>CM046832.1:51692446-51767411 GCA_025618425.1 Heliocidaris tuberculata | reverse complement strand
ACTGATTTAATTCCACTGTCATTAGAACTACATTATCTACATGTGTGTACATTAGGCATGCAAAGTGTTACGCGCGCCGATCTTACTAATATTTGATAATGTCGAACAGTACACAGTCATGTCATATTAAGTAATTTCTATATGTATATATTTATAGATAGATAGATTTGTTTCGTTTTAATAGTTTGAAAAGTAATTATAATCCAACTATATTGAGTAGACTCAAGTTATCTTATTATCTCCAGAATTCTTGTCATATATATTTACGAATAAGAGACTAATGTCTCCTTTGTGAAGGACTGATGCTATTCTAGCTTTTGTTACATATTATATAATACATGTATATCACATCAGCTGGCAACAGCACGACAATTCCTTTGGTTGGTCTCTTCTTCCTGTTTTCTTTTTCTATTATTCTATCAAAATTTGGGTTGTCCTAAGTAGTTTCGTTGTTAATCTCCAAATACACATATATATTTAGTTTAATTTGCAGACAGTTACTACTCA
Organism: Heliocidaris tuberculata; assembly: GCA_025618425.1. Lineage (NCBI taxonomy): Eukaryota > Metazoa > Echinodermata > Echinoidea > Camarodonta > Echinometridae > Heliocidaris > Heliocidaris tuberculata. The sequence goes on along the minus strand of CM046832.1, from coordinate 51,766,904 downwards.
GCAGATGATGCAATTTCTGAATCACGTTTTTCTTATTATGAACCTATAAATTTCCATAAATTATCCACCACTAGTACTTTACCATGCAATTATGTAATTCTCTTAGTAACACGTTTTCGACTACACACAAATAAATTGCCTGGATGTTTCCTGTTACATGCATGTTTTACTACCTCCTTTTTTATGTCCTTTAATTTTCTATATTTTTTTAAACGATGTATGCTTGTTGTATTTTTGTATTACGTATATAGTTTGTTTCTTTCTACCCCTCTTGTATACATAACACCTTGTATTTCTCTGCAATCGCAGAAAGTATCCTAGGTCCCTCAATTTGTGTAAATATGCTTTCGCTCAGTTTGAACAATAAAGTATATTTGCTTTAAAAACTATAAGAAAATGAATCTGTACTTCGCCTAAAGATATAAAATAATCTAAGACATCGACTTGTGAATACTTTACTTAGTTTGGAAACAATAAAATTTACAAGCATATTTTGATTTGAAAATTATTAAAAATATGGATATAAAGAATTATACATTGATATACATGTATAAATTATTAGTATGGTGTAAGTTCAAGGTAGCAAGAAGTTTACATACTTACATGTAAAACCCATAAACACATCATATTTATTTACCTTGTACGGTTAACATAAGCTAGCAGGGGTGCATGCATGATAAAGGATTTTCTACCCACTATCATACAGTGTTGCTATATACATGCACATGTATGTTATGACTAAAATGGATGCTTGACTATCCCACACCCTACTCCAAAAAATATTCTTCGCCTGTGCCGGAAGGTCTTCAGGCTTTCAAGCACACCCAAGGAAAAAAAGGTAGGAGAAAAGTAGGTTCAAAATTTCAGAAAAAGTAGGGAGAAAAGTAAGATTCAGGAGAGAGAAAGTAGGATAAAAGTAGGAAATTGCATGTCCTCAGGATTGGTTCTTCTTTCCATGTCAGAACTTTACTGCCCACTGCTCTGACTAGATCTCACAATCTGTATTTACTGCAGTCATAGATTATACCTATTTCATGGACAAGCTCTAAGGGATACTTTAAATAGATTTGAGAAAACATGCTAGATAGAATGACTACACTGCCAGGTACTTCTTCTTTGGGATGCAAGGGAGCAATGGGCCGATGGGTATGGCTGCACTTCCATCTTGTTGTGGTAAATCCCAAAAACCTGGTAGTCTAAGACCCTAAAATAGTGTCTGAGGCCAGCCCCTTTTTGGGGCTGGGTCGTAAACTGGATAAAAGCAGGCCCTTAATTTTTTCCCCTCCCCCTGACACTTCAGTATGAAAAGGTGGCACCTGACACCACTGGCTTATATAAATACATATGGATGATAGGAAAGAGAAATACATAGGGGGAAAATAACTACATGATATAGAAATGAAAAACAAATAGGTAAATAATTATAGTCAGAAGTAAATTGAAAAATGAAAATACAAAATACAAAGAAAAAAAGAAAATACATAAGGATGAATAGAAAGAGAAAAGCAGAAAAATAAAAGAACATGAAATACAGAAGGAAGAATAGAAAAAGATTATTAAAGAATGGGAGGAAAGAACTACAAAATAAAAGATAGAAATAAAAACAAACAAGGAGATAAGGAATTATAGTCAGAAGACAGTAGAAAAGGAAATTAAATACACAAAAAAGAATAGTAAGTAAAGGTCAAAGACTTGGGGAAAAACAATGAACTAATTTCATAAGAAAAAAAAAAAAGAAGAGAAAGGAGAAAAAAACAATACGCAAGGAAATATACAAATAGATAAAGATAGTTAACAAGAACAGAAATATACAATACAGAAAACGAGAGGAAACAGGCAAATACATATCAAAAGAAAGAAGACAAACAAAGTAGAGAAAAATACATCAGGATGAATAGAGTGAGAACATCACATAAGCGGGGGGGGGGGGGGGGGGGGGAATAAACAACTAAATAAAGAAAGATTAAAAAACGAGAGAAGAAAAAAAAACACAGAAATACATTTACATACATTTACATACATTATTTTTTAAAGGAAGTTTAGAAAACATGAGTGGGGGAAGAGAATACATAAGGGAAGATAGAAAACTGGAGAGTGAAAAACACAGAAATGCATAAGAATAGATAGAGAATTGAATTAAAGAAAACATAGGCAAAGATAGAGATAAAAGATGAAATAAGGCAAAACAAAGAAATACAAAAGAAAAAAATAGAAAGAGAATATCAAAGAAATACACGTGCTGAGACAGGAATTTTAGAAAAAAATTTTAAAAGGATAAAATGAAATGCATAGGGGAATACTGAAAGAGAGGTGGAAAGATAAAAACAATAACTACGTGAGGAAATTTAAAAAGAGAAGATGATAGGAAAGCAGAAAAAAAAATGCATAGGATTAGAAAGAGAATTAAGAATTAAGAACATGGAAACAAAGTAATACATCAAGAACTATATAAAACAAGAGAAGGAAAAACAAAGAAATACAGATAGATTAAAAAAAAGAATACAAAATTAAAGATAGAAAAAAAAGTAATGCATAAGGAATATAAAATGAGAAGATAACATAAACAGGAAAACAAATATACATAAGGAGGAATAGAAATAGAAGAGGAAGGACAGGAAAAACAAAGAAATACATAGGGCAAGATAGAGACAGAAAGAAGGAAAACAAAAACATAAGAAAAGATAGAAAACAAGACTGTAGACAAGTGAAAACTGACAAATACATAAGGAAAGGCCTCAGACCTGTTGCCAATTAACACTGCCCGAGGCTCATTTTGTCAGCGTAACAGGGGTCTTATTGGTAATATTCACATCAGACTAAATATACACACTGGCACTGCTTGTTAGGACCTGCAATAACTGAGCTACAATGAGATTCTTGTGCATGATAGCCTTGCATAAATAATCTCAAATATGTTTGGAAAAAACGTAGGAGCAAAATGAAAAAGTATAGGATGTATTAGGAGAATTGGGAAAAAATAGAAATAGGAGGATGGTTAAAAAAGTAGGAAAAGTAGGAGCGCTTGAAAGCCTGGGTCTTAATTATGGTGTATATATTTCTGACAAATCGGTTCTACAGTGGGTATAAAAAAAAACGCTACACTTTGGAAAAGTCCGTCAAAATTACATTTCAAAATATTTAGAAGATTTTTTTTTTTTCATGTCGATAGATGCCCAATAGTCTCATCTATCAAGTGCCACTAACAAAACAAATTTTCGTTCACGCTTGGGTGAACACTGACTGTTTTTGTCCAGAGTGTGAAAAAAGGCTTGCGCCAAATTAAAAGAAGAGGGAAAATTAAACCAGCAGTCCGAATAAGTACTTCCATTCAAACAAATTGCTCTTTGCCATAAATTTATGATTATTTTATGATAGTCTAGGAATTTTGTGGCAATTTTCTATCATTATTTCATTGCTTTATGTATGAGTGAGAATTCATAATGTGTAATTACTTCAAGATCTTTTTAAGCACAGTATTCACAATACACAGACACATCAAAACGACATGCCAATCTTTCTTTCAAGAAGTACCCAATTAATTAATCTTCAAATCATTCAACCAATTAATCAGTCAATCAAAAATCAATCAATAAACGAATCGATCAATCATTCAACCCATCAATACATCAACCAATTGATCAGTTATTCAGTCAGTCAGTGATTCAGTCAATCACTCAATCAATCAACCCATCAGTCAGTCTAGATGTAAGTCAATCAATCAATCAGTAAGTCAGTCAGGTGTCAATCAATCACTAAAACAATGGATCAGTCAGTCATTCAACCATTCAGTCAGTCACTCACTCAACCAGACTAGCAAGCAGTCAGTTAATCAACAATCGATTGATCAATCAATTAATAAATCAAAATAAAGAAAAACACCGGCTTTTAGCCGCCAAAGTGGAGGGGGCGACCGATTTTCTCCTATGTGGATCCGCCACTGGTTACACAATGGATACACTGTGTTTGACTGATTGACAGACTAATTGAGAAATTTTTTGAATACGTACAGTAGAGTGACTGGTTGATTTATTGATCAATCAAAAGATTGATTTACATTTTTGATTGATAGATTGATTGATTGATTGAAAATTGATTAATTTGGCGTTCTTGATTGAATGACTGGTTTGGAAGTGCTTTGATGTGTTTGTGAATAATTTGTTAAATTACAGTGCGATTGATTGATTGATTGATTGTGCGAGTGATCAATTGAATAATCTGAAGATGTATTAATTTGGTACTTTTCTTCTTCACTGAATGACTGGCATGTGGATTTGATGTTTCTGTGAATTGTAAATGCTGTGCTTAAAATATCTTGAAGTAATTACACATTAATAATTCTCACCCATGAATAAAGCTATGAAATCATTAAAATAATGATATAAAATGGACACAAAATTCCTAGACTATCATTACATAATTATAAATTTAAGCAAAAAAACAATTTGTTTGAATGGGAGTACTTATTCGAACTGCTGCTTACTAGTAATTTTCCCTCTTCTTTCAATTTGGCGCGAGCCACTTTTCACACTTTGGACAAAAACAGTCCGTGTTCGCCCAAGCGTGAACGAAAATTTGTTTTGTTAGTGGCACTTGATAGATAAGACTATTGGGCATCTATCGGCATGAAGAAATCTTCTAAATATTATGAAATGTAATTTTGACAGATGTTTCAAAAGTGTAACTTTTTTTTTTTATACGCCCTGTATATTAGTACAAACCATTTCACAAACCATCACTCATCATTATCATTTTACATGTACACTCTAAATCAAGTTGGGTAAAATTTTACCCAATATTGGGCCAAAAGGAAATATGCAGCTAATGGTAATGGGTAAATCTCACCCAATACCGAGTATACTTTGACCCAATATTGGGTAAAGTTTTACCCATCAACATGTATGTTCCCTTTTTAGTAAGATCTTACCCAGTATTGAGTATACTTTGACTCAATGTTGGGTAAAGTTTTACCCAGCAAATATTCACGTTCCCTTTTACCCAGCTGTATCTAATGATACAAATGCATGCAGCTAAGACGAACCACCAGATATGGCACACACTACGCTAGAGGTAAGTCGAGCAACTTGACAAAAACTTGCAGGCAAATGTCGGATGCAATGATTCCCAGATTCTGGTCCCCCCCCCCCCCCCCCCCCGGCACCCGGCAGCAGAAAGCAGCTTTTCCATTCCAAAACTGTCGGACACAAACAACAACAACAACATTGAACAAAAATAGGGGGTATGTCTATTTACAAAATAAAAAAATTGATTGCATTGGGGGGCTGAATTAGACACATGAAACCAGGTGAAACGAGGGGCAAGTAAATGTGCTTTCTTATCTGTCATTGGCAAAAACTCTCTTTTTTTGTTTCTTTTTTTTTTTTTTTTACCTTATTACGATAATATATTCGCAAACTCAGTTTCAAAATACAAAAAATGGTTCATCTTACCTACAAACTACGACATTTTAGTAAAGTATACAATAATACATTTGTTAAAAGTGCTGCCCCGGTGGGAGCTCTTTATTTGACCATGCATTTTGCCTCCATGCCTTCGGATGGAAACTAGAAACGGTTCCGGAAACGGGACAATTACATGATTCTCCGTATTAGCAGATATATTCACAAAAGAAGTACGAAAACTAAGTCTTAAAGTTTTGTTATTAAACTTTATAAAAAAAAACTACTTTTAGGGAAAGCAATTTCCAGGCTTTTTGGGCTTTGGGGTTTTCAGCTGATTTTTGAAAAACTTTTCTAGCTCTTCCCATTGACGATAGTTCAGCTCTACGGGTGATTGCGCGAGCTGTCCGCCAACGAGTTGCAGATTTGATTTCCTGAACGTTCTTTCTTGAGTGTTTTTGAAAGACTCCATCCTATTTTCTAGTCTGTCATTCGAAAGTTCAGCCACGTCAAAGTCATGAGCAATCACCCCAATCTCTCTGCGGCCTGGAAGAAAAAACATAACGGTGAAAAATGTGTTGTGTGAATAGGTATTTTATCAGTCAGCTTGCAATTGCAAGTAGCTAATTGCTATAGGACTGGGGGCATTTCATCAAGTGTCTTGTCAATGATTTTTACTGACAAATTTGCTCTCAGCCAATCAGATGCAAGGATTTCAGTAGCTTAATAATAATAATAATAATCAAACATTTTTATATAGCGCATTACACATAAGCAAAATTGCATGTCTCTATGCACTTTAGGAGAGGAAAGAAAGGAAAGATGCACTGGGTTCATGATTCTGATTAACTATAAAGTGGTGAAAAGGTATGTCTTTAGAGAATTAATGAAGTTTTCATAGGAATTTATACTTTTCAGATATTCAGGCAACTTGTTCCACAAAAGAGCGGCAGAATGTGTAAAAGACCTTTCCCCGTATGATTTTGTCATTATTTGTGGAACGCAGAGCAGGGACTTGAAACTGGAACGTAACATTCTATCGGGTTTATATGGAGTTAGTACTTCAGAGAGATAAGTAGGAGCCAGCTGATGTAAACATTGGTAGGTTAACATAAGTATTTTAAATTGGATACGGGACTTGATGGGCAACCAGTGTAGATCTCTTAAGACTGGAGTTATTGATTCATGTTTCTTCGTGCGTGTAACAAGTCGGGCTGCAGAATTTTGAAGGAGTTGTAGTCTTTGAATTTGAGAAGAAGGGAGACCAGAAAGCAAACTATTACAGAAATCAAAATGGCACATAACAAAAGCATGAATTAATCGTTCAGTGGTTGGTTTGTCTAAAAAATTGCGAATTTTACCTATTTTGTATAATCCAAATGAAGCTGAGCGACACTTTTGTGAGACAAAATTTTCAAATGTGAACTTATCATCAAAAATAGCACCTAAATTTCTGCAAGTTCTGGTTGCATGAACAATTGTACCATTTATGTTCAATGTTGATATGAGGTTGCTTGACCTATGGCGTGAAGAAAGATGAAGAAACTCAGTCTTTGTATCATTGAGCTTTAAACCATTTACCTGAGACCACTCTTTGATTGATTGCACACACTCTGATACCTGTGAAGTGACATTAATATTATCAGTTCTCTTAAATGAAATGTACAGTTGTGTGTCATCTGCATAGAACATCTTATGAATTTTGTGTATCAATAATATCTTCTAAGGGAGAGGTATAGAGGGTAAATAGGATTGGGCCCAATACGGACCCTTGAGGAACCCCTTGAGGGATGATTTCTGTGGATGACCGCTCATTTCCAATAATAACAGTGTGAGTGCGCCGAAACAGATACGACTCTATCCAAGCGAGTGCTTGACCACTTATACCAAAACGAAGTCTCAGACGTTTCAACAAGATGTCATGCTTAATAGTATCAAACGCGCAAGAAAAATCTAGCAGCACAAGGATGACTTCTTCTCCTTTGTCTAGAGATAAAAGAATGTCATCCGTTACTCGCAGAAGAGCTGTTTCGACGCTATGAAACGAGCGGTAACCAGATTGTGACTTTGCGTATAAACTGAATGTGTTCAGGTACTGTTGAAGTTGGAATGAAGCTATTCTTTCTAAAAGTTTGCCAAAATATCTCAAGTTTGCAATCGGACGATAACTTTTCAGATCTTCAACATCAGTAGCCGAACCCTTCAGTCTAGGAATAACATTTGCATGCTTGAAACCTTCTGGGAAAGAACCAGTCATGAAAGAATCATTAGTGACCTGTGTCATAAATGATAATAATTCTTCACGAAATTTTTTCAGAAATGAAGTTGGGACAGGGTCAAGTTCACATGTTGTGGAAGAAGAGGTAGTAATGAACTTGCTTATAACAGTTGACGGTAAAAACCACTGACAAAACGCTTGTTGATGAAACCCTCCCCAGGACCATCCGACACAACGTTGCCAGAATTGGCAGAATTCTGCATTCTGGCAGAATTTTGACCGCTTTAGCATCTAGCATTATGCTAGGCATAATTTGACAAAATTTAGCAGAATTTTAGCATAATTCTGGTGTTTGTCTTTTTTCGCTTGTCAGAGAATTTGTGAGTAAAAAGTTCCCCCAAGAATGCTGATAACCCTTTTTTTTTTTTTTGCTTGTCAGAGAATTTTTGAGTAAAAAGTCCCCCCCAAAATTCTGATAACCTTTTTTTTTTTTTTTTTTTGCTTGTCAGAGAATTTTTGAGTAAAAAGTCCCCCCAAAAATTCTGATAACCTTTTTTTTTTTTTTTTTTTGCTTGTCAGAGAATTTTTGAGTAAAATGTCCCCCCAAAAATGGTGATAACCTTTTTTTTTTTTTTTTATTTTGCTTGTCAGAGAATTTTTGAGTAAAAAGGCCCCCCCAAAAATGGTGATTAACCTTTTTTTTTTTTTTTATTTGCTTGTCAGAGAATTTTTGAGTAAAAAGTTCCTCCAAGAATGCTGAGAACCTTTTTTTTTTTTTTTTTTTTTTTTTGCTTGTCAGAGAATTTTTGAGTAAAATGTCCCCCCAAAAATGGTGATAACTTTTTTTTTTTTTTTTTTATTTGCTTGTCAGAGAAATTTTGAGTAAAGTTCCCCCAAGAATGCTGAGTTTTTGCTTGTAGAGAATTTTTGAGTAAAAAGTCCCCCCAAAATGCTGATAAACTTTTTTTTTTTTTTGCTTGTCAGAGAATTTTTGAGTAAAAAGTTCCCCAAGAATGCTGTAACCTTTTTTTTTTTTTTTTTTTTTTAAATTTTGCTTGTCAGACAATTTTTGAGTAACATTTTGATTTAGCAGTAAAATTTTTGATTTAGCAGAATTTTCGCTGTTCGCTAGCAGAATAGTATTTTTTCGCTGGCCACACTGATCCGACAGGTTTTTAAATACTTCAGATTTTTAGCATTACATAACAGGTTAAGTAATTCATGCATTACTTTTGTCTCTCTGACATACCTTGTATACCGTAGTTGTTATCTATCATTACTTTTCTGAATGCCATTTGAACATGACTGTGACTTATACTTTTGTTGTTACACGTAATGTTTAGTTGATGAAACTTCCTTTCTCTTCTTTTTATTTACATTTGTGTTTTCCTCTGAAGAGAAGTCATTTTACAAAATGAGAATTAATATTAATTTAATTTTATAATATATATTATACATAATTAATTAGCAATAATGATAATTATAATATTATATATAATAATAATAATATAATAATGTAATATTATATAGATAATGGAAAGATTTCTTATAATATGAAATCATATATAAGATATATATATAATAATTATAATTATATATAATATATAATAATGATGATATATGAATATAGAGAATAATTATCAAAATAGATATATATATAGAATAAAAAACAATAAAAATTGATCATAGGAAGTGTATGGCTATAATGCTTGGGGTGCAATTTCAGAGAGGCAGTGCATTGGCACATTTTGGGGTGGGGATGTGCTAGCTTGGCCTGAGCCCCTTCCCTCCCTCTCCTTCCCTCCCTTTCCTTCGAGGCAGTATAGGACATACTGATATCAGAATTGAATATCGATACAATTTTTCTGTGATATCTGCACTTTAAACCGTTTAATTCCCTTGAAAACTGATCAAACTTGTATAGATTATGTACCATAAAAGTTATATCATACCTAGCTTTTAAAAGATGAATCATACAGTGCATAAAATTGTTTTCATCCTATCCGAGTCAGACCATTAATTATTTAAATTTTTTTTTTTTTTATTCATTCCAATTTATTTAATTTTTTTTTTTTTTGCAGTTGAGAAATTGAACGGAAAATAGTAACACGGTATTTTGTCGGGGTGGGGGCAGAAAATAGTGTTTCATAATCTCACGTAGTTTCTTCTTAGCTCTCCGTAAGAAGCCATCATAAAGAGCATCTGTGACGTTCGTGATTGAAAACCGTCTGTTGTTGATGGAATGACACAGCAACATGTAGTGTTTCTTTTCCAGCTTCATCTTCGACATGTCACTGACGTTGTAGGGAAGTTGAATGAATTTCACATCTTCAACACAATCCGACATCTTCTCCTGTATATCCCTGATAAGACCCGCCACATTGTCCTCCAGACTGCCGCTGTAAACAGCTACTTTCACTTTACGATCGGAAGACATTTCCTGTACATGTGTGAATATAATTCAAGGGATATTATCATGGAAAGTCCAAGCTACCTTATCCTATATGTTACCGACCACAATTAAGATTTTTTTTAATGATAAATGTACCAAGCTGATAGCCATCCTATACAGCTTGGATCAAACAAATTATCAGTTAAAATGATATTTTTGTCAATTCAACCGATGTTCACATTTAACCCTTTCGAGACAATTGACCACATTTTGTGGTTTGGTTCAATAACTTTTGATTCAGAGCTCTAAAAAAATATACCATTTATATCATACCATATACCATATATCATTTGCTTGTTAACTGACATTTTTAAACTTTGATTTTTGTATACTGAGGTACAGTTTATTTTTAAGCTCTAATAGCTCTTAACTGTATTACCTGATTATTAGTGATTGTAATTTCCTATTGCAACTTTCCTTTCATGAAATTAAATGTTGTATTATCTCATCTGTTTGTTCCAATTGTTCTAAAGTTCTTTAATTGACAATTTTATTGACATTCTTTTTTTGTCGTTGTTGTTATCATTGTGCACATATTTTGCACATACTTTTCACCAAAATGATAGTTATACGTAGTAACTTGCTGAGAGTGGATACAAAATCTCAATCTAATTTCAATATAGCTTTTAATGATCAGATATCCATGTTCAATTTGTAGTAAATCAGTAAAAAAGAATCAAAAGGCTTTGTTATGCACGGGATGCTCACAGTGGGTACATATAGTTTGTGGACGGGTCTTAAGAGAGACTTATGATTCAGATGCACTCTTTGAACACTGGCAATGTCCAAAATGTCTACTGCAACAATTACCTTTTTGGAATGATTTCGATGCAACTTTAGAATGTATGGTTAACAACACTGATTGTAATGATATGGTGGTCGGTGTAAATGAAGATAGGTCAGCTGATATTAATGATTTTGCATTAAACGACATAAAGGGTATAAAATTAGCTCACCTGAACGTGAGAAGTTTAGTCAGTAAAGTTGCTGATCTGCAAATTTGGCTCAGTAATAACCCTTATGACTTGTTAGGCCTGTCAGAAACGTGGTTGACAGAAGATCATTCTGATAGTTTGTTTTCTATCAAAGGATATAAGTTTGAAAGGAGAGATAGACGCACCCATGGAGGAGGAGTGGGATGTTTTATATCAGAAAATTCTTCCTATGTGAGAAGATTGGATCTTGAATCTGACGCATTAGAAATAATGTGGGTGGAATTTCAACGTACTAATAGTAGCTCATTGTTCATTGGTATATTGTATAGAAAACCAGATAATCAGTCCGATTTTTTCGATAATTTAGAACATAATCTTGAGAAATTATATACAGTTACAAACAATGTTATTCTACTTGGTGATTTTAATTGCAATATGCTGACTGACAATAATCTTTCTAGAAAAGTTCTAACTCTATGTACTACAATGCAGATGACACAGGTTATATCTCAACCCACTAGAATCACACCACATAGTCAGTCTCTAATTGACTTGGTTTGTATTTCTGATCCACTTGTTGACAATATCATTAAATCAGGAGTCCAAACTGCTGGTCTTAGTGATCACTCTGTGATATATACTGCAATTAAAGGGAAATATCTACCCCTTTCTCCAAAAATAACCAAATTTCGTTCCTTCAAATACTTTGATAGTGACAACTTTAAAGAGGATGTAAGTAAAGTTGACTGGCATGAATTTTATTCCTATGGTTTTGATGTTGAAAAATTGTGGTACTGCTTTAAAAGCACCCTGCTGAATATTTGTGATAGGCATGCCCCCATGATATCAGTGCGTCAAAAACAAAGAGGGGTACCTTGGATAAATGATGATTATTTAGCATTAGCACGCCAAAGGGATTATTATCGAAAGCAATTTAGAAAAACAAAATTGATAATTTGGTGGAATAAATTCCAGTATATCCGTAATAGGGCTAATAACTTGAATAAAATTTTGAAAAAGAAGTATTATCAGGATAAATTTCAGGATTGTGGAAATGACATCAAGAAGAATTGGAACGTTTTATCGAAACTTATACCAAAGAAAAATAAAAATGTGAATCATGATATTAAACTCACAATTGGTAATGATCAGATACCTAACGAGGAAATAGCTCACGTTCTAAACAAAGCCTTTAATGAAGTTGGCTCAAGGTTGCAAACTCCCTCGGGTAATTCCTCGGAAGATTTATTAAATAGTTTGCAGACTCTGTTTATTCCTGCATGTGAATTTGAATTTTGTGCAATCAAGAAGGAATATGTTGTAAAAGAACTGTTACATATTGACTGTTCGAAAGCAGTGGGAGTAGATGGTATTCACCCTAAGCTTCTTAAACTGGCTGCAGAATATATAGCTGGTCCTTTGACCCATTTATTTAATGCGACTTTACAAACTTGTATTATTCCAAAAGATTTTAAAACAGCACGAATTACTCCAATACATAAAGGGGGATCTTTTGATATTGACAATTTTAGACCGATTTCTGTGCTCCCTGCCTTGTCCAAAATATTGGAGAGAGCAATACATGATCAACTGTATACATACTTAAACGTTAATAAACTCCTTGCCAATTGTCAATCAGGGTTCAGACCATCTTATTCTACTGCTACATGTTTAACTGAAATTACTGATTATTTGTGTGATAAACTGGACCAAAAACATGTTATTGGAGGTATTTTCTTAGATCTACGCAAAGCTTTTGATGTTATTCCACACAATTTTATTCTTGCAAAGCTTAAGTTCTATGGTATTAAAGGGAAAGAATACGACTGGATGGAATCATATTTAACAGACAGGAGACAATTTGTTACAGTTAATAATTGCTCTAGTGAATGTTTGAAGATAAAATCAGGTGTCCCGCAGGGATCTATATTAGGTCCGCTGATATTTTGTCTTTTTATTAATGACATGTGTAATGTAAATTTGCATTTCAATTCTAAAATGTCTCTTTATGCTGATGATACAGCCATTTTTAATCATAGTGAAACAATAAAGGATGTACAGAAATACTTGCAAGATGATTTCGATACAATATGCAGATGGTTAGACTTGAATAATATGCATTTACACCCACGAAAGACGAAGGTCATGGCATTTGGTCATAAGAAAAAACTGGGAGATGATATTTTGTCAATAAAATTCAGAAACTTACCTTTAGAAAATGTAAAGAAGATCAAATACTTGGGTGTTATGCTCGACTCCGGTTTGACTTGGTGTGAACATGTTTCTACTATTGTTTGTAAAATATCTCGGGCAATAGGTTGTATACGGAGGATTAAGCATTTACTGTCATTTAAAATTATGAAGAATCTGTATTTTGCTATGATTCTACCTTATATTGATTACTGTGGTACATCTTGGGGAAGCTGTGCAAAAATCCATATGGATAAGATACAAAAACTCCAAAATAAATATGCCAGAATGATTTTGAATAAAGATTATTATACATCGCAACGTTCCTTGTTACACACACTGAAATGGCAATCAGTTGAACAGCGTATGAAATATCAATATTGTGTTCTTGTTTTTAAAATACTAAATAATCTAATACCGACTTATCTAGAATCATTGATATGTAAACGAACCGTAAATTATAGGACACGTTATTCTTTAAAATGCCCCCTCCAACTTCCCCACGCTAGGACAGAATGTAAAAGAAAATCCTTTGCATATGTCGGGGCCAGTTTGTTTAACGGACTCCCTGTAAATGTTCAGACTTGTACATCCCTGTTTACATTTAAAAAACTATGCAAAGCCTTACATCTTGATGCAATAGAATTGTAATAGTGCTATCCATGTATCTATCTTTTAGATTACCATTTATCCACTCTCAATATTTGTTGTTAGTAGTTTATAATGTTACCTAATTGTTAAGTATTTTGCATCTTCATGTAGAATGATGTTTGTTAAACTGCAGGGCGCCTTTGTAAAGCAGTTTTATAAAACTGAACAGGCCAACCCTGCAGTATAAAATAAATAAAACAAAATAAATAAATAAATAAATATAAATAAATACCAGATGCACAGGTAGAAAGAGCAAAAATTTCTGCACACGCTGTGTCCATTTTTGTTGCATGATAATATTGTGTTTAATGCCAGGAATCTTAAAAAGGAGAGTAAACTTCAAAATCCTGAAAATGGCAACATATTGAGGGGTTCAAGATTATTGTTTTTCGTCAAAATTGGCAATTTTCTCAACTTTTCGACAAAATTACTAACCATATTGTCCTCAAAGACATTACATCTTATTAGAACATGTAGCACTAAAAAGTGAAATATTATTGTTGCCGATTTGAAGAACAAAATGTGATCAATATTGCCCTTGAATAATTCCTGTCCTGAAAGGGTTAATACAATTCCACAATACTTGGTAAATGTATGGGTCTATATAATTTGGGCTTGCCCAGTATATGCATTCCAAAAGTAAATAAATGAAAAAAGAAAGAAAAATAAGGCACTGGAAAAGTTTAGTTATCTTCCAGTGGTAAGGTATTTCAAGGTTTTCTTCATATAGTTTATCACTTCGCGCTCTCTTGGATAATGCGAATTTCAATTTTAAGTGACTTATCAACTCATTAGAGAAATTAAGGTAGGCCTATATTGGCGGAAAGACAGGCAATATATAGGTATTTTGGAAATAATTTAAAAAGTCTAATAAAATTGTCATTATCCACAACAATTCCCATTAAACGATTCATCGTTACATTTCCTCACGCTGATTCTGGGTCTATCTAGCACTTCATTCATAGTAATCACTCTGATGATAATAACAATGATAACACTCATGATGACGATGATAATAATAATAATGATAATTATTTTCAAAGAATAATATTATTGATAATTATAGTATAATACATGTAATGACAAAATTTATTAAAGAAAAAAACAATCACAATACTTTTAATGATTATGATAAGGGTAATACCAATAGGCCTAACAAAACATGAAAATATAAAAATAATAATCATGATAAATGGTAGGCCTATTTGATGATAAGAACGTATGCTAGTCCTCAGTCTTTTAAATCCCACTTCCCCGAGTTTTATTGAACAAAATAAAAACAAATTTTTTTTTAAAATTATATATTTTCTTAATGGAGTATCAATTAAGAAATTAACTGTTGAGTATAATATACCGTGGATCATGCAGAAGATCGACACGAACACATACATAAAATACTCTATAATAAGAAATCTGCCCCATCACTGCATGTAGCTCAGATTGTATACTCACTAGTCTAGCTTTATCCTGCAGCTTCAAGCTGACCAGTGTTGTGCAAGTAAAACTCAAGGTAGGGTGTCAAACACAGCTTCTAGAAGTTACTCCATTATGGCGGTTGACTTTTACGTCACGTCAGTCTACTCTTGACCTCGAGGTCACGTCAGAATCCAGAACATACAACACTATATTAACAGCGCGCAGCAGACATGATTCAAGCGGGGAATCCCAAACTCATTTGACATTCAAGTACATTCGTGTTATGTGTGCGCTCAATGCATGATCTATGAATGTGCAACGCAGTCTAAACATGAAACATATTCAACAACAATATTACATGCTGCCAACCTAACGAAGCATTCACTCTTTTCTACACGGAAGTGCGAGTTTAGATTTTTTGTCAGGGGGGGGGGGGGGGGGGGGAGGTTAAACATTGAACGGCCGCCGGCAGAGCCGCTCAAACGGAGGCAGTGATATGCATTCTTTTGATCATTATTATCATGTCTGATCCTATCACGATCAATGACACAGTCATAATTTGACATATACTCGGCCTATATTGACTCGACGTGCATGGATAGGCCTATTATGTATACTCTACATTATTTGCCGAGTGAGGCTCAGTGAGCGAATTATAGCGGATAAGCGCGTCTATTCTTAACGGAAAATGACAAAGTTCATTTATGCTTGTGCAGTTTATATCGTTTTCTGTTTTGTTTATGGTTAAGCGAAGGTTCTATGATATATTGTTGAAAACATTGAGCAAGCGAAGAAACGAAATCATCTTGGATTTTGTACCCCATTTTCATTTATATCATCATTATATTATCATCCTCATTATCAGCATGATGTATAGAAGTGTATGGTGGTTTATGACTAGTGGCGGCGTCATGGTGTCGATCCCGGGCCCGGGATGTGGGGGTATATATCCCCCCAAAATTTGAGGGGGGGGGGTGGCCTGTATTATTATCCCCCAATCTTTGTTGTTTTTTTTGGGGGGGGGATAAAAGGAATAATAATTAATAATAATTATCCAAACTCATTATGTTTGATCTTGAAATACCATCACATTCTTCAATGATTAGAAGTAAGGAAATAAGAAATGCCATAATTTCAATGCAAAAATATCGAAGAAAATTCGTTCGCTCGCATTGTTATTCTCAGTCAGGGGTTCCGTCTACTGGTGTAGATCCATGCATTCTTTCTTTTCATTAAAAACCATTTTGGGATGCTCTAAAATGCAAGTTTTATAAACAGATTTTTGAAAAAGTCCCTGGTGTGGGAGGGGGGATACACTCCTCCCATACCCTCCCTCGCCGGTCACCCCCCCCCCCCCCCAATCGTGAACACGGGTCGACACCCCTGGGTGGCGTAACCTGGGAGCTCATGCATATCATATTTATCCAAAAGCCGTGACAGATCCAGGAATTTGAAATAGGGGGGCGTAAGCGGCGAGGGAGCGGAGGGTGTGGGAGCTTGGTATCCCCCTCCCACGGTAAAAATCACAAAATAGAAAAATAAAAGGGGGCGCGCACCCTTGGCGCCCCTGCCTTGATCTACCACTGCAAAAGTGCCCCTCCCAGGACATAAGTGGCTCATCCAGGTTATAAATGCCCCTCCCGAGGTTGAGTCATTCCTTGTGTAGATGTTGCCCCTTCTTCATTCTGATAAATTTTTTCATGATGATAACAGGTGCCCTTCTTTAATAGCTACGGTAACGGTAAGTCAATGCCCAAATCTGTTTTTATGTGCTTAATATCATATGCAAAACAAAGTAACGAACTTATCTTAAAGAAATACAAAGTTATTATCCTTGAAAACACCTTTGACTAATGCTGCAACAGGGCTGTCATTTTATGTCTTTTTTCTTCCTTTTTAGCTAAATAATTTAAAAACCCGCTATAAATCTACTAATGTACAAGTAGATAATACCGTCTTCATGGTTGCAAAGAAGACAGTAACACTTCAAGGGAGATTTGAACCTAAACAGCGAATTGTTCTGGAGGAAAGCAGAAAATCATGCAGAAAAATAGATTGATGACAGTTCATCCGACAGATAATAAGAAAATATATGCTTTGGAATTGAGATCACTACATTTATATGTTAATTTCAAATAGGCGAATTGCGCTCGGTATTATCTCTGTGATGTAGTGTTGGACAACTATTATGTTGTCACCTAGACACAAAATGACATTATAATTTATTTTAAAAAGGAATTGAAATGATATTGTAGTGAACAAAGTCTGAGGGTTGTCCTAAATCAGACCTACGTCACACGCAAATAATGATAGAGTTACTGGTCACTGATTTCAAACATTCAGAATTTTCTTATTTTCTGCCAATTTTTTTGCAAACTTTCACCAACATGTTTCTCTGATTTTCTGCTTTCATACCATTCGACTAGTAGTACAAAGGTTGGATTAAAATAACAATGTCTTAAGTAAGAGAGAAGAGGTATGAAATCTTCACAATAATTTTATGGGGTCTGTAGTGACCCTTTTCCTTCTTTGGCGGAGGCCTCTTCCCTTTTTTTGAAAAACGTTTCCGTTGCCCCATAATCCGTGAACGAAATATCGCTTTGGGGGACTGAAAATAAGTAGACTATTGTTGATTATAGACGTGTAGTTTTTCCGGTGTTGTTTTAATAGTCTGCACCATAGAAGAATATTTACACTATAGCGTGAAAGGAAATATTTTCATGCATATATCAAAAAACAATTACAATGTATTATATTCATATTCATACGGTTAATCATCTTGTATTTACATTCTTGGATATCTTGTCAAGATAACAATAACCATAAAAGAATAAGCGAAACCCTTTGTAACTATCTTTGGAAATAAATTATTTTACAAGCAATCAGAATGATAAACGTGAAGGCCTATACAGAATAAGCATATCCTATGAACTGCGAATACACTTATCCGGGTATTTGACTTGAGTTGATGTATGTTTCCGTTTCAAAATAATCATACATGATACATATCGAATCATTGATTAAACATTAAAAAATGTAATAACTGTGTATATATATATATCAAACTAATACTACAAAGGTAAAGGTATTCAGAAGACTACCAAAAAAAATAATGTACACGAACGGATCATTATTGACCTAAAATGCATAGTGTAGCGTGAGACCCTCTCAAACTGGTTTGCTGCCACCACAATAGTTTGTATGCATTTTATTGAGCTCTTGACCAGATAAAGAAATCATATTTGGCCATAAATAATAATTATTTCTCCAAGTTTCAAAGTCTAATTTAAAGAGCGAGTAATTGTCCAATCAGAATGAGCCTTATTTTTTGCTCCAAACACTAAAGTTTTTCTACTAAGCCTCGTAATAGGTTAAACTGTTGCGCAATAGCTAATAGCGTCCTTCGTTACCACTAGAACCAATGAATCGTGGACGAGCACTCCTGAATTTCTAGAAAATTCATCATTCCTACATCTTTGCATCCTACTTCTCAAACAACAAGATTTCTCAAGCATACATTCTGGTGAGTTTAAATATCTCGTGATCAAAATCTGTCATGCTAAATCTGGTAAATAAACTTGCATTTTATCGAGCATAGTCCACGATACACTTTCACCATTTTTGATACACATCCATTCACTTTGCATGCAATCTCGTACTACATGCTTTCTCCCCTCAGTGTTCATTCAAGCTGTGTACATACAAAATAGGTCAGCAATAATCGCTCACGTTAGGCAATCAACAATCATTCACGGCTTCGAAAATCAATTATACTAGTAGGCTAGGAGCCTGTCCCGAAATAGTCACCCCATTTAACATATGAAATTTGACCTCCCAAAGTTGTTAAGACCATCCATGTCATTCACAAAAAGCTTGTCAGCTCAAACGAAGCCGCTGGGTTTGGCCCCCAGAGCCCCAAAAGGGGCCCCAAAGTCGGGTCGATTTCAACCCATCGAACATATGCGCCAAACTTTGTCAGAAGGAATGTGTATGATTATCCATTACCAAAACACCAAAACTGACAAAATTTTCCGTCGGGATGGGTTGTCAGACCGCCCCTAAAAATTGGGCAAATTTTCCCCATGGACCAAATTTTGTCAGAAGGAAGAGTTATGGGTGTGCAAAATATAACAATAATAAAATATGAAATATAAAAATATAAAAACTTACGAAAATTTCCATCGGGAAGCCCCTGAAAACAACACCGAAGTGCCTACAAGCTTTGCTGCCCAAAATGCTCTGGATGTAGAGAAAAAAAAACTTTTTTTGCAATACAACCTTAATAAATCCAAATTGTCTCAATCAATTCAGCTAAAATTTACATAGTACAATCTTGAGTATGTAACTTTCTTGGGGTGCAGTTTGGTGTCAAATGATCATTTCAATAATAATTTATTAAATTGTGGAAATTGTACTGCTTTCTCAAAAGTAGTCAAATGATATTGTCAGGATTATGAAAACACACCCATTGTCCATCTGCGCCTGTTTGGCAAGGCATAATAGGAAGCTTGCAAGGTATTTGCGTAATTAACACATGAATGGTATAGATTTCAGCATGGCAGCTACATATAGCCCAGATACTTAACAAGCTCCAAGCGGCGTATACGAATAGAATATAACGCAGTGATATATCATTATTCCTTGTTTGTGATATTAATACCTGAACGCCCATTGTCAGTTCACTGAGTTGAAACTGGAAGGCTGTCATAGCCACACACGGCCCATACCCACGATCATTTTCCAATTTCCATGACTTTCCAGAAGAATTCATTTTCCATGACTTTCCAGGTTTTTCAATGACCGTGGGAACCATGGCGTATACAAAATGAACATCGAATCGATGAGAAGATAATGAAGAGATGGGCCATTCTTAGTCACGTGTGTGACCAAAAAACAGGGAATTGGGCTATTGTGAGACCCCGCAATTTTACTTTCAACAGTCAATTCCGAACTGAAACTTGTTACGGACTGGATAAAGGCGAATAAGTTGTCTCTAAACATAAAGAAAACAAATTACATGCTCTTCAGCAATACTCTTCAGTCCCTGCCTGGTAATATTCTTTTTGATAACATACCTATCGAAAAAGTGAAAACTACAAAATTCCTAGGTATAATAATTGACGACAAGCTCTCCTGGAAACCACATACTGATAACTTGTCAAAACTGATTTCGAGAAACATAGGAGTGATTAACAAGCTGAAATATCAATTCCCATCCTTTATTTTGTTGTCTCTTTACTTAACCTTATGTTTTCCATATCTTAATTATGGAATTTTAGCATGGGGCAACTCTACCGCACAACAATTAAACAGATTACTACTACTCCAAAAAAAGGCCATGAGGATTGTATCTCTTACAGGTTATCTCTCACATACTGACCAGCTCTTTCATAATAATAAAGTTCTCAAAGTATCTGACTTATATCTTTATAATCTGGGTCAATTTATGTTCCAACTAATCAATAATGAACTTCCAAATGCTCTCTCAGACCTTTTCACAACTAACAATACACTCCACAACTACCCAACAAGACAATCAAACTTTTTCCATCTTCCCCGCACGAGAACGCTCTTAGCGCACAAAACATTCGTCTTTACAGGTCCCAAATTTTGGAACAGTCTCGATCCAAACCTTAAGAAAATAGAGAGACTGCACCGTTTTAAAAAAGAACTGAAATCTCTTTTGCTAAAACCATATACTAAAATGCTGCATGGTTGCTGATCTCGATCTGCACTTCGCTTCTCTCTTCTCTCTTCTCTTTTCTCTCTTCTCTCTCTCTCTCTGTCTCTCTCTCCCTTCCACTCTCTATAATTAGTTAATCCTTTTATGTTCTCTTCTGTTTCCATCCGCTGATTTCCGTCCTCTCTTTGTTTCTTCTCATCTTAATCTCTACTTTCCAGCTCCTTTTCTTTGTTAAATGGGGACCTAACTCGACAAGCCTCGCTTTTAATAGGTTCCCCCACAAGTGTATATACTGTATGCGTTTATTACCTCTACTGGAAGATGTTTATTATACTGAGCTGTTATTATGTATTATCCTTTGTATTATGCCATTTGATTTATATACTTATATTTTGCTTTCTCATGTACAAATGTAAACCGATCGTGGAAACAAATAAAATCAAAATCAAATCAAATCAAATAATTTTAATAACCTTCCAAGTTTGTTGGTTTTTCAAATACGGACATCTATAGATACATGGATTTAATAGCAAAAAAGATCAGTGATAATACCTGCTCACCGTCAGAGGTCAAGAAATTCAGGTCACGTGTGTGACCTCGCACAGAAGCAGGTTTTTCAAACTCACATTTCATCTTTAAATCCTTCTGAATTTTCAAGCTTCATTGTGCATATTTATTGTAGGTGTATTTCATGGTACTATCTCTTAGAAAATAACATTAATTCTGTTGAAAGTTGCATAAGATTTTTGTTATGTAATATTTTGTATCATGATGTATGGTCACGTGTGTGACATGCCTTAGGTAATGTGTACAGATTTAGTGAACTATTGAAAAATCATATTTAGTATTTTTAATTCATTTTGCAATAGCTCTGTACAAATTATCATCAGTACGGTAGAAAGTGATTCTAAGGTCTTTTCTTTATGAAAAATACCCAGGGAACACACAATTTTTTTTTTCATTTTCATACATATATTGATATCATTTATTGATATATTTATTGATATACTGTGGAGGTGTTTTGATCTAGTGGATAAGTAACCATATTGCAGATCACAAGGTGTGGGGTTCAACGTCCTTTAGCAAGACATTTATCTGCATTTGCCATGCTCGATCCATGTGTAGTAAGTGGGTACCTGTAGGACTTATTTCTTGAATGCACTGAGCGCTATAGTTGTCTTGCTAAAACCAGGGTAATAATACTTGCAGGACCCTCAGGGAGAAAATGAATTACATTTAGTACTGATGAGGCTACCCTGGGTAAACAAGACATAGTATTATTATTATTAATTCTTCTTATCATTGTTATTGTAATTATTATTATGAAATATTATCATTGATATTTACTACTATCATTATTATTAATGTTCAGACCAAAGAATCAAAGAAAGTAGAAAATAAATCAAAGTTTTCATGCTGATATACATGTATATTCATCTTCAGCTTGTTTTATAAAATATTTTCAGAAGCACATTTCCATTGGCCAGTTATATTACATATAATTATACGATAGCTAATAACAATTTGATCATAATTGTATAGGGTTATGGAATCAATTCAGAGGATTAAGTAAGAGGAATACAAGCAGTGAAAACAGAATTATTAGGTCAAGAAACTTAACAATAAAAGATGAAAAAGACTCTACACATGACTTGCCCAGTACATATGCACTTGACCGTTTGCACTCAGGTCACGTGTGTGACATCGTTGGTTGGGCAATATTTAAAGAACAAGAATCATTTTGGAATGATATTTGGTGAGATTGAGGACACATACAAGTTAGCTTATGACAGGAAAAATATACATTATCCAAATTGTATTTTTCAAATAGTATAAACTTTTCATGTTTTGGGTTTTGTGTGACATCAGAATTACTTAATTATGCATGTTAATTATTACATAATGCACAGACAAATTTTATTTTTCCTTCAACTTAATTACTTGCAAGAGGACCTGGGAACGGTATGATTTCACTATATAGTGGCAACACCAATTAAAGCTCATACTGAGAGATGACTATTATACAGTGAAAAAAAGATGTTTTTTTTACTTTAATTTATGTCAATGTAATTGTACGCAAATTAGCATAATTGGGTCTTCAATTAAAAAAAAGAATGTGCTCCCTGTAACTTTAGACATTACTCTTCAAGAATATACTATTCAAACGCAGCAGAATGAACTTCATTTTTGTCAAAAAAGTTTCACTTTACAAAGAATGGCCCAGATGCGTCCTAGAAAGCGAGTGTCATTTAGTACAAAGAGAAACACTGCAAGAAGAAAGGGTACTCTACTCTTTATATGCATAACCAAATGAAAATGTTCATGGAATAAGTGATTGCAGGTAAACTATGCGACTGACAATGTTCAGCCTTTATTTAATACTTACAGAGAACGGTATTCTTTACTTTTGTCCTGAAAGTATTTTTCGTTCGGTGCTTTCGAATATCGTGCACGGGAACGAGAATTGAGCTTCACTGTTAAATATTCGTATCGAAGAAAATTGGATTAATTGAACTGAATTGAATTGAATTTATTTCCACATCCACATTAAAAAAAAAAAATAATAGAACATGTCAAATGTATGTACAAACAATAACACACTACAAACAAGTATGCAAAGAAGAAAAGAATAAATGTAAATGTGGTGGGATCGTAAAAAGTTTGGTAAAAATCTCGTAAACATGATCCCATTTCACATGAAAATAAAACTATACATCATAAGCAAAGCAAAATACAATAGAAAAAAAACATATTTAGCACAGAAAATTGTAAATAAGTTTTTTAAAAGTCGTAATATTCATAACAGTGTATTCTTTAGCAGTTGATACTCCTTAAACTTGCGTTTGAATGTGTTGAGAGATTTAGTGTCCTTGATGTGTTGAGGTATATTATTCCATAAAAGGGGTCCTTTGCACATGTTGCATGTTATTGTTGATCTAGAAAAGGAAGTACAACCACAGTCAACCGGATAATCAAATTTACCCCTAGTATTAGAATCGTGAAAATTGCTTTCTTTGCTTAAAAAATTGAGTTGAATATTTTGGTTAAAAGTTTCTTATCATACAAAAACATAAAAATACCTAAAATGTAATTATGAAAGTTATACACAGGGAATATTTTAAGTATCTTTTAAAGAGAGGCATAGAATGACTACGGAAATCAGAGTTTGTAATTATTCTATTCTTTTTTGTAATTTCAATAAGCTGTCAGGTAAATATTTATTAATAGATCCCCATACCACTGAATATCCTTCTTAGTTTGTATTGTACCATGATATTGCCTCATCTTAACTATTGTAATATTGTATGGGGAAATTGTGCTTAATGTTATCTGAATAGATTAAAATTACTCCAAAAACATGCAATATGAATAATATCAAATTCAAAACCTTTAACACATACAGCTCCATTGTTTACAAAATTGAAGTTATTGACTGTATGAAATTTATAAACAACAAATTGCCATTTTTATGTATTCTTACTGCAATAATATCTTGCCAAAATTTTTAGAAAATTGCTTTATACAAAATAAATTACTCACCAGTCGTTATACCAGACAAGCCAATGATATTTTTATCCCGAATTTCAAATATCAATTCTCACGTAATACAATCAAGTATGCTGCACCCAAACTATGGAACTCCCTACCTGAAGAAATAAAAGGTTGCCCCACACTTTCATCTTTTAAACGAAAATATAAGCTATATCTCCTGAAACTTTGATAATCTTCTGGTTGCCTCTCTTTGTTATGTTCTTTTGTTGTTTCTTTTTTATGTAGAATTATAATTCATATTATATTTTGAAGTTTTAGCTATATTTTAATGTTTTGGGGGAATGACCTTAGCTCAAATGGCCTCTGTCAATCCCTCCACATTTTGATTTGTTTGATTTGTTTTGCTGCATTTTATCTATTTTCTAGTTTGAATGTACATGTATATACTTGTTCTTGATGTTTTCATTTCATTCAATTTGTGGAAAATAAATGAACTGAACTGAACAATTATACCATAGTTTAGGTGAGGCAATATCAAAGTATTATTAGCAAAAGTAATATCTTCAGAGGAACAAATGCTCTTAAACTATTAAGAACGCCAATATTCCTAGAGATTTGATTTGAACACGATAAAAACTACTTTCGAAAAATAAACTCAAGACAATTTCAATAGCCCTGTCTATCACCTTTAGAAATGTGCGAACATTACAATGGCGCATTACGAAATCCGAACCTGATTTCTATGGGCAGTACAATAGGCCTTTGAAATTGTCCTTGAGTTTATTTTTCGAAAGTAGTTTTTATCGTGTTTTTGATATATTTTCAACATGGCTTTTCCATTTCATATCATCATCTATATTAATACCTAAAAGTTTTACAGTTTTTTCTAATTGTTTTGGTTTATTATCAGTATAAAGTTTAACATCATTTATTCCAATGCGCTTGTTTCCAAAGATCATAAAATAGGCTTTCTGTATAATTAAATCCAATTTGATAGTTATAAACCAATGATTAATTTGTCCTTATTCAACATTCATGATTATGTTTCATTTATCAACTTTTTTAGGTTTGAGAAATATGTTTGTTTCATCTGCAAATAATATAAGCTTTAAAAAATCAGAACAAGAATGCAAATAATCTATGTATATTAAAAAAAGGAGCGGGCCTAAAATTGACCCTTGAGGAACTCCGCATGTCAAATTTCTCATCTTTTATGTTATTTAATTAAAAACTGTAAATTGGTTGCGATCACTTAAATAAGCTTGCATTAAATATCAAAGGGGATTCCTCTTATGCCAAAAAACTGAAAACACGATAAAAACTACTTTCGAAAAATAAACTCAAGACAATTTCAATAGCCCTGTCTATCACCTTTAGAAATGTGCGAACATTACAATGGTGTATTACGTAATCCGAACCTGATTTCTATGGGCAGTACAATAGGCCTTTGAAATTGCCCATGAGTTTATTTTTCGAAAGTAGTTTTTATCGTGTTTGAAGTTTATTTATTTAAAGGGTATGCTGTGATTGATTCAATCAAACGCCTTTTTAAGGTCTGAAAATACACCTACAGTTTCCTTTTGTTCAGTAGCTTCATGAATATCATATAAAAATTGAATTAATGCATGAGTGGTAGAATGTTTCTCTCGAAAGCCAAACTGCATGTCATGGAGAATATCATTATTGTCTAGGTAACTAAGAAATCTTACAAACATTTTTCGAGTGTTTTTGTAAATCATGAAATTAATATAAAAATTATGTAAGAAAATAACATAGATAGTTGTTATACCAAAAGTGTAAATATAAAGAAAATTATAATACAGTAAAGCTTGAGTTTCTGAATTCTACTAGGTTTCGATAAAATTGGAGTATTTTTATTGTCTAATACTCTAATCTCAATATAATAAATTTCTGATTACATGACAGAATAGCAGCACATTTACAAATTTATATGAGGAGTGCTATAGGAGCCCATTGCTTATCATTCCAAGCCATACTATAGAATGTGAAATGACATCTGTGACTAAACATTTCCATGACGAGCAATGATCTGGGCCCCGTTTCATAAAACTTGATATCTATAACAAGTTACCATAACAGTTATAAGCTACTGAAATACTTGCATCGGATGGGCTGAGAGCAAATTTGTCATAGATATGTGGCAGTTGCTATTGATAATAAGTTTTATGAAACGGGGCCCTGGTATATAACTATCGTAACAGTGACATAATCTTCATCCAATTTTCTATAATATGTACATGTATTATGCTCCTAATTAAAGAAAAAAACCCAAAACATAGTAGATTTACGAATTTAAAAAAAGGAATCAAATTTTATGATAAAATGTACTTCATAAGCTGCATGCAAATGTTTTAATGAACTTCCATAATATATCTGTTAAGAAAGACAAATCATTTCGGTCAGTTTATCAAATCAGTGAATATGCTTCATTACACTGCCTCAAAAATTCTGATATGTAGAAAAGTAAAAAGTAAAATAACATCCCACATTTTATTTTTCCCCTGTTCTGTTGTCATTATTACTTCTGCTATTGTCCAAATTTGAAATCAAGTGCCCAATTTCAATTTCAATTAAATAAACAGTACTTTCTGTTCCTTTGGATTAATTTCACAGTGGGTCTTAGGTTCAGGATGTTAACTTCATGTCCTGTATAACCTTGAGAAAGTAAATTTACCCCATCTCGCTCCTGAAAGCCATCCTGACCAAATTGATTTTTCGGGAAGTCCAAAATATAGAGATAATTTTCGATTGTCGAGAGGTCCACTTTTTTTCTTCTTTGTTTTTGTTTTTTTCTTTTTTCCTGTTTAACTGGACATCCTTGACAATGATCGCCTACTCGAGAACTCAGGCTGCATATTACTGGCAGTAGGCTATGTTGATTAAGATGACTTCAGAAATTTCATCACTTTCTTCTACATTGTCTTTTTCTTCTACTGCCGTGTGATTGCTTTTGGAGATGTTACTTTGGTAGATTAGTTTATTACGTCATTGTTACTATCTTAATTGGTAGTGTAAGGGGGGTCATCATGTTGAACAGGGTAACCGATGCATCCCACATCCCGCCTGGGCTGACAACATCGAGAACATGGAAATCTTAACCAGCATAGGGCACAGGGAAAGCATAACATGCATCTCCGTCTCTTCAAGCAAACTTTTACAACCTCCTCGGGCGGTGGGGACGAAGCGAAACGAAAGAAGTGTTTGAGCTCATTAAGTTGTACTTGATTCAGCTGTATGGGATCCTGACTGAGACTACCGCCGATTAGAACTAGGGACGAACTTCTAAACGTGGTCTCCTGTGTGTTGAGGAACGATTCCATCCTTGAAGCAAGGTTTTCTGGCGTGAGTGCCTCTTCGGGAAAATCATGAGCGATCACCCCAACTTTGCTCTTCCCTGTAAAAAAGAAAAAAAAATAGAAAATGAGAAAATGAGAAAACGGGATTTTCAATGGGTTCTTGAAATGGCAAAAAGCGTCATGCCCGTTGTACACAATGCGTAAATTTGCTGAAGCAGGACTGCGTTAGCGACTGATGCGGTCTCTATTAAAGACACCATTTGTAAATTAAACATCATACAATGTGTGAATGAATGCAAACATTACCGATTAATTACTGGCACATGAACTAAATATTTTCATAGACACGATTGCCATATATCTAATAAAGCAATCAAAATGACGCCAAGTGTGCAACGGTCATAATGCTGCTCAGTGGCACATCTCTGGCAAAGGCCCTACGGAAAATTTCCAGGGCCGCACTTGGGGAGATGATACACGGTATGGTATCATAGTTAGCATCGATTTCAGGAGATGGAACTGTATTTCAGGAAACATTGTTTAATTTGAAATTTGGTTGAAGAATCCCATTATATTCTAAGTTGTTTTGGACAGAATTTTTTTTTTTTTTTTTTTTTGAATTATACAGGATGCATCCTTCACCATATTTTCTGTCAGTCCACTGGGCAGTCCATTTTTTATGAACAGTATCCACTCACTTGTGTACGTTCCTCCAATTTAAAAACTAATAGTATTAACTCAACATAAAAGGGTCGCGGAGTGAGAGAGTTTGTAAAATTCTTACTGTTTATATTAACTGCTTGATGCAACCTTTAGCCTGCTGCTTCTATAGCACATTTAAATTGTTCAATCTACATTTTTGTGATTCTAAAAATGATGTCACTCCTCCGGGGCGGCTTTCACTTTCCTTTTGTAGAGTGTTGCAAGGAAACAGAAAATACTCCTGAGGACAAAGAATGTAATTGAAGGTGGTGTGAACATGGGTGAACTTACCCACATAATCTCTAGCTTTAGTCAAGAACCCATCATAGAGAGCATCTGTAACATCGGTAAGACAGAATCTCCTGTTGTTGATAGAATGACAGAGAAGAAGAACATCTATTCCATGGAAATCAAATGCGTTCATGTCTCTGATGTTGTAGGGGAGGGGCTTAAACTTCACCTGTTCTACGACGTCCTCCATGTCTTTGATCTGGTAGATGAGTCCCTGGACGGTGTCGGGTTGGCTGCAACTGCACACGCACACATTTACCTTCTTCACGACTAGGTAGTAGAGCTGGGAAAAGAGGCAAACAAGAAGGACTGAGTTTGTAGTAGTTTGTAGGTCTATCACATGGGCCACGGAACAATGGGCTGCACCCCCCCCCCCCCCCCCACACACACACACACACACACTTACTTTTTTGAATAGACACGTTTCATAAAGGGTTCGAAAATTGTCATTATTCAAGTGAAATCAAATCATCCCGGCCCCACTGACTTTCAAAAACGCTGCACGGCCCCTGTTTCAGAAGATACAGATCTGAGATAACCAGAAGACACAGAATCACAAGACCGCGTTAGGCGTTAGAAAGGTTTTCAAAATTCTCTTAAAACGTTCTAATGTATTGGTTTCTTTAACTTAATCTGGATTTTTTTCTCCCACAGTTAGGGCACTGCATGCTAAAGAAAGCTCTTTGACCACATCCATATGTAAATAATGTCCAGGAACTCGGATATTTTCACAAGATAAACGACCATTTCTTTTAGGTTGTCTTGTATGTATTAATTTGTATGTACTTACATAACAGGCGTTGCATTAGAGGAATTCGATAGAGTGTTAAATACTTCTAACAATAAAAAGTGTTCAATACTTACCATTTCCCCACTCTCTGTTGAACTCTCCGCCATCTTGGGGTCATTTATCGTAAAAGCATTATGAAAGGCCCGTGTCATTAGAAGTACATGTACTTCCTCGCACACATCAGGCCAGCGAGAATTCACCATACATGTATAAGATTATGTACATCGAACATGTTTGGTATTCCCCGCTTATACGAAATCCACATCATTCGTGTACTTTGACCTCGCGGTATCATAATTCATGTTGTCACATTATACAGCGCACAATAGTGAAATCAATGCAACTATCACTTATTTCGCACCCCCCCCCCCCCCCCATTAAAAAAAAATTAAAAAGTTCAGGGGCAGATCCGAGGGCATGTGCCCCATAATTATGTATGAAACAACAAACTTTTGATTTATAAGCTATGAATGTGAAGTATCAGTATTTTCCAGTTTGGCTGTGATTTTGCTTACATTCTTCACAACGTATACAATATTCAAAATCTATTAACTCATCATTTCCGTCAGTATATCCGTTATTGTGAAAGAAAATTATTTCAATCATTTTCTGCGAATGTAACAATTTGATCCCTCTTTCGTTGTGGCTTGTTGAGTTGTTTTTTTTGTGTGTGTGTGTGTTTTTTTACCCCTTTCGATAGATTTGACTCTAAAAATGTCTCCTTCTGATGTACGTTACTTTTAGGGAAAATATAGACTGACCCCCCCCCCCCCCCCCTCTTTCAGAATGTTCCTTCGGCGTCCCAAGCATTTAACTACAATTTATTCAATGTTAATTGGACGCTATTTATATGCCTATATACGTATAACATAGGCGTTATTATGTAATTTTTATTCATTGGTAGCGAAACTTATGGATTCCTGATACCTTTTAATTTTTAAGCTTAACATGTGTTACTTGTTATTCAATCTAGCCTGAATCTCCGACTCTCATCTCTATCTCATTCCACACACGAGCAAAGAACAGAAAACTCTCAAAAAGTATCATGCACGCATTTGGTAAGTTATTTTTTATTGCAAACATAGAAACGATATAAAATGACAGATGAATGAATGTTCATATTGCAAATTATCACACATTGCATATGATATGGCATGAGGTACCAATAGATTATATTCTCCCATACAGGATCTAGAAATATAAAGACGGAAATGAAAGATGGTTATCTTTGAATAAGGCAAAATTTGAAACAAAACTTGTTTTCTTTTCTGCATGTACAATGCATGCTACCTTAACATCATTAAACTTTGGGAATAAATATAAATCTCTTGTAAGGCCATAAACATGACCCTTTTTATAATGGAATTACAATAGGTTTAAATGACTTAAAGTAATTATTTATTACTTTAAGCCAGTTACTTACTCCTATCAGATATTCCTTGTCTAACCTATACATAATAGGTCCGTATTCTTCTAAAATGTAAACCAAATGCTGGGTTAAGGCTTGGTCTAAAGTTGAGATTAACCAAGGACGTTCAGATAGAGGTCTCAGTGTTCCCTTTAATTAACAGGTCTTAAAACCTTCGCGTTTAACTGAACTACTGAATTAGTAGAATACGGGCCAAAGACTTAACCCATTGCCCACGGGAACGGTGTGGGTTCCTGCATTAAGCCTATGAGAATAAGATAATTCACTAGGCAACGGGTCTAGTTTCAGTCATATCTACAGTACCGTCCCAGTACAGTACATTGCATACTTATTTTCAGGACACGTTTCGCTCATAAGCCTTACCTATGGAAACTTTGTATCTACATACTAATCAAAATGCACTGTTGGCCACAAGCGTCGGGTTTTTTAATTTCTTGCATTACATTTAATATGATTCATCATATATTAATTGATATACATGTATCTATTCTACATGTTCTATATACATAGCTTATAACTTCATCCTACTGAACACATTCTCAAAGTATGATCTGAATTCGTGTTGATGACAAGCTGTATTTATCAAGTTTGGCAAATAAATAAGTTCAGTCCATAAGAAGAATAATTTCTACTTCATGGAATTTAATCTAGAAATTACGCTAATTCATCTAGATGTATATTTACTTTTTGTTTTTAAGCAGACGAAACTCGAAAGTAGATGCCTTACACAATTCAAACATCTGTTTGAAGTAAACCATACTTTACCTTAATGATTTAATAGAATCCAATGAAGTCCAAGTAACCCTCGTTTATGAACGAGTTTTATGCTTCAAAAGGCTATATAATCAATGAAATTATGGCAATTAAACCAACTGACTTGTTAACCCTTTCGAGACAATCGACGACATTTTGTGGTTTTGATCAATAACTTTTGATTCAGAGCTCTAAAAAATATTCCAGAGGCTTGAGTACAAAGAGCATTTATTTCTGCTCACATTGTGTCCATTCTAGTTGCATAACTATATTGCATTTCATGCAAGGAAGTTTAAAAAGTAGATTAGGCTTCAAAATCCCTAAATTGGCAATACATTGAGAGGTTCAAACTCACTGTTTTATGATCAAAATTGGCAATTTCTTCAACTTTTCAACAAAGTTCTATGTACATTGTTTACCAAGACGTTACATTTTAATAGAACCATGTAGCACTAAAAGAAAAATATTATTGTTGCGAATTGGAAGAACAAAATGTGATCAATTTAGCCTTTGAATAATTCCCGTCATGAAAAAATATCAACTGATATGCCAATGCTACCCTTTCTACCCCTTTTTCCCATCCACTGCATACATTTTCCTATTCCACATTTCATTATACTTTGACAAATGTCCATATTATTTTGATTACATGATGTTCTTACAGTAACCTGTTTTATTTGTACCTGTGTTCTCAACATAAGCTCCGCTTTTCGGCTATCCACGAGTACCTCTGTCTTTGCAATTTTTTTGTACATGTATTTATTTATGTTATCAAACATATTGAATCCTTTTTGTCGGAAATAAATGAATATGAATTTCAGTCAACCAATCAATAACTCATTCAGTTACCAATATTTGCAGAAAATGGCGCCTTGTTACACTGAGTAATGGAGCATTAAAAAACATAAAACTTAAAGTACTAAATTTAATATTTAGTTTCAGCTTCATATAGTAGTAGTAGTAGTAGTAGTAGTAGTAGTAATAATAGTAGTAATACTACTACTACTACTACTACTACTACTACTACTACTACTACTACTACTACTAATAATAATAATAATAATAATAATATACCGTTCTTTTATAGCGCATATCACATTATGAAATAACGTCTCTACGCGCTTCCAAAGGGTTTTGATATTATTACCCTGGCTTTAGCTCCGGCAGCAATCAGCGCACAGTGCATTTCGAGGAATAAATCCTGCCAGATACCCATTTAGCACGTAGGTGGAGAGTGGCAAACGTTGATTAATGTCTTGCCAAAAGACGCTAGTGCCGGGCTGGGATTCGAACCCTCAACCCTGCTATTTTTTGAATGGTTACCTTAAAATTCGAAGCTTGGAAAATTCTTCCACAGTCCATCTGTGCAAACTATTTTAGGGTTATGCCAAAAACTAGATTATTTTGGGGGGGGGGGATGTACAACGCGTCCAGTATTCATTCCACTGTAGGTGAGCCACGACCACAACCACACAAACCTGGTGTACCACCTTGCTTTTTAGGTTTGGCGGGTTTGGGAGTGTTCAGTTGGTTTCTAAAATATTTTTCAAGTTCCTTCCATTGGCCATCGTTCAGCTCTACGGGTGATTCCGAGAGCTGTCCGCCGATGAGTTGCACAATTGATTTCCTGAAGGTTCTTTCTTGAGTGTTTTTGAAAGAGTCCATCCTACTTTCCAGTGTTTCAGGGATGAGATCAGCTGCTTCAAAGTCGTGGGCAATTACACCCACCTTACGGCGGCCTGGAAAAAAAATGTATAACAAATATGCCCTACGATTATTTACCATTGTTTATTATTGTTCACTACTGATTACATATTTTCATGAAAATTGTTACACGCATTACACTGTCACTTGTTTATCTAATACTAGTTATATTATGATCAGTGGCGTAATGAGCCAAAAATTTTGAGGGGGCTGAGCCACAAATAAGAAGACTTTGCATTTTGCTATACCATGAAAATCTCGAACTTAATAATCACAGGAAAATCAAAGTCTGAGCTTAATCGTCCATTCTTTTCTCTCTTCTCTGATGCGATAGACAGATTAAATCCTCATTAAGACAATTTTTTCGACTTTCAATTTTGGGGGACGATTCCTCTCTACCTATGTAATAAATTTTCTTTCAAAAGTGTTAGTGTATTAAACGAGCAAGCGGAGCGACCGAGAGAGAGGATTTTTCATTCTGAAAAGTGAAACTTGCATTTTACAGCACTTTAGAGTCTAGATGTGATGTAGCCTTAACTCATTAATCACCATTTTTCATGTATTTCCTAATATCAGGGGGACATGTCACAGCCTATCTCTCCTGATGATAGTGTATAAGCCTATTGCAAAGCGCAGTGGCGGATCCGGGGGGGGGGCGGGCCCCCTCCCCTGGGACCAAAAGGGCCCAAAATAAAAAGGATGTCCTTTCTTTCTTTCTTTCTGTCTTTCTTTTTCTTCTTTTCTTTTTTTTTCCTTTTCTTTTTTTGGCTGCAGCCCCCAAGCCCCCAACCACTAGCCCAACGCTTATGATATCTTACCTAGTTTCTTCTTAGCTTTCTGTAAGAAGCCATCATAAAGAGCATCTGTGACGTTCGTGATTGAAAACCGTCTGTTGTTGATGGAATGACACAGCAACATATAGTGTTTCTTTTCCAGCTTCATCTTGGACATGTCACTGACGTTGTAGGGAAGTTGGACGAATTTGACAACTTCAACACAATCCGACATCTTCTCCTGTATTTCCTTGATAAGACCCGCCACACTGTCTTCCAGACTGCAGCTGTAAATAGCTACTTTCACTTTCCTATTGGATGACATCTATAAAGTGAGTTAGTGGGGTTTAAAGATAAAGTTGAGTTCTGGTCATGAGATTGAATTGTGAAAGAAACTGTCTCAAAGCAATAGGGAAAGGGTGACTATATAGCACATAAGAATTAATGTATGCTGTAAGGTTTTGGAATCGCCAAAATGATAAGAAATTGACTCAATCTTGCTGAGAGTCATATGCATTACACACAGAAATGTGTATATTGGACTACACACAAATGTCCGGCCCGAACATTTCAGCTGTTTCTTGTCATATTTTGAATGAGAGAGCTTTTGAAGAGCAATCCTTTTCAGGAGACATTTCTACTATGATAATCTTTCAAGCTAACATTAAAAAAAAAAAGAATGAGAAAGCTCACAAATTATTTGTTACCTTTCTCAGAACTCAAGCTTCCCTTTAACAGTGAAATTATAACATGATAGAAAGAGAGGGAAAGGCCCCCAGAATCCCAGCTTTTTGATTTACCTCCACAAAACTAAATGTGTATACGGTTTCTTCATTGTTTTTCAAATCTTTTTCACGACGCTAGATACAGAGGATTAAATACAGTGATTAATTTTCTTCCCAGAGAATTCAGGCTATAATGAAAAAGAACACACTTTGATTTAATGCTCTCTGTAATTGTGAATCACTGGTCATGACAGATTTGTTTCAGTTTCTGTTTGAGACCTTTATTTCCAATTTTCCAATATAAGTATATAAAGTAATAAATGAACAGAATGATGCACATGTATTTCTAACATAAAATGACAAAATATTACAAAATACATACATTCATCGTAGTACATACATAACTGGAGGACACACCTCTAAAAGCAATAGCTTAGGGTGAGGGTGCCCTTGGGCGTTACAGTACAAAATAAATATATTGAAAAAAAAGAACAAAAAAACAACATCAGAAAAAGGGAAAACACTCCTAAACCACTGAGCTTGATTGGAGAGACGAAAAAAAGAGGGGGATAGGAAATGGTGAGGGGGGGGGGGGGTTAGGAGGTGCAAAAGAAAAAGAGTACGAAATAAAAAAAGAAATTCACGAGGAAACGGAGAGAAAATATCCAAAGGAGGGTGGAGAAGTGTGTTAAACCATGTTATTTGTAAGAAGTACTTTTTTCCCATCCTTCTTAAGAAGCTGGCAAGAGATGCGGAGTATTTGTACTGTATCTGGGATAACGCTCCACAACGTTACTTCAACTCTTTAACTATAGAAGCTGAATTTTTCAGGATACGTCTGGTGCAGAATAACCTATCAAAAGTCCTTAAAATCCCACTTGAGCGTTTTCTAAATCCATTTCTAAAATCCACTCTAAAATTACTTTCATTTTCATTTTCATTAATGGCTTTGCTAGAAGACAAGCTTTAAAATACCATTTAAGTGTCTTATCAAAAATTCTAAAGCCTTTAGGAAATGCACTAAAGGGGAAATCGAGCGATTTAAAACATCCAAGCATTACTATGAATAAACAGCTTCCAAAATTGCAGCCATTTTCTAAATATATCATGACTTTACAAAGGGATTATTTGGAAGTACAAAGTATACACAAGAAATAGAATAACGTCTCCAATTAGAGCGTTCAGAACTCGTGAATATCAAAAAACATTATGGTGCCCTGTGCCCAAATTAAAAGCTGAAATAGAAGCTGCAATGGCAGCCCGTGAAAGCGGATATCACTTTATTGATTACTTTCATTATTTGCCTTTAAAAAAATAGAAATTAAATGAAAAAGTCTTAACTTATGTTTCATCTAAAAATAGAATTATGATAAAGTTATTTTGTACCTATCTTATAGTCTTAGTCCTAAACCCTCTTCAAACAGAATGGCATTCAACGTCACCAGCATTTTCTTCTGTACAGGGTAGCATCATCAGCATTAATACTGCTCTTCCTGCATTGCCAGGTACCCATTTAAATCACGTGGGTCTAGAGGGACAACACTTTGTCCTCGGGATGTAGAGCAAGGATCGCACCCAGTACCTCTCGAATAATGGAGTCAAGGGCCTTCACCACGGTGCTCGAATAATGTCCATGATGAAATAAATAATGGCATTCTTGACTAAACTTAACTGTTGTTTGGGTTCTTTAACAGTGCATATTGTGGATTTCAAAAAACAGTCTGATGACTTTTTTTCAAGAACATGAAGTGCGCCCCCTCCTCCCATACACACTGCTTCGTTTTTATCCTGCCAGTTATAATGTATGTATTACAATGTACAACATAAACAAATGAAATGTTGCGCCCCACTAAAAATAACATAAAATGAGATAATGGTTTAAGATCTATCAAATTCGAGTGAACTCGGTCCTACCTTTTCTCCAGTCTTCGACTTGACTGATATCACGCAATATAATTCACACAAAATGTAAGGAAAGGTGGTAATTAGAGCAAAAAAGCAAGTTTTTTTTTTAGTCTCTGAGCGTACGCTGACTTGTGACGAAAAAACGGGGATTGCCAACGCACCCACAGACAATAGAGATCGATGATTGACACGCTGCCAGCAAGGAAATTATAATTTTCCGAGATCATTTCCTCAAAAGCGGTATTTATGGGGGGGGGGGGGGGGCGCGGTTGACGGGGGTGTAACATTTGTGAACAAGGTTTGGATATTGTCTCTTGTTCATAATGTATCTTTACCTCCTGAAAATTTTCTTTTTCATTTTCCGGCTGGATTTCTTTTCATTAACCTGAGATGTGACTACTAGTATTCATAGAATCTAGGAAAATACATGTATAACAACTCTAGTGCCTAGGGCAAGTATTTAAATCGCCTCCTCCCCCCCCCCTCGACTTTTCATTAAATGAAATGTTACGTGATTTTTGTCATATCCATTATCGTTCCTTTCACATTATTTTTTGACGTGGAAAAATTCCACCGCATTCTAACAAACACCTTGCTTAACTAGAAACCTTTCTACCACCGCCCCTCATTTTATAGTAGATTGGGGGGGGGGGGAGGAGGGGTTTTTTGATATCAAATGCTACACTCAAATAAGAGGGCGCTAGTAATTTCATACTCAAAATGCACAAAGAGATTCATGACCCTATAACTGATGTCATTTGTTGTTGTTTTACATTTGCCAGCCAAATCTGTAACAGTTATTGACTATAATTATTTGACATCGGATACAGCAGCTAATGTAGTTACTTTAGCCACTACGACCCCCCCCCCCCCCCAGCTTCAAACCGGGCAGTGTAATTGTTTGTTCTGTCTGTTGTCAGTCTCGTTGGCGTGACTGGGGTATAAGATTGGCAGGATGTGTTATTCGATTTACAAAAATTCACATTCTGTTTTTGTTCTTTCTTTCTTTTTCTGTTTTTTTTTGGTCTGTTTGTTCGTTTGTTTTTTGTTAGTTTTTTTGTGGTGTTGTGGGATGGGGGGGGGGGGGGGTTGGGGTGATGGTGTTTGTTCTCTTGTCCATTTTTTTCTCTCTTATCTTTCCCTTTTTATTTTTAATATAATTCTTTCTCTCTGAACATGCTGAAGGAAATTTGACCAAAAAAAATATATCGTGAAAATTGTTAAAATTCATTTGTTATAGGATCTAATGATATATATATTTGTAAGGACTATTAAACAATTTCATATGAAATGTACACTCACACTTATGCGAGGTTATGATATGCGAAATGTAAAACTTTACTTGCGATTTGTTTATGTGAAAGTACATTTCAATTGTTATTTTTCATTATTTATTTTTTGTAATGAAATAAGTAACTTAAAGAGACCTATATGAATATTATTCTTCTTGAAATGTGTATTTCGATTCGCAAAAATATTTTACGTGAAAGTTTATTTCTGTTGTTTTGAAATGCGAAACTTCAGTCAGCAGTTATATTTATGAGAGAAGATTATTTGTAATATTGTATGAAATGTTTCAAGTTATGTGCAATTTTCTACGTGAGAGAAAATAAAACTTTTGAAGAAAAAAAAAGAAGGCTTTTGTACCTCAGTCACACCAATGAGAGCGACACCAGGGGAGCGTTTCATCAAGTGTTTTGTCAGTGATTTTTACCGACAACTGTTATAAGCTACTGAAATCCTTGCATCTGATTGGCTGAGAGCAAATTTGTCAGTAAAAATCACTGACAAAACGCTTGATGAAACGCTCCCCAGACCCACAACAGACCGAACAAAAAAATTACATTATACCCGAATGGCCAAGAATCGGTCGGTTTGGATTCGTTGCGCCAAAGACATCACATTTACAGCCGGTGTCATTGAGGGGGCATTGGTCATGTTGGTAGATGCAGAATTGACAAGGCTAAAGATAATGGGAATTGTGTGGGAAGGTGCTCTATCTGTTATTTTCACGTTCCCTTTCTCCGCCTCCCTTTCTCTCTCTTTTCTCCTTTCCCCCTTTTTAACCACTTGGTAGGGGGAACGTACCCCCTAGCACCCCCGTAACAGCGCCACTGCTTACAAACAAAAAGTACATAAAGAAATTCGGAAAGGAAATTCCTTCACCAAAATGTTTGACAATGTCACTCTTGCACACGAAAACCTTCAAAGAGAAAAAGAAAAGGATAGAAATTTATTTGTAATAAGTAGGAATGGAGTGTGTTAATTACAATGAATGACATTGCTCGGGACGTCAATTTCAGTGAACATTTTCATTTCTATATTGGAATATGGTCTTCTAGCATCATGATAATTATCACATAAACCAAGGAGTTATTATTGCATAAAACAAATGTCACAATGATCCTGAAACAACACGATAATCATGAGGTTCGCTATCACGTGAATCATTCATGGATCCTGCTAGGTATGGGGGGGGGGGGGGGGGGCTTACTTTGTTCAATACTCCCCTGTCCCTTACACAGTGGCGTAGCGTGAGTACAACCACTGACGGGGCACTTGCATCATTGGGGGTGGGGGGCATCGGCCTTACTCTGAGATTTACAAGGCCACTGATTAAGGGAGGGTGCGGTAGTTACCAAATAGTTGGATGGAGAAGCTGTCCTTAGGTGATTTACTATCTGCAGTAGCCCATATGTTTGCATATTCATTTATACATGCATTATTGAACAATATACATGATATCTATTCACCTTCAAATAAAGAATTTGTCGTTTCAAATATCATGATATACAGAACTGTGGAACATGCAATATAATATAAATATGATATACTGATTAATCTCCAAATATAGTATAGCATAGATAGTGGAATTAATAGTGGAAAAAAGTTAATTCATCATTAGCATATGGTAATCTAAATTTATAGATTGTTATTTTTTAGAATTTTAGATATTTTTTTATTCCTCAGAGAAATTGAGCGTTTTTAATATTTTTTCTCTTGAGGGGTGGGGTTAAAATATACACAATTTTAGATAAATATATATCAAAACAAATATGCAGACTGTACATTGACATTTAGGCTTATCAAAAAAGAACAAAATTATCATTACAGTTAAGTGCAAAAATCTAGGGAGACACCTGTCTCCCTAGATG
Source organism: Heliocidaris tuberculata (assembly GCA_025618425.1). Lineage (NCBI taxonomy): Eukaryota > Metazoa > Echinodermata > Echinoidea > Camarodonta > Echinometridae > Heliocidaris > Heliocidaris tuberculata. The sequence goes on along the minus strand of CM046832.1, from coordinate 51,726,927 downwards.
TCATTTAAGTACTTGTGAGAGTGCAATTTTTGAGTGCTTTTTCACTCTTTTATTTAGAGAGTATTGTTCTGTTCCTAGAATTCATTTTAAAAGGTACCAATCACCAAAAAATATTTTGATCTGTATGTTAAAGGCCAAGTCCACACTAATATCACGTTAATTTGAATAATTAGAGTAAAATTAAACAAGCATAACAGTGAAAATTTTATTGAAATTGGATGTTAAATAAGAAAGTTACGGTATTTTGAAGTTTTACATTATTTCTTGAAACAGTGGTATGCATAACATGGGTGGTATGCAAATGAGTGAACCGAGGATGTCACACACGCACTTTTCCTTATGTATTTTATTATATGAAATATCATGCATATATTACAATTTTTTGTTTCAATAATGTAAAACATGGTTTGACTCCTTATGAAACATGTAAAATCATCATTATTGTAACTTATTTTGATACAAGGGAGAGATTCTTTATTTTCACATCCAGAAAAATTGAAATATTTGAAATTTCATAAAATAAAATACATAAGGAAAAATGAGTGTGTGACATCATCGGTTCACTCATTTGCATACCGCCCATGTTATACATATCACTGTTTCATGAAATAATGCAAAACTTCAAAATGCTGCAACTTTCTTATGTTACATCCGATTTCAGTGAAATTTTCACTGTTATGCTTGTTTAATTTTACTCTGTTTATTCAAATCAACTTGATATTAGTGTGGACTTGGCCTTTAACGGTTCCATGCCACTATATGGCATGGATATGGATATGAATATATTCAAAATATGAAAGCTTCGAATATTACCTTTATAAGGAGATATTACAAGTTTAATGATACTCTCAATATAAATACAAAAGCGATTTGTGAGAAGACTAGATCCTCTGTCAGTTGATATCCTAAGAGGGAGGGGCCTTTTTACGATTCCCATAAGCAAAACAGCCTTTAGATTGACTTGGCCTACAGCATCCACATCGAATACAGCAGAGGACACATGGGAGGCATAATATACAGTTCCGTCTCCTCAGGCAAACTTCTGCAATCTCCTGAGGCAATGGAGATGAAGCAGAACGAAAGAATTGCTGGAGTTCATGAAGCTGTTCTTCAGTTAGCCTTACTGGAATCCGACCTAGCTGACCCCCGATCAAGACTAGAGAAGAACTAGTGAATGTCGTCTCCTGTCTGTTACGTAACCAATTCATCGTAGTTGCTATGGTATCTGGCGACAGAGCATCCTCGTGTAAATCGTACGCGACTACCCCAACTTTGCTTTTCCCTATATCAGAAGAATAAAGGGATAATAAAGAAGACATTCAAACACCCGTTGGAAATGATACTAATGTGTCATTCAAGACACACAAAACAGGATCCCCAAGGCGCAACAGCTCCTTTTGGGTAAAAATTCTTAGGCAGCCAACTATGTACCAGTCTCAGGGGCGTAGATAGCGGGGGGGGGGGGGGGGGGGGATGGGGGTATGCATCCCCAACTTTTCAGGTGGGGGGATGGTGTGTACAAACATTCCCCCCCCCCCCCAGGTTTCACCCCAGCCCAAAAAAAAATTTAAAAAATTAAAAAATGGTGGAAAATATACATTTCTATTATATGTTGTAGATAAATATATCATATTTATTAATATTATTCAAATTTATTTATTCTTTATTTCAATATAGATATTATTTATTTATGTACAATATTGTAGATATATATGAATTTATCAATATTTATCTACAATTCTGTCGTTGCTTCTGATTTTCCCGATATATATTTATACTACTAGAAAGTGAAAACCATGCATCTACTTCAAATTATACAAACATGGGTGTTGATCTGGGAGGGATATGGAGGTATAATTTTTTTTTTTAATGAAGTGGCGGGGGTGGCCTGTGTTACCATCCCCCAATATATTCTGAGGTGATTTTTTTCAAAGCCATTATATGCATTATAATGCAGAAAAATAATTTAGATTAAAAGTACATGTAATTATTCTCGATTTAGTGGGTTCAGTCGGTAACTTTCCTTTATAATGCAATTTTGCCACACTCATGTTATTGGTAATACTAACAATTTTCAAAATTGAAATGAAAATATAGTCACAGGAATCGAATTGGGTAGGGAAAGAGGGAATACAGCACCCCAATATTTATCGAGGATTATAGCCTGTGTCATCATCACCCAACTATACACAGAAGAATGATGAAATGACAATCATAACATGTAGACCCGGTCAGAAGCACCCTTTTAATCCTTTTTATCCCTTTTAATGTAACAAGTCAGTTTTTTTTTCTTTGTAATATATAGGCACTGATTTAATTTTTCTACTTTATAAGAACATTTTTCCGTTCTTATAAATGCCCCTTTTCACCTCTGATAACTGTCTTTTCTACCTTTTCTACACATTCATTTATTTTTCTAATAAGTGTCCTTTTCCCCATGATAAGTACCACGTTTCCCTTTCCCATAATATGTGCCCCTAATTAAAGGGACTTAAAGCCAATATTCCCAAATGCTCGCTCGCTACGCTCGCTCCTATTGAAAGTAAAGCTTATTAAATTGATTTTCATTGTGAAATTTTGCAAATGAAACCCCATCAGAATTGTGTTTCCCCGTTGTAGTTGCGACCTCACAAATTTTGAATATTTTTTGCTCGCTCGCTTCGCTCGCTCGCTCAATATTCAAATCATACTACAAAAATGCAAAGCGTGATGCTGAAGTTGTATCTTGGACATGTAAAGAGAAAAACCATGTAAAGGTTTACACACCCTCGACCGTACCTGTATATATATATATTTATATATATATAATTTCCTTTCAAATTGTATTTATTTCCACGAGAGTTGCCAAAGGTGTTGTATATGTTATTTCCTTACAATTATATATATATATATATATATATATATATACATGTGTGTGGGTGTGGGTGTATATATATGGTCCTTGAGGGAAATCTAACCCCCACATATGAGGACCTGTCTACGCCAATGTACCAGTCAAATAGTAACTGATATTCAATATTTTACTTTTATACTTTCAAAAGGACTTCTCGTGTCATATTGGCCTATGTAACGGGAAACCAACCTATTATTTTACATTTTTATAAACTCTTATTCAAATACACCCAACTATCTTTTTAATTTCATCCATGCACAGATAATCTTTGAAATTTATCCGAACTATATTATTAAGATGTTTTTATATGTCCATTATACATATGAGAAGATGTTCCATATTCAATAAACTCGTTTATTTTACAATTGACGATTTATAGCAAGAATTGAACTTAATGTGTGGGATCCCCACTAGAAATGTGAACATGCGCTATGATTTAACTTGTTTTAAGGCACACAAAACCGTTCAGTTAATTACTCCCTGCAAGTATAAATTCATACTAAGTTTAGAAGATACCCCCTCAATATCAGTTTTAAAGAAATACAGTTGAAAACTTTATTTTGGAGTCGAGGGTCACCCTGTTTACTGAAGTTAACGTAATAATAAAAAAAGATGAATAATAAAAACACCCTTTCTTAAGCACACACATTCGTCACAAATAACTCAAGGCAACCATCATCATCATCATATGTTTCACAGGATATCTGCTTGATATGCTTCCGTACCACCTACACATAAATTTTAACATTCCTTGTGAAGGTACAGTGCATGTGATAAAAAGGAACTGTAAAGAAGTACAACTGAATTCGATGTACCATTACCTAAATAGTCTCTGGCTCTCGGTAAGAACCCATCATAGAGAGCATCGGTAACATTGGTCAGAGAGAATCGCCTGTTCTCAATAGAATGACAGAGAAGTAGAACATCTATCCCATGGAAATCAAATGCATTTATGTCTCTGATGTTGTAAGGGAGGGTCTCAAACCTCACACTTTCTACGACGTCCGCCATGTCTTCTCCGATCTGATGGATGAATCCCTGCACAGTGTCGACTGGACTACTACTACACACACACACATGTACCTTGTCCTCTGCTACTTTTCCTAGCTGTAGGGGAAAATGAGAAACAGAAGAACGCCAACTCATGATTTCATACAGCCTATGACTGGCATATTCAAGAACACTTAAGATGACAATACCGGGTTCTTTTTATATTCCTTTCTTCATGATCATGAACAAAATTCGTTTATTTTGTAAGATTGAAAAGGAAATGACAGAGAATTCGAATCGCGTGTCCTCATCGTAAAAGCTAGGCCTGTTTTTCCTTTGCCCATAATGCAGTGACCAAAGGATTATGAGAAATTCGAAAAGATTTAAAGTCTGGTGTCTAAATTGCACTTATTATCATTATAGATTGCTAATAGCAGGACCTACGTTTCTTGGAATACTTCTTGAACGTCCCCTTGTCATGCTTGTAGCCTCGGGTGCGTTTTCAAGGTGTAATTATCAATCTTATATTGTGATATTATCTCTCTATTAAAATTTTCTTACAGTTGGAGCAATGACCCAGAATTTCGAAAGGGGATGAAGAGCCACTCCCCTTTCTTTACACTTTCAAATGAGTTGGGTGAAGTTTTACCCAAGCTGGGGGGGGGGGGGGGGGGGCAGAGAGAGAGAACATGCACGTTCGTTGGGTAAAATTTGACCCAATATTGGATAAAATAAACTACAAATTGGGTAAAATTTACCCAATGGTGGGTTTCACCCAACAAACATGTATGTTCCCTTTTTTCATCCAATATGGGTAAAAATTTTACCCAACTTTTTGTAGAGTGTTAGACTAACGTTTTTGGTATGTCTCTTGAAAGAATTTAACACTAATCACAACCATGCCTTACCACCTCTTACGGACGCTATAATACGAGTAACAAAAAATTTACTTAGAGAGTATTATATGAGAGTTGCTCATAGCTTCAGTAAAAACAAAAATATGACATGTGACTTGATGTGTAGACAATGCATCAAGAGAATATTATATCATTCGGTTATGAATCACACGCTGACATAAAAAGCAGACCAGAATATCACAAAGGTTCATGCTAAACATACAGATATCTCCATGATAAACCTGCCACGGACAAATCAGAAACCCGCATTTGATAGAAAATATTTCTCTGATGACCGGGGGGGGGGGGGGGTCCGTTTCTTTTGGTATTACAGCCTGGGCCCTGTCTTATAAAGAGAATTGCCATTGATATCAATATCAAATTAAATTACAATCAATCGCAACTCTTTATAAGACCCGGCAAGGATTATAATCACAGTTATGATTATGCTCTAAAGACCTGAACAGGAGAAGTCCCAGATCATTGCGAGCGTTAACAAATCAAATCATAATGATATCCAAATATGAGAGATATCATCGATCAAAATTCAGTTTTTGAAAGTTTTTAGATCAATTTATGGCACATATCACGCTCAGTCATTACTGAATTATCTTTTAAGTAAACTGGAATGAAAATTAGACACAGCATGATGCAATGAATATTGATATGCTTACTATTTTTGTGCTGTCTGTTGAATCTTCCGCCATCTTTGATTGTGAGTTGATTCGATCAGACAGTTCAGCAGCTGGTATGTACCAAAGCCAGGCTGTTTTCGTATACCTATTACACCAAGGAAGCACTTCCGTCAATATGTTTCATTATCATAATGCACTTCATGAGCGGACATGCAGGAGTCTCAGAAGGGCATTATTCCAGACAATAAAAAAAAAAGCTACGTAGCTTTTTAGATAGTAGCATCAAAAACACAAGTCTTTAAGAAATGATAGAGACAATCTATGATATTCATTATACATAAACTTGTCTGGCAGATTTTTGATTTTGTGAAAAGGGCGGCAGCACAAAATGCATGATTATGCGCGTACATTGTCTATTGATTTCACAATACACAATACGTTTCTCAGTGGCCGCATCAAAAAACGTGGAACAATATTTCCATCTGAATCAGATAAATAACCTGTCCTGCCACTTTCAAAAGAGCCCTAAAAACATATCTCTTTCCCCAATAATGTTTTAATGTAATCTCTTATTTTTTAAGTCTGTCTTTTTGCTGTTGCTGTTGTCTTGTCTTTTCAAATCTGTAATTTTGTAAGAGTTATGGTACTTTCTGTTTTTAGCGTTCCTAAATATTCAGTATTATTATTATTATTATTATTATTATAATTATTATTATTATTATTATTATTATTATTATCATCATCATCATCATCATCAGCATCACCATCATTCTGAAGGGAACGTGGTAATCTTTAGTGAGAATTCGTAAAAGACTGTCTTTCAACAAGATAATGATCCCTATTATCGTTCAAAGCAGAAAATACGTTTTCTGAAAATGTTTTCGAGTTTGATAAGTTGAAGGTGCATATTATTGCCCCATAATGTAAAGCTGTTGTTACTCTGAAACACACAATGCTGAAAGGTTTCCAGCTTTAGACCCCTGTTGTCACTGAAGAGTGGATGAAGATCTGATCAAAATTTGGTTACATGTCGTTTTTTGTAAGGTTTATAATTCCGAAGGTTCTTTTTTCCTGAGGTTCGTTCATCCGAAGGTTCGTAATTCCGAAAGTTCATAATTCTGAAAACGAAAAAGGATTTTTCCGAATATGAAATAGGGTTTGTAATTCTAAAAATGAAAAAGGGTTTGTATTTCTGAAATCAGAAAAGGATTCATAATTTCGAATATGAACAAAGGATTCATAATTTATTTTACTCGACTGCTAAGAAAGCATGTGTATGCTTGTAAGTAAGCAATCAGGGTACCAACGGCTTTAAGTCCTCTCCGAGGGACTTGGTAATGAGGTTTACCAAAGGACACTAGCGCATTTACTTGGTTTCGAACCCGGGTCCTCCAGTTACGAGACCACTGCTCTACCACTGAGCCATCGCGCCTCCATTCCATTTTCGGAATTACGAACCTCCGGAATAACGAACCTTCGGAGTAATGCATCAAAATATGTTCGGAATTATGAACCCCCTGCTATGGGAAATTTGCATTTCGAAATTACAAACCTTCGGAATAACGAGTACCCGCCCCTATACATTTTCATAGTCTGGACATCGTATAAAGAAACATATTGCACTAACGAAATGTCGATTAGGGAAACGCACTTTTGAGCATCATTTCTAACGAAAACTCGATAAAGAATCAGTAGTCTGAACATCGTATCGTACGAGAATCGTATAACTGGGATGGGTTTATGTGTGTGCTCACTCATGTGACCAATCAGGTGTAAGATCGTATGCTTCATCGCTTGACGTAACCTGATACAAAACATATGGTGTTAGCTGACTTCCCCAAAACCTGGTGATGTCGATATCGTAGAAAAAAAAGAAATACCTATTTACACTCACACACCCACACCCTCACACAACCACAATCTCACGCTACTTCCCACACAAAAACACACCCACACACACCCACCCACACATACACACGGTGGAACACACAAACACACACGCACACACGCACACTCACGCACACGCACACGCACACAAACGCGCATTCATATTCCAATGTTATACATACTATTCACACAGTGACAAGATTTGTTGAGTTTCTCATGCAATAATTCATTGTGACTTTTGATTTTGGCAACGTCAAATAAACATGCAGTAACGTTTAAACCAGTAGAAAAATTAATGTAGAGCAATGATATGACATTGAATAAATTTAGATTATTGAATAAGTATTACTGCACGAAGAGTCTTTGTCCGTTAAATTATATTTACCCCTATCTTAAAAACTCCATGTGTTTTCGTTGACTCGGAGAGATGGCTAGGATAATCTCCGAGCATATGGTTTAGTTGTTACTGAGACATATATGTTACATGCTACATGAGGATCAATGAAGCACAATGTTTGATATATCCTTCCTTTCCGGGCGAAAAGTAGAAGACCAAATTTTATGTTCACGTTCTGGTCAGAATGCCCATTAATCACCATAAATTTACTGTAATTTTCTCTCTTATTCATAAATTTTCTATGTAATATTCGACCTGTTGCAAAATCAATTAGATATTAATCCTAATTGTTTTTAAATGTGAGGTCGTAGAGAACCATATTTCCATTATCCCAGCCATAGAGTTTTTGGTCACGTGGGTTGTAGTCCAAAGTGTACAGTCCGTTGTAGCGACTTTGAAGCTTGATGTTTGGGTTGCTGATAGCCCCCGTCACAGTGTCAAACTTGAGATTAATCTTACTGTAGTCCGTGCAGTAGAGCTTGGCACAGATCATGAAGCAGTTTCTAAAGTTCTTCTTAGCGAAATTGAGACCCCAGGTCTGGATGGTGTTGAGTGTTAAGGGATCCAGGCGAGATATTAACAAGTCGGTGCTGGATGTTGCGTAGATGACCCACAGACCTGTTTCATCCACTGCGAAGTCGATGGCACTGCATTTTTGACCTGAATATTCATAGTAGCTACCACTTACTCCAGCACCATAAAGACTCCTGTAGAGAACGTTTGTGCCCCGGCTTACATCATAACGGTACATGTTTCTTGAGTTATAATAGGTATAATAAATAGACCCATTATAAGCAGCAAGACCAGGTCCGTTCGGGCAGTAGTTTGTGGTTAGTTTGAAAGTCTGAGATTCGGAGCCCATCTTTTGCTCATAGCTCTCATAGCTGGGGAAGCTATAGATGTATCTATAGGTGCTACTGGATGTGCATCTGCATGGGAAGACATATTTGAGGTAATTACTCAGGGTAGTCTATAGAGGAGGAAGAAAAGAGAAACTTGAAGAAAATGTAGGCTTTAACCTTCTATCATGCAGAAAACTTAATATCATCTTCCACTTGATAACGTTGCTAAACTATGCTGTATTTCACCATTTTATAGAAAAAACTAATACTGAGCTGAAATATTTCAGCAAATATATTGAACACATTCAAATTGCAATAATTTGTTAAAACATAACGTGAAAGAATGTAACAGCCTTACAAAATGGAAACAGGATTTAGAACTCGAAGATAAAGCATGGTATTCATATTGTTTGACTCCCTTTCAATCAACTATTGATATAAATATGAGGTGGTTTCAGTTTAAGATTTTAAACAGAATACTTTTACATGAAAGATTCATTGTTAAAATTCCAATTAGTTACTGATAAGAAATGTACATTTTGTGACAGCAGTGAAGAGACAATTACTCATATTTTTTTGTTACTGTCCACATTCAAATGTAATATGGTCAAAACTTGAGGAATGGTTGTTTCGTAAGACTGATATGAAGGTCAAACTCACAAATCAGAATAAATTGTTCGGTTTTAATGGATGTCATAACAACGCTTTTAATTCTATTTTTTAATTATTTTAAGAAAAGAAATTTATTCAGCTAAATGCAAAAACCACATACCACTGTTTGAAAAAGTTATGTTAGCTGTTAAATCTTATTATGATATGGAAAGTTATATAGCAAAAACAAGTCTTATAATAAAGGCATTGATTAACTTTGCCCAGGATTGAAAAAAAAAATCACTGTTCCAGCTAATGCTGTAATCATAATTGCAAACCTTTAGCTCAGACAGGAATCGCCTGAGTTTTATAAGCTGATCGGTCGTTTATATATCAAGATATTTACGATTGAACAGTGATGACGGGATAGAGTACCACCGAACCCTAAAGATCTCTTACGGTTGGCATACCTCGCTCTATCACAGAATACCGTACGGGCTGGAAACCCGCTCTAAAATCGCCAAGCGCTGGTGCTTGGTTTTTGTGACTGCAGCGCCGCAGAGAAGCCGAGCGACTTGCGCTAGCGATTGATCGCGATTTTCTCTTTTTTAGGATAGTAAACGGGTTCCATTTTCTCTCATACTTTCACATATCCTTAATTATATATGTAGTTAGAGGACTGCACACAATTCAATGGCATTTGAGCTGATTTTACAATTTTTCAAAAAGTTAATCAATCACTTTAAAGAAAAGAATTTTATGAAAAAATGGTTTCATTTTACCAAATGTTTCTGAACGTTTTTTTTATATTTTGTTTGTTTGATTGTTATATATGGAGAATACAAATTATATTTTCTATGTCCTATCTTATGTCACAATGTGACCGAGATTATTTCGTTATGTTCTAATGTTTGAATAATTATTTGACAATGTCATGGAATAGTGCATGTATCGATTTTTTTGTGTGAAATGAATGTTTATAAATAACAAAGGAGCCCTGTGGAAGGGTAAATATATATACATTTTTAAAATTGCAATAATCAGGATCAAACTATTTAAATGTGAATCCATGTGCGCAAAGGCCATGTAGATGTAACACTTAGTCCGGAATCTCGTTCGGGAGCACTGTTGCTATGTATTCAATCATGCTTGGTGCTTACATATATGCCTATTAAATGGGCACCTGCCAACAGCAGGGCCCTCGTGCAGTAAAATTTACTGCTAAGGCTACCCTGGCTAAATAAGACCATAACATTATTATGACTGTTGTAATTATTGTTACCATTATTATTATTATTATTATTATTATTATTATTATTATTATTATTATTATTATCATTAATATTATTATTATCATTATCATTATTATTAATATCAATAGGCCAACTGTTGTTGTTGTTCTTCTTGTTCTTCGTATCTTATCCCTAGTTAGATCTTAGTGCATTTTACGTATAGTGGGATAGTTTAGCGAAAGTTTTTAGCGATAGTTACTCACGAAGTATGGTAATCGAAGTGCCAGATCTTGTCTGTGTCCATAAGAGGGTCCCGCATCCAAGCTCCATTGGTGTACGAGGTGCGCACAGTGTAAGGGGATGAGACAGAAAACGCATCTGCACAAGAATCTGAAACGAGACACAAAACAAACATGCGTTTGCCCCTGAACAAAAACATTTGTAATGACTTGGAAATAATATTTTACCTAAAGAGATGAATTATGCATGTATATCGACGTATTCAGAAGTCTGTGACAGTGCATGTAAATTTTACGGTAGTAAGTGGCATAAAATGTGAGACAAGATAGAAAGAGATTGCAAATGAGAGAACCTTGATAAGGAAAAGAGATTAAATGAATTGTGCGTATGTGGGCATGTACGTTAGTGCGCGTGGAGGTTGGTGGGTGTGGGTCTGTGTGAAGAAGGATAGGGGTGGTAGGGGTGGGGAGGAGGTATGGAGGCATATCAGTTTGTAGCTGTTCTTGTACAGGGAAACACAAAGACAGGAGAGGAAAGGGGGCAGGGTATCAGATTTATCTTTAGGCCTACAAGGAAATGGAAGACTACTATCGTCTAAACTTGTGTTGCTGAATTGCATAAGTTCCAGCATACACAGTGAATCTGAATCCTTCCCGCCCAAACAATCGTGAAAAAATGGAAACCATTTTCTGATTCATATCAAACGTTAATCAAATATTATACTATCTCTCCTTATGCGACACTTTCTGAAGGATCCGAGAGTTAAAGGGTGTGTGACCCCCACCCCCCCCCCCTCCTCCTTTATTTTAAGCCTTGTCGAAAATCACCAAACAACTGATGAATCGATATCTCCCCTTTTTTGCTACTTTTTTTTTTTTTACTAATGCTAATATGCAAATCTGACTAAACAACCGACCCCCATTCGAAATTGTCTAGGGATGCCCCTGTGTTTAAAGTTGATGTAATAAGGACGTTGCCAAATGCTAAGTCACATTGTTTAAAGACAAGCCGTACCTTGAGTACCGATATCATCCCATGGTACGAAGAAATCATCGTCGCCTGAACCTGGGGGTGCAGTTGTCGGCACGTTGGCCTTGCACTGAGCGAGTTCTTCTTCTAGCTCATCAATCTGCTCCAGAAGAGTTTCAACGTCCTGTGTCTTCTTCAGCTCGAAGAGTTGCTTTTCAACCGCTGCCAGCTGCAGTTGTTCAATATGAAAAAAAAAATAGACGCTTGTTTTTACCATTACCTCGTGTTAGTAGGGCTATTGACTAACACATTTTTATATAATTGTCTTTGGGCGCGCACGTGCATCTCCTTGAAGTAAAAAAATAAGTAGTCTTTACACTTATGTACGTTGCGTCAACCCTTAGGCATAGACCCTTATCATTATGCATTTATTTATCTATCTATTAATAACTTCCAGGAATATAACATAAAACCAAAGCAATAATTTGTCCATGTTTTAACATAAATAACAACAGAAATACCGATTTCTGTTTAAGGGCTCTCGTCATGCATTGGTTGATATTTTAAAAAGAGCCAAGAGCCGTCACCAGTATGCCAAAGTGCTCCAACAATCAAAGAAATGAAATTATAATAACAACGACAGTTCTTACCTCGGTTTCTAGTTGGTTAACAGTTTGCAGATTGTTTGCTCTGTCCACTTCGAGCAAGACCAAGACCTGTTCAAGCTTTTCAATCTCTTCTATGATGAGATCAAATTCGGGTCGATTGACTTTGAGGTCACCACTTTCGATGCGTTCTAGCTTGGTTGTCATCTCGTCAAGATCATCTTGGGTAATTTCCATCTCTTCACTCGTTTTCTCAACGGCCACCTCCACCAGGTCTACACGACTGCTGATATTTTTGACCTACAGAAAACACATAAATCGAAGGTTCACTAAAGGCCTAATGATTTTAATGAAAAACAATTGCTTCATAGATTTTTTTCGTAATTTCAGTGGATGCGTATTCTAAGCAGATTCTCCTTGTTAGAATAGTAGAATAGTTTAAATTAGATCGTACAATTGCCTTCTGTTCTTCCTTTATTGTGCTTCTGTTATGATTTACCCAATGGATTCAAGTAGTTTATTATGTAGAATGTGTCTATGAAAAAAGGATAACAAGATCCAAAGATGTGTTACGGTAAATGGCTTTTAGATTTATAAACTGTAATTGAATAACATTGTTGCATTTTTCAAATGTTATGAATTTAAGCGTATGCAAATACTTGCAAAGAAGGAACATAAAAAAAATGCATGTATATATTATATATGTTTATACATAATAATGGAGGGCAAAGAGTTCTAAAATCCAAGAATTTGCCAAATCAATTCATTTGACCATCTAAAAGAATTTGTAGGTTTCCTTACCGCATCCTGCATATCTTTCATCTGGTCAAGTTCCGACTGGCTTGGCGGGTTGCTACAGCCGGGAATTGGAGAGACTTGAACATCGCAGATGCACGACTCGCTGTAGATGCCATCTCTTAACCCAACAACAGAGTAGTCATTGCACTAACGGAATGAATTGAAAGAATATAATGTTGAAAGTCTGAATATGCACACGGGTCTCTTATAAACCTTCATGTTGACTTTTACAAGTGAAAGTAAAGAGTTTTTACTATAAACTGTTCAGAAACATGAAAAACTGAGAGAAACATTATCTTGCCTCAAATAAGAAAAAAAATAGAGTGTGCTGTTGGTTATACTTGTAGCATAAATAAACATTTCTCGACGTTATGAATTATAGTGAGAAGACAAAAACATTATCCCTCTTAATCAACCTGATATTAGTAATAAGTGATTGAAACTGCTTCAGCCTTTTTCTTGTATCTTACTTCTTTTAGCATTTTCCTTTGATATAATTACCTGGGCTGTGACACCAATGATGATATTGGAAAAGACGCAGAGGAAAGCTGCGAGTATGATCACTCTCAGATGTACAGCCATTTTGCGACTGTGAACCATATTATTTCTTGTCGAAATTATTGCTACTAATTCAATCTTCCCACTCGAAGTCTTCAAAGCGAGGAATCCCGGGATTATGGAAGTTCTGCGTCAGAAACTTACTTTATTATGATGAAATATGATTCCATCACAGACATGGGCAGGACATAAAAGGAGGCGGTTCTAAAAGTTTTGATCGACGTGTAGAGATTAATGAGCCGATCCTCTTCAAAATTGGATTTGGGAGAGTGGAAGGCTATCCCATCTGTCTTCACTATTGGTTAATCAATGACCTAACATTCATGATAACATTATTTGCAACACCGCAGTGAATTTCCCTTCTCCAGTACCACATTGATAACCGAATAATCAGTCTGTAAGCACTTGAGAAACTTTTACCCACATGTGCAGGTTCAGGCTGTCTCACAAGATACGACTTCAGCTGTGCAGTGTTGCGTGTGTGAAATTGGGTTTTTACAGACGTGTATCCATCAAATATGATTATCCACGTCTGGAATCGATGTTGAAGGTCACCATCCGAAAGACGTGACTCAGTTTCGAACATGGGTCCGATCAGAGTCAGTATTTTGTGGGCAAAGACGCTACCGCTGGACCAACTGACATCTCTTGCATTACGCCATGCCGTAGTCTGGAATGCAGGCAAGTGACAAACAATGATGAATTAAATGGAGCTCCCTTATGATTTCTCCCGTTTCCTTCGGTATTATCCTGTATTCTTGGGTTGTGCCATAATGTGGCAGGGTGAATTAAATCGCGTGACCTCTCTTGTTATGGAAACCTACGCCCACAACCACTAACTACTAACTACTAATGCTAATATGCAAATCTGACTAAACAACCGACCCCCATTCGAAATTGTCTAGGGATGCCCCTGTGTTTAAAGTTGATGTAATAAGGACGTTGCCAAATGCTAAGTCACATTGTTTAAAGACAAGCCGTACCTTGAGTACCGATATCATCCCATGGTACGAAGAAATCATCGTCGCCTGAACCTGGGGGTGCAGTTGTCGGCACGTTGGCCTTGCACTGAGCGAGTTCTTCTTCTAGCTCATCAATCTGCTCCAGAAGAGTTTCAACGTCCTGTGTCTTCTTCAGCTCGAAGAGTTGCTTTTCAACCGCTGCCAGCTGCAGTTGTTCAATATGAAAAAAAAAAATAGACGCTTGTTTTTACCATTACCTCGTGTTAGTAGGGCTATCGACTACCACATTGATAACCGAATAATCAGTCTGTAAGCAATTGAGAAACTTTTACCCACATGTGCAGGTTCAGGCTGTCTCACAAGATACGACTTCAGCTGTGCAGTGTTGCGTGTGTGAAATTGGGTTTTTACAGACGTGTATCCATCAAATATGATTATCCACGTCTGGAATCGATGTTGAAGGTCACCATCCGAAAGACGTGACTCAGTTTCGAACCTGGGTCCGATCAGAGCCAGTATTTTGTGGGCAAAGACGCTACCGCTGGACCAACTGACATCTCTTGCATTACGCCATGCCGTAGTCTGGAATGCAGGCAAGTGACAAACAATGATGAATTAAATGGAGCTCCCTTATGATTTCTCCCGTTTCCTTCGGTATTATCCTGTATTCTTGGGTTGTGCCATAATGTGGCAGGGTGAATTAAATCGCGTGACCTCTCTTGTTATTGAAAGCTACGCCCACAACCACAGAAAAGTTTTTTCGATGCGTTGAAAACTTTTCTGACGTCTCGTCTGTTGAAATAATAGGAAGGTGTCTATTGGAGATGGTACTTATTTAAGACAAGCAAAGTTTATTCAAACGGCTTCATGGCTTGTAAAGGATGCTTCACGAGGACATTATATTAGCTTCGTAGTGCTAGGCCATGTTGCTTATACCTGTTGCACACGAGACGTCATTTTGACTGCGTCATTACCTACACTAATCAGGCCCATGAAGACAGGGGCGGATCCAGGATTTTTTATAAGGGGGGGGGGGGGCACACAAATGCAGAATTGTCAACTTTCGGAAACTGCTTGGAGGGAGATCCGTATGTTTTTGGTCTCGCCAGCCCTCCAAAAGTCGCTCTAAATCCGCCACTGCATGAAGACAACTAGTGCAAGCGCCAGTAATTCAACGCACCAGTACTTTTGCGCTGTTCATTTTGCATTTATCATAGTGTAAGATGTCCCTCTCAAGTCAAAAACCACTCAAAACACTGACGTGCAACGGGCATTTTTTTAAAAGAGCATTGCGTACAATATTTTGATGCACTTAAACATAGATTTCAAGCTAGTGGAAAACAGTGGATATGGATTCAACACTATAGTGCCACCTTGCGTTTACTTCACATTTACTTGAAAATATACATAAAGGAGACTATACATAAAGTTTGACAAAATTAGAACGGAAAAGGCTTCTGAAGTGAGCCTTGTCCGAAAAAATTTTAACAGGAGGGAGAAAATAATTTCTATATTAATGAAAGATATCACGAATAAATATTTAATTAAATTCATATGAATTCATGCTTTCAGACGATGGGGAAAACTAAAAAAGCCGAATATGCACGTCACTGTCGCAGCTGGATGAGTTACATGTTTATGCAGTGCTGGGAACAAATATTAACACAAAATTTCTTTTTTATTTGAAATATATCAGTTGGTAATCTATCTTTGATATGGCGAGACAATCGTATCATTATAGACAGTTAATATTAATGATAAGTAAATGGCATAATCTTTATTTATTATCTTTACCAGATAGTACTGCCTCGCGGTCAATGACATGAATGACGTTACGTGCGCTCAGAAATGACTTCAATATAATGTTTCATTAATTACCAAATTACCAAATTGGTCATACTGACTTCAAATACAGTGATATTAAAATGCTACATTTTATAAGATATTATTTCATATACCTCCTAGTTCAATCGTTCATTAAAATCCGATTTATATATGATGATGTTTACGATCACTATTTCCTCAGCTGTTGGTGTGATTGTTAGTAATATTAGAAGCCTGACAAAGTGCAGTGCGAATGCACTCTTGCTTATGAGTCTATTATTGAGAGTTGATTAAAATACTCATATTTCAAGAAAGTGGAGTCGTTCAGGTTGAAGTGAATGAAATGACAGATATGTACAACAGAAATTAAAATAACCAATTAAGTACAGGCTTACCCAAGACTTTACCGTGGCATTTTTTTAACTTTGTCAGGCTTCACGCCATTAGGTGAGGAAATAGTGATCGTAAACATCATTAAACTCAACATTGCCAGCAAATCTTAAAGAAGATTCATAATGATTTTGAATCATCCAGTGGCTGATCCTGGTGACACAAGGGCATGTGCCTCTGAAAAATACTGTGTGTTATACTATAACACATTCCTCAATACAAATGCGCGCTCATGTGAACTGGGCTAAAATCTAGAATATTTTCTTTCTTAGTCTTCTGTTTTTGATTGTTTGTCTGTTTCTTTAGGTTTTTTGTTTTCATTTATTTTTCCTCTCATAGGTGGAACACCCGAACAGCAAAAGCTGGTTTCTATAGGGGTCCGCTAACATAAAAACCTATTACAGATGAAAATACATTTGAAATGATAACATTATATAAGTAAATGATAAATAAATAATTGAAACATAC
Organism: Heliocidaris tuberculata; assembly: GCA_025618425.1. NCBI lineage: Eukaryota > Metazoa > Echinodermata > Echinoidea > Camarodonta > Echinometridae > Heliocidaris > Heliocidaris tuberculata. The sequence continues at coordinate 51,709,750 of CM046832.1, read as the reverse complement.
ATAAAGTAAAATGAGATGCTTTTTTCTAAAAATGAGGAGTAAAAAAGAAAAGGCTAAATAACGAAAACATGAGCTTTGTTTTACACATAGACAAACGTCAGTATAAAATCATTTGATATTTTAAAAGATGCAAACACATAGACGTATAAAAAAAAAAAATATAGACATGAATTGAAAGGCAAGTTAAGATGTTGGGGGGGGGGGGGGATAGGACAGAAAGATCATAAACCATGTGCAGTATGTCAGCCTATAATATGTAAATGACTACTGCGTGTGATAAAATAATCATTATTTACCGGGAGTTTATTAATATGGATTTTAACATATTTGAATGACATAGATGATATTTGTTTGTTGTTGTTTTTGTTGCTGTTTTGCTTTGTTGTTTGTTTGTATTTCGGTGTGTGTGTGTGTGTGTGTGTGTGTGTGTGCGTGTATCGGTAATTGTTGAACCTGTGCCCCTGCTGGATTAGCCACTGCAAGAAACCATCTGCTAATATAAGAGGGTGATTTTACGAGTCCATCGAGATCTTTTTTTTTTTTTTTTTACGACTGACAGGTCTTATTTACCACACAAAGACTTCAAAACATCCACCCCAGTTAACCCTTTCAGGACAGGAATTATTTAAGAGGCTAAATTGATCACATTTTGTTCTTCAAATTGGCAACAATAATATTTTTCTTTTCATGCTACGCGGTTCTAATAAATTGTAATGTATTTGAAAACAATATACATGGTTACCAATATTTTTGAAAAGTTGAAAAAATTGCCAATTTTGTTAAAAAACAATGATTTTAAACCTCACAATGTGTTGCCAATTTAAGGATTTTAAAGCTTGTTCTCCTTTTTTAAATTCCTGACATCAAACGCAATATGGTCATGCAACAAAAATGGACATAGTGTGTGCAGAATTTTTTTTCTCTTTCTACTAATGCATCTGGTATATTTTTTAGAGCTCTGAATAAAAAATTACTGAGCCAAACCACAAAATGTGGTCAATTGTCTTGAAAGGGTTAAGGCATGCCCTTTTCCCCAACTGAACGCTCTCCGGTCCTTGGTAAGCCATTATCCTAGGAACCCCGATGATTATGTCCCGGGATCTTTTTTTTGGGGGGGGGGGTTCAGTTTCAGCGTGGGAGATTTTTACGCACACTTGTTTTTTACCTTTTTTAACACATACACACTTTGGTAGAGCAATGTAGATAAATTGCCTTCTCAAGGACATAATTGCCGTGCCGAGGATCGAACCCATGACCTTTGCATCTCTAGGTGTTTAAATATGTAGGTGTTGACTATGGAATTATAGTCTGGTGTGAGCGACACGGGACGCATTGCACATAGAAACTCCCCCCAGGACTGTCTTAGGAAGTGGGTGTGGCACAAAATGGAGGCGGTACGGACATAAACTCACTGCTCATGCACAAGCAGCCTCAGAGGCGGCGCACCCGGGGGCAGGGGGCACAGTACCCCAAATTTTTCAAGTACCCCAAAAGTGCCCTTTTTACTACTGAAAGTGCCCCCCTTTTCTTTTTAATAAGTGCAATTTCCCCTTTTGATAAGTGCCTATTTTTCTCCTTCTGATAAGCGCCCCTTTTCAAATCTAGTAATTGCCCTTTCTCTCTCTCTAATATGTGTCCTTTTTTCCTTTGATAAGTGCATTTTTACTTCTGATAGGTGCTCCTTACCCTTTCTAATAAGTGCCTCTTTTAAAATCGGATAAGTACCCCCTCTTTACTTCTGATAAGTGCCATTTTTATACTATCTAAAAATATGTGCCCTATTCCTATTCTCATAAGTGCCCATTTGCACCTCTTATAAGTGCCCCTTTCCACCCTCGATAAGCGTCCTTTCCACCCCTGATAAGCGCTCTTTCCTCTTATAATAAGTGCCCCCTATTACCTATATTTGCAACTGTTTCTTACAAAAAGAGTCATATCTAGCTTCAAAGAATCAGTGCGGCTTTATGTAGTAACATGTACCCATTTTACTACAACAGTATGTAAGCCAGCGGAGCTGAAGGCAAGACGGGCACAATGCCCATCCCCCTCCCCCCCCCCCCCCCCCCCCCCCCCCCCCCCCCCCCTTCCATCAAGCAAAGGATTTCTCATTCCGCTAGCTCGAATGACCGTAATTTACACCAAGTAAGGGCAATATTTTCTGAAATTTCTCCCAAACTCGTTTGCTACGCTCACTTGCTCTTATAGTAGGCCTATATAATGAAATCAAGCAGATCGCATAATATTGTTGATATCGATGTAATCCTAAAGAAAAACGACAGGGTTAATGTACGTACTAAAAGACCATTCGACATTTCCCCCAAATGAATTTGCTGTTATAGTTTTCATTATATCGCTGCAAATAATGCATAACCCAAGGACTTCAGCATTAGCAAAAAGTCTTGAAAAAATTTCTTCGCTCGCTTCGCTCGCACATGAATCCTAAGATCATTACACACAACTGCTAATTGAGGAAGCTGAAGCAGAACCACCATAAAAATGAAGAAGATGATGCTTGATAATATATTAATTAAACTGTAGGGTAATACCAATGACACAAAATCGCCAATTTTCGCTTTATGTTCACCCCTTGTAAGTGCCCCTTTTCCCCCCTAAAAGTGCCCTTTTTTGTTAGTGCCCCCCCCCCCTGAGCAGCCTGGATGCTCTTACTCCCCATTACTGATCCATCACTGATTATCAAATAATGTTAAACAACCATTCATGATTGCTGAATAAGCGTTTTCATTTTTTTCAATGCTTCAGAAAGAAAATTAGAAAAATGACGCATTGATGTAAAAACGCCCAATCTAGGTTAAACATGTCATCCAATAGCACAAGTGTAAGGGCGGATATCAACATATTCGACCTATCACAAACAGCATTGGTTGAAGATGGTATTATAATTATTGGGGTGTTTCTTCCTTAGCACCAGGTGTTCCTGTTCTCATTAATGAATAAAAATCGAGACGTGGTGAAATATGTAATAAGATGTATAACTTCACCGAAGAAACCATTATACAAGAGAGGAAGACAAGACGAACTGCTCCCCTGTGATCGGCCTATAGACGCGTCGTTACATTTCGTTTAGTTGTCGTTTTTTAACTTGGTTAACACCAACCATGACGAATTCTCGCTTGTTTTCAACTGGCGCCATTTTTCCGTTGGTGATAGTCGCCTTTTTTGGATGGATGCCGAAAGTAGATGCGCAGGTACCTCTTAAATTTCTTTCATAATTTATCAGTTGTAAATGGGGAACTGAGATTCAAAATCCTTCAATGTCCTCGTTTACAATTGTTTCTTTTGATTCGGGTATGATAGGACATGTAGAAAGGAATTTCAAGATTGTGAGCGCTGCTGCGTACATCTGCGTATAATTATGTCTAAAACATGTTCACCCACACACCTTCTCTCTTTTCTCCTTTCCATCCTTTATTTGCTTCTTAATTCTTTGAGTTAATGATGCCTGAAGCTAAAGACTGCCATGATATGAAATTTATATCCAGTTTAACAAACATTTTTATGTCTCCGTCATCCTATCATTTATCTCCCCCAGTGTGAGGAGTATGTGCATGTGAACTCGTCGATAACAGACTTGGGCGACTGTGCATGCGGTGTATCGTCTTCAGTGAGCCCAACATGTGGTTCTGGAGTGAGCAGTGAGGAGTTCCAAGAGATGATTCGCCAACTCGAACAGGAGGTTAGTATTCATTCACAGTATGGGCCATACCACGGTTTTGATCAATTTTCTTTATCATGTATAAAGTTTCTTCTCAGTGATGCATTCATGGATGTTCGAGTTGCATCTCCTTGGCATTGGCGTACATCAGGCATAATGTCGCCGGAAGGGGGGGGGGGGGGGAGGTGTTGACGTCTCTTGCCCGAATATCACATTAATTTTTTTTCTAATTTATATAATTTTTCGTTGATAGGAAATTGTCCAAGGGGTAGATGCCCACGTGGTATTTGTTCTAGAGATAATTTCCTAACTGAATAGTTAGCCAACGACAGGCAGGGGTTCTGACGAAATACGTCCAAAGAGAGCTTTGATATATTATTTCAGGAGTTCTCCTGCAAACTTGATACTGCTACTTAAACAGACTTTTTTTATACGATTATTGTGAAGGGCTCTAAAGATAGGATTGGGGTTGCACGAAGGCTCTGACATATGCTGTCTGCACCACTATCACTACAGCCTTGTAGATTTCTTATTTTTCCTTTAACAAGTTAAGTATATACAGTGAAACTTGCTTTAGCGACCACCTGTATAGAAGGACCACCTGTCTATAAAGACCACAATTTTTGTTTCCCTTGAACAGTGTTTCCCATTGAAACATGTATTAAGGGAACCTGTACATAAAGACCACCTGCTCATAAAGACCGCTTTTCTTGTCTCCCTTGAGTGGTCTTTATAGACAGGTTTCACTGTATAAGTATACGGTACATATTATTCATTTCAAACAGTGAAATCAACAAAATGTAGAGCATAATGACTACAAAGATTAGCATAAACCTGAAACAAGCTAATATTTTAGAATTTTAAAAAACGAGAACAAATGAGCTATTTCGATAAAAAGAATGTTAAGTTCCAGTAATTTGTGAAGAGCAAATGAGGTTGAGAAATTGAATTCTTGCTGAATGTAACTATTTCAGATATCAGAAGTAGCAGAGGAGTTGAATTCCCTGCGGGCAACGCTGCTGCAACAAGAGCAGGATATCATTGCCATGAACGAGCAAATGGACAACATTAACGCCATCAAGCAACGCATCATCGACAATGAGATCGTCATCTCTCGTCCCGAGTACGACATCATTAGGAAGGATCTTCAGGACATGGAGAAGCTCATCAGCGACCTAGAGGACTTGGACGCCGATCAGGCCATCATTGACGAACTACGAGAAGAGGTGAGTTTAAAAATGGGTCTTTTATGAATAGTCAAAGTTGGATAAAGCATTTAAGAGTACTTGGATTAATTGGTAGTTTGTAATGTATTAAATTAATAGTAATAGCGATAAAATTTAATCGTTACGCTCTCCGTCGTAAGATTATAACACAGTGTTTAAATCAGGTATTTGATCTTTGGTATCTTACAGTAATTCATTGGTTTAATTATGAACAGAATTTATTTCTTCAATGTTCAAAATCATATTATCTTCAGTCTCTGTCATAAAATAAGCCTCATTTCATGAATTTGCTCATCGAATTATCTTTCAGACAGCTTTGACAAGGATAGACTATAATTCCTTATGTGATGATTGTGGATTTTCTGTTTCATTTTCATCATTGCATAATAGCTTTCAGTGCTCAAAAATACTTCGAATTGACGTTATCTGACAAGAACATTCATTGGTTGATTAATTTTTAATAAACACGAAAAATTATATGATTTGTAATGATCGATCCCTTTACCTAGCTGTCTATTATCACCTGTTCCAAACTTTATACTGTACCATTCAAAGAAGAAAAATACTCCTGAAAATAAACTTTTACACTCATTGCTTTTATATTTGTACAGATTGCCAACATTTCCAGTAACCTTGACTCACTCGAAGCCAACAACGATGCCGACATCGAGTCTCTACTGCGCGACATCGACGAGCTCGAGAAGAAACTTGCCGAGTGTGAGGCAGGCAAGGACCCTAGCCCTGATGACGGCTTCCCATACCCGTGGGATGACTTCGAACTGCAAGGTATGCTTGATTCATACTAATTATCCATGGACTACTCTCTAAAAAAAAAAAAAAATTCCAGGGGAATGAAAGTAGATTGGAAATTCACTTTTTTTTTTTTTTTTTTTTTTTTTTTTAGAGAGAGAGAGAAAGGGGGGGGGGGGTAAGATAAGAAAGCAGTGTAAGTCAAGCAGGTGACATTCCACTTTAAACCCTATCAAAGTGACTTAATCAAATGAGGAGTGATATCTTACACGAGTGCACCGCTGCCTTGATTTTGAACTCTGAAAGTCATGCAAATGAAGACTTTTTACTTAAATGATCGTGGTGATTCTGAGCATTAATACACTCTAAAGCAGTCCATTCAAATATGCACTTTTCTAGTCAAAAGTACCAGCTTCGGGTTTGAAGTGAACATAATCCTTGTCAAAATGAGTCGAATGACTAGAATCTGATTGAGTAAATGCGACCAGGCGATCTGGTCAAAGAAATATCGAGACGTTTTTGTTTAGAGTATATGGCGCCATATTTCTGTATAAAACATTAAGGCACACGCTCCTTCTATTAAGTCAGTATTTACATATAATGCTGACACTGGTAAGTTTTGAGGCATGATTTCAAGTGTTCTCGACCGTCAAATTGCATATACTGTTGATGTGTTGCCCTCATATGTTAAAAGAATAGTGCCTATTTTTAAAAATAAGAACCATTCTTTAATGTAAATGTTGATACTACGTGTGTTTTCTCCCACGGCTAGATTCGTGTGGAACTTTAGTGTCTTTGTCGGAGCCTTACACACTGAGGGGTAATCTAGCTAGCAGCGGGGTGTGGTTCATTGACCCAAAGAGAGAAGTGGAGAAACCCTGGTACCAATCGTAAGCAACAATATATTTTCTTGTTCACGATTCCATTCTAGTCTAACTCTAATCTAATTTACTTTTTAGGAAAAGGGGGTTGACTTCAGAAGATTTTCAAACAAAGATGTTATTCGTCTTTGTACATAACATAACGTCGTTATGAAATCTAGGATTACCTAACGTGCATTGTTAAGAAGTGCGATACAAAACTGGGTCGATTTTACTCATACAGGAGAACGTTAACAAATTGGGCGGGGGAACGGACAATTTATAACATCAATATATACAAAGACAGTGGGTGAAAAGGAAGGGAATGGCATTACAAAATCATGATCGAGTTGTTAATTTGTCTCCATCAGATACCGATCATCGTATCCAAAAAGACATAACTTTCTTATATTGTCTTTCATTAAACTCTTTCTGATCCGTTTCTCTGATTTTTTTCTGTTTTTTATTCAAAGCAAGTTACTTTCTGGCCGGAGATCGCCAGAGATCTCCTTTTCTTGACAATGACATTTGCATATAGTATCAAACATTAAGCCATAGCACCGGTATCTACTAAATTTTTTTTAAAACTATGTTACAGAAAAAATACAATAGTGGCTGTCAAGTGACATTCATTCTGCATATATATATATCGACATATTTCAGCAATGCTGAAGCTACGATTTCTACAAAAATTATTCATATTTGACAACAATGTTATCTTCATACAGGACTCTAACTTATACGTCGACTATCAATCGGTATACATCAATGGAAGAGTTCCAGAATAACGGCTTATATGAGTCTTTCATACCTTCCTATAACTTAGAAGGTTGTAGTGCAGTTGCTTACAATGGCGCTCTATTTTACAACAAGTACGCCACTCCCACCATGACACGTTATGACTACAATAGTCAATATATCACGCATTATCGAAGTCTTCCATATGCCGGTGACAAAGACGATTACCCTTATCTCTCCGGAAGCTACACCAGTATCGACTTCGCGGTCGACGAGATTGGTTTATGGGTCATCTACGGGAGGACATCGGACGGAGGGCTTCTGACAATTAGTAAGATCAATGACCTCACTTTGGACATCGAGAAGACGTACTACACCAACTCGTTAAAAAGAAACTTTGGCGAGTGCTTCATGGTGTGTGGAAGGCTCTACTGTACCGATTCGTACAACAAGCACGACGGTCGGATCATCATGATGTACGACACGGTTACACAAACGACCTCCACCCTCAACATCCCTTTCGACAGCAAGTACCTCTATACCACATCACTGAAGTACAACCCAAGGGACCAGCGACTCTACGCATATAACTACGGTCATGCACTTGTCTACGAGCTTAATTTCCAGAGTGAAGATTAAAACATACATGATGTATAAGTATAAATTCCCCAGCGCATTGATATCCATAAAATTTACAAAATTTAATTTTAAAAATTACTCGTTCTTTCTCATAAATTTACACTGGCCTTTATTACATGGAGACAGTTCTGAGTAATGTTGAGTATCTCATTTCTGTTGCTAGAGAACAGTAATCTGCATATCATACATAAATTACTACCGATCTATCAATCGCTTCGGGATTTGTAAAACTTGAAATTCAAGCCTGATCACAAAATTTTAATTTGGATAGTGGGTATTCTTTCATTTTATGATCTAGAATTATATATCATTAGCTTGCTTTTTCATTAGATTGCGGGGAAACTAATGCAAAATGCACCAGAAAAAATGGTGATTGTGCAACCTGACATGATTTCCATACATGCATGGACTCAGAAAATATATACATATAAATATGCAGTTATGGGCTGAACGACCTGTCCCCGATCTCGCCCTGATCATTGCCTGTATTGTCCTAACCTCCATAATACCCATAACAAAGCTGGCACGATCATTCACTTGATAGGCAAACAACTCTCCTTCGTAAACACAGCGGGGCGGATCCGGAATGATAGCAATGAAATTCAAAGTTTTCAAGTTGTGCTTATATCATTAAATGCCAAATTTCTGACCCACTGTTTAACCTGTCATCTGTTGTCCATGCATTATATTATCATCTTATTTTAGGTTGCTAAGGCCTAAGCATAGCTTTTATTTAGAAAATTCATTAAAAATGTCAATAATTTTTCTCTAAATGACGTACGAATTTTATGAAGAGGGGCAGATGATTGTTCTTCAATTAAAAGAAACTATTGTCTTGGAAGCAAAAATATTATTTTCTTGATTGTTTAATCGTTCATGACTTTTCTAATAATTATGCATCATCATTATGTAAACCAATTACTAAGATCTTTCTGAGATCCAGACGTACGCCATGTGTCTGAGGACAGTTCGAATATGGACAGGGTGGAATGGAGTAATAAGGAGGGGCACACTAAAATAGGGCAATTCTTTTATAAAGATATGATTGAATGCGTGTGTGATATGTTCCAATTTACACTTGCTGGTTGATTGGCAATCAGGTTGATTTTTATTTATTGATTGATTGCTTGATGAAATTAATTTATTTACTGATTTATTGCGCATACATTGATTGATTGGTTGGTTGGTTGGTTGGTTGGTTAGTCGATCGGTCAGTCGGTTGGTTGGTTGGCTGGTTGGTTGATTTATTGGTTCAATATTGGTTGATAAGTTCGGCGGATTACGGTTGTATAACTGTTAGTTGATCGACTGGTTAGTTGATGAATTAGTCGTTGGATGGTTTGATTGACTGGATTATTGATCCTTGGATTGTTTGAGCGGTATATCCACCACAGGGCAGAACCAGCGTAACCCACCATTCCCCCCCCCCCCCGCCCTATTGAAGGCCCCCCCCCCCTTTTTTTTAAATCGATTTCACCTTTTTTCGATTGGCAAGTTTGTTCTTTGGTTGGTTGGCTGGTTCCATGGTTAGATGGTTTGAAACTTGTTTGGTTGTTTGATTTCTTTGATTGATTGGTTGGATGTTTGAATGGTCGGATGGATGGTTGGTTGGTTGGACAGTTGAATGCATGGTTAGTTGGACGGTCGGATGTATTTTGGGTTAGATGTTTGGTTGGTTAGTTGGATGGATGGATGGATGGTTGGTTGGTTAGTTGGATGGATGGATGGATGGTTGGTTGGTTAGTTGGTTGGTTGGTTCGTTGGTTGAATAATTTGTCGGAAGGTTGGTTGATTGGAAGGTTAAATAATTAGTTGGATGGTTGGATGGATGGTTGGTTAGTTGTTTATTTGGAGGGATGATTGATTGGATGAATGGATGGTTGGTTAGTTGGTTGGTTGATTGATTGGACGGTTGGATGCATGGTTAGTTGAATGGATGGATGGATGGTTCAATGATTCGATGGATGGATGGTTGGTTGGTTAGATGGATGGTTGATTCGTTGGCATGGTTGGGCGATTGGTTGGTTGGTTGGACGGTTAGATGCGGTTAGTTGGACGGTTGGGTGCATGGTTAGTTGGTTGGTTGGATTAATGGTTGGTGGATGGATGGATGGTTAGATGGATGGTTGATTCGTTGGATGGTTGATTCGTTGGATGGTTGGATGCATGGTTGGTTGGTTAGACGGTTGGATGCATGGTTTGTTAGATGGTTGGATGGGTGGTTGGTTGGTTGGATGAATTTTTGGATGGCTAGTCTGAAGAGTGGATGAATGGTTTAGTTGGATGTTTAGATGGATGGTTGGTTTGGTGGTTGGATAGACGGTTTGTTGGTTGGTTGGAGGGACGGTTGATTGGTTGGAGAGATGGTTGATTGGTTGGAGCGATGGTTGGTTGGTTGGATAGTTGGTTGATTGGATGGTTAGTTGGTTGGTTATGTGATTGGTTATTTGGTTTGGTAATACATACACCTCCACGGAGATTTACCGAACAAGGTCTGTACAGCACCTACCAAAACCTAACATAAATTATCCTGACTAGGCAGCTAAAAAGAATTAGTGTTGGTGTTATGAGGCACAAGGCCATTTAATAACCAAAAAAGGTTTATCAATGCGAAATTCCAATAATGCTTGTGAAATCGCTTCCAGACGCAGCGTTTTCAAACACAGTGGAGGTGTATGCAGCATGCTAAGCTTTGTACACATACTTATACTTATAGTACGTTGCCAGAAAATAGAGCTAGCGCCCGCCCAAAATTATTTGACTTGCTTCAGATTCTAAATAATTAGAGATTTACTCCTCCAGCGCCTCCTTTTTAAGTCCACCACCGAATGTATTAATTTCGCCCTTTTTTTCTAGACTTCTGTCCCCCCCCCCCCACCCCCCCACACACACACAAACACACACATACATACACAAACACACACTCCCAAGCGCAAAGCTTTTCACAAGAGAAACTCTTCTGGACTTGCATTTAATAGATTTAAATTATGTAACGTGTACAAGATTTAAAGACAATGTTTCTTCGTTAATAAAGATGAATAACTTTTTATTAGAGATAGGTACATCATACAGGTTCACCAAAAAGAACATCAGATAGAGACCGAAAAAGAGAAACAAAGACAAATACATGAAAACAAAAAAGGAAAATTACTGTTTTAACAATCGGACTGGATAGTGATTACTTAATTCGTCCGGCATGTGACCAATAAGTTGAAATTCCAAAGTAATAATACATGTATTATACAAAGTTATACTTAGGCCTATGCCTCTACCAAAGTCAATAGTGATGAAGCAAGATGGGCGTCGCTAGAACATTTCAAGTTGAAAGGGAAGTGTTAGACCCAATTTATCGACAAGATAGCCAGACGTAACAAGCAAAATAGAGAATGGTTTTCACATTTTCATATTTGCCGACAAGGTTCAGAAAAATCTTCCACTTTCACTCTGTTTCTCTGCCTCTATCTGTCTGTCTGTCTCTCTCTCTCTCTCCCGTCAAATAATCAGCATTAGATCGTGTTTTTCGGCAAGAAAAGAGTATTACCCTTCTTTTAATGATGCGATGACAATTCTGCATTTTGCAGAGTATACTCTATCTAAACACATGGTATAATTGAAACAAAAACACTTATTTTAGACTGGTCATTTGAAAAGTCATATTTCTCTCTGGGATTCACATTACAACGGCTCGGGAAAACTTCGAAACCGGTGAAAAGCAATTCTCCTCAAAAGATATCACAAATTTCACAATGAAAAGTTATAAATGTGCAATTTCTGTAAACATTGTTGTTTAACTTTGCTATTTTCTAAAAAGGAATGACATATTGGCATGACATCTAATTATACATGAGGCATGCATAGTACTGATGAGATATACTTTCCATCATTTAAACTATGTTAAAAGCTATCTAATTATTTCAAGGAAAACACAGTACTCAAAAATATGACTTCATAGAACGAATCACCATAAATATTGCAACATAAAAATGAAGAATACGGCAGTATCATAAATAATTAAGATATAGACTATGGAAAATCAGAATGAAAATAAAAATATCAAAATAAAAATCAAAATAAATTTTTAAAAATACAATACAGTACAATAAAAGTATATTCTCCAAGCTAAACTGCTGCAAAATGTAAGTGAATTGACTGAATTTGATTATCATCTCATCAGAGCAGCACCATATTTGCTTATCCCCTCCCGGACATTCCTCCTCTCTTTGGTTGATGGGATGGTTAGTTGGTTGGTTATGTGATTGGTTATTTGGTTTGGTAATACATACACCTCCACGGAGATTTACCGAACAAGGTCTGTACAGCACCTACCAAAACCTAACATAAATTATCCTGACTAGGCAGCTAAAAAGAATTAGTGTTGGTGTTATGAGGCACAAGGCCATTTAATAACCAAAAAAGGTTTATCAATGCGAAATTCCAATAATGCTTGTGAAATCGCTTCCAGACGCAGCGTTTTCAAACACAGTGGAGGTGTATGCAGCATGCTAAGCTTTGTACACATACTTATACTTATAGTACGTTGCCAGAAAATAGAGCTAGCGCCCGCCCAAAATTATTTGACTTGCTTCAGATTCTAAATAATTAGAGATTTACTCCTCCAGCGCCTCCTTTTTAAGTCCACCACCGAATGTATTAATTTCGCCCTTTTTTTCTAGACTTCTGTCCCCCCCCCCCCCCCCACCCCCCCACACACACACAAACACACACATACATACACAAACACACACTCCCAAGCGCAAAGCTTTTCACAAGAGAAACTCTTCTGGACTTGCATTTAATAGATTTAAATTATGTAACGTGTACAAGATTTAAAGACAATGTTTCTTCGTTAATAAAGATGAATAACTTTTTATTAGAGATAGGTACATCATACAGGTTCACCAAAAAGAACATCAGATAGAGACCGAAAAAGAGAAACAAAGACAAATACATGAAAACAAAAAAGGAAAATTACTGTTTTAACAATCGGACTGGATAGTGATTACTTAATTCGTCCGGCATGTGACCAATAAGTTGAAATTCCAAAGTAATAATACATGTATTATACAAAGTTATACTTAGGCCTATGCCTCTACCAAAGTCAATAGTGATGAAGCAAGATGGGCGTCGCTAGAACATTTCAAGTTGAAAGGGAAGTGTTAGACCCAATTTATCGACAAGATAGCCAGACGTAACAAGCAAAATAGAGAATGGTTTTCACATTTTCATTTTTGCCGACAAGGTTCAGAAAAATCTTCCACTTTCACTCTGTTTCTCTGCCTCTATCTGTCTGTCTGTCTCTCTCTCTCTCTCCCGTCAAATAATCAGCATTAGATCGTGTTTTTCGGCAAGAAAAGAGTATTACCCTTCTTTTAATGATGCGATGACAATTCTGCATTTTGCAGAGTATACTCTATCTAAACACATGGTATAATTGAAACAAAAACACTTATTTTAGACTGGTCATTTGAAAAGTCATATTTCTCTCTGGGATTCATATTACAACGGCTCGGGAAAACTTCGAAACCGGTGAAAAGCAATTCTCCTCAAAAGATATCACAAATTTCACAATGAAAAGTTATAAATGTGCAATTTCTGTAAACATTGTTGTTTAACTTTGCTATTTTCTAAAAAGGAATGACATATTGGCATGACATCTAATTATACATGAGGCATGCATAGTACTGATGAGATATACTTTCCATCATTTAAACTATGTTAAAAGCTATCTAATTATTTCAAGGAAAACACAGTACTCAAAAATATGACTTCATAGAACGAATCACCATAAATATTGCAACATAAAAATGAAGAATACGGCAGTATCATAAATAATTAAGATATAGACTATGGAAAATCAGAATGAAAATAAAAATATCAAAATAAAAATCAAAATAAATTTTTAAAAAATACAATACAGTACAATAAAAGTATATTCTCCAAGCTAAACTGCTGCAAAATGTAAGTGAATTGACTGAATTTGATTATCATCTCATCAGAGCAGTACCATATTTGCTTATCCCCTCCCGGACATTCCTCCTCTCTTCCGGCTATACGCTGATGAATACAATATGCCAATATACACGTTTACATATAACGTTTTTGAATCACGAAAAAAGTATCGAGTGTGTAGGTGTAGGTGTGTGTGGGTGCGTGTGTGTGTGTGTGTGTGTGTATGCATGTCACACACTGCCTGTTGAACAAAATGTGATCTAAAACTTGCATCCCTGACTACGTTTACTATGTTCTCTCAGTTTATATTGTCATTGTTCAATTTTTTATTTTTATTCAGTATTTTTATCTTAAATTTCTTTTTTATATAATTACATGTACTAATGTGTAGTTTTACAATAATAGTGTTCCCCTCTTTTTACGAACTTTAAGAGTGGATTTCAAGTTGATTCATATGTATGTTGTTTGTTTGTTTTTTCAATCTTTTTTTTTTGGTTTTTTAATCATGTCAAATATGTTCTGTACATTTTTATGTAAATGCAGAGCTCTCTGGAAGAGCAGGTCCAGAAATGGACTTGAAATGAGACCACCCTCTTAAAATAAAACTGAAATAAATGATCAGTAAATAAATAATGTACATCCCTCCTATCACAAAAGAATCATACTTTCCACCACGCAACGAATGAAATATAAGCCTACCCAGGTTCATCCAAGAGACCATATTTAATTTATGCGTTGTTTATAAATTGATCTTACCAAACGTTAACCAAGACTATGTGTTTCCTTAATTGCGAGATACCGATTAACTGATTAATGAATGATTAATGAATAAACAATATATATGGAGAATATATTTGCCCCATTCACCAAAAATTGTGCTAATATAATCCAAGTGCTAATCAAGTTTCAGCGTTTTACATGGTGGGGAAACTTGTAGGTTACCTTTTTTTTTTTGTTTTGAGGATTACACCGTGTATTTCTTCAAAGGAATAAGAGCACTAAAAAAGGCTGGCGAACCCCGCCAAGAGCTCTAAGCTCCGTTAAAATCCTTTTTTAAATATACGGGGTTAGGGATTTTACCTCTTTCATATATATCCACTATAATCTAACCGCAACAGCAACAACAGCAGCAACAACAGCAGCAACAACAGCAGCAACAGCATTTGTACAAACAAACTACAATGGATTCTCCTGTCGGCGGAGATGAGGCTGTATGAAAAAACCATTTGAGTTGATTGAGTTGGTTATTCGTCAGCCCGACCGAAGTCTGACTGAGCTGACCCCCGATCAGAACCAGGGATGAATTGTTGAATGTTGTCTCCTGGCTATGGCGAAACGACTCCATCCTGGACGCCATATTGACCGGTGAGAGTGCCTCTTCGGGGAAGTCGTGTGCAATTACTCCTACTTTGCTCTTTCCTGCGTGTTTGAAATATGGAGGCACATCAGAAACTAAAATGTGGTTTGTACCTTTGTGTTTTGCTTTTTTTGTTTTTGTTGGGGTTTTTGGTGTGTGTGTGTTACCTATCTGTATATAGAATTGTGAATTCCTCGATAAGTATAATGCTATCGTACTTTCTTACTAAAGGCTACTTCGAGCCCTCTAGAATTACTTACTTTCCAACAAAACAAAACAAAACAAAAAAAATCCAGAAAATCAGAGAAACGGAAGAAAATTTCTGATCACAATCAGACAATATGAAAGTTATGACCTGTTCTTATAAGATGAAGATTGCTATAGAGGCCTGTAAGTCCAGTCCAGAAATAACTTTCTAATAAAGGAAGAAGAAAATTCAGACAAGCAGATCAAAAACATGTTTGAGGACAATCAGACAACCAATAAGAAAGAATTTTCATGACACAAAAATAAAATAGAGAAAAATATGAAAATCACTAGACAGCAAATCGGCAATACGGCCATGAGTTTGTTACGTCTCACAGTGCATCAACTGTTTTGTTTATATTGTTAATACACATTTTCAACTTGAACTAAGTTATATTGATACTTTGATGGCAATATGTATTTGCCAAACAGAATAATACAGAATGAATAGGTTATTCTGTTTAAACCATGAAAAATATGATATTTGATAAAATATGTATAAACAATCAGTCATTGTGAATACGAAGTATAATAAATAAATAGTCTCAAGTTTTTAGGATTATGAAATATTTTGTGATATTGCATGCATGCAATAACACACTGTATGTATCAATATAACATGGGCAAAGGTATGAGCAAGTCAATTTCTTGGGGAATGGACATTACATGAAAATATACAAAGCAATTGGTAAATAGTGAGGGAATGACATCACAAACTCTTAAAAACGTTGCCAATTCAGTGATTCCCATAGTATTCCGTAGTTTTTTCATGTCATTAAAAATTCAAAACTTTCTCAGTTGTTTGATTTTCCTAAAACTAAGACTGATTTGAAGAAAACGATCTATAGTCAATTTATTTTCATGATTTTCTTATTGGGTTTCTGATTTTACTCAAATGAATTTGTTATTTTTTATTTCATTTTTCTGCCTGCTTTTTTTTAAACGACTTTTACCTTCTCTTTATACGATCAAAAACAAATCTTAAACCAAAACAATGCATTCTCCTCGTCATCTTTGTAGGAGTTCTCTTCAGATCTTCGGATACGCCATTGATAGTTATGCAATAGTTTAATTTGATTGTTGTTTTAAAACTAAAACTTAGTACCTGTAATTCCCTTTCATTCATAGTGATCATTCATTATCTTTGTTTTGCCCAATTAACTGCATTGGTCTGACCACATATTACCAAAATACAATGAAGTTCATAATTCAGAAAAATTTAATAATTGTTTATTGTAAGCCAAAAGCAAATTTAACACATTCAATAGAAACAATGGCTTGAAAGTTTAAAGTACTATCTAATAGCTCAAAAGTATTTTTGGAAAGGAAGTTAACCACCACCACCAAAAAAAAAAAAGAAAGAAAGAAAGAAACAGAGACTGAAGTATTTATCTATAAAATATAATGAAAGCTGAATGTGACTGTATTTGATTGCATTTGTTTTCATCCCCTTGATCATAGGCACTTTATCAATGAAGAGGAAAAGAAACTGAAGTATTGATGAAAATAATGAAAGTTGAAGTTGACCGTAGCATTTGTTTTCAAATGTGTTCTTAAAAGGCACTTTATCAAAAAAGACAGAAAAAAATATGAAAGCTTCAATACTTTGCTACTTGTAATCATGTATATAGCATTTAACGTCTTTAAGAATGTTTTTAAAAGTGCTCTTATGATAGTGAAAGATAGCACTTACCTAAATATTTTCTGGCTCTTGGTAAGAACCCATCATAGAGAGCATCTGTAACATTGGTCAGAGAGAATCTCCTGTTCTCTATAGAATGACAGAGAAGTAGAACATCTATCCCACGGAAATCAAATGCGTTCATATCTTTGATGTTATAAGGGAGGGACTCAAACCTCACGCTT
>CM046832.1:51614946-51689946 GCA_025618425.1 Heliocidaris tuberculata | reverse complement strand
GCCCATTTCCTACATAGGCCTATGTCGGCTACATTTTCCACAGGCACTTTAACAAATATTAGTCTGGTGAGAAACCAGTCGTATGTTATTTTTGAAGTCACCACTGCCTGTGGTCCATAAGCTACCGACCAAAGAATGTAAGCACTATCGCTTCTACAGTTCACTGAAGACACTTGAGCAATGGAACTTGATGGTATACGGACCCAGCTCACTTGCTCATTATGATCCAAGCTAATATCAAATGATACTACACGTAGTAAGCTACTACATGTAATTGTCCCGTATGCTCTCAATAAGTCACATTACTAACACGCATTATACAGGAGATTGATATAAGAGAATAAAATTTCAATTCGATATTACATTCTTTCAAACTTACCCCCGTAGAACTCATTTTATGCTCGTTAGCTACATTTAAAGTGATGTCGTTTCCACTGAATATAAGTGAGCGCTAAACAAACGAGAGAAAAACATTACTTGACACCACATACGTGCACAGTTTGACAATCGCTTCAGTCCCATGACTAAGTGCGAATGTGTATACAGAATGTAATATAAAATCCGGGTTATAAGTACCGTAATATTCAGGATTCCCCCCCCCCCCCCCCCCCCCGGCGGATCTAGCATTTTTCCAAGGGGGGGGGGTTTGAGGGGCTGAGCTAGGTATTGCGAGGGAGCGTAGCGACCGAGCCCGAGCGAGCGGAGCATGCGAGGGGGGAGGGTGTGGGAGGGGGGATACCCCCTCCCACAGTAGGGAGATTTTTCATTTTTAGGGTTGCCAGCTTGCGATTTTAAGCATACTTGCATGCGCTATTTTTTCTCTTTTTTTTTTTTTCCTATGCACATTAAATGTTTACTTGGCAGCCCAAGGGGGGGGGTTAAACCCCCTAAACCCCCCCCCCCCCCCGCAGATCCGCCACTGCCCCCCCCCCCCCTCTCTCTCTCTCTCTCATATCAGATTCAGAAGCCATCATTTAAAGGTATCGTACAGTAGTGGGAAAGGTGGCGCTTTGGATATTTAACTACCTTGTCAGCTGGAATGGAAATTACTACATATACTGTTGTGAAATGATTAATTTCGAACGAAGGTGACGTTTGTTTGAAGAAAAATGGTTTAGAAATGGCTAAAATATCCCCAAAAAATAAACATCGAATTACAAGCGCGGTTGACAGTTCACACGCGTGTAAACAGTGTGTGCGAACCGCTGTGCGCCGTTGAGCCGGGAGCGTCGGGGTAGGTGGTCCCTAGCGAGGGTATAAGGTAACCGTTGATATTCGATCATTTGAATGATTTTACTGAAAATCACCGGAAATCATGAATAGAATACCGGATTATCTCACTCATGTATCTTTTTATGCAAGCCGAACAATATGAGACTGTTTTTGAGCAGTTACATGCCAACTTTCATTTTGCTACCACTACTGTTTATTACCTTTAAACGCATCATTATTCTCTCATGCTACATTATGTGCTCTCTTATACCAAAAGTATGTGCATAGGCTAGGCGAATGCGATATGACGTGCTTATGATTTTTTTTTTTAAATGATATCCAAGATATACCTTGGAGTTGGAGTGAATCAACCAAATTTATCCCCCCCCCCCAAAAAAAAAAACAACAACAACAACAAACAACAAAACAAAACAAAACAAAACAAAACAAAACACACACACACACACAAACAAACAATGACACAAAACAGTGTAATCGTTGATTTTATTACGTTCATTAGATTCAGATTATTTTATTCAGTTCTTACAAACGGCATAGTTTGTTAACAGAGTAATATGTTGAGTACACAATCATAAAATAAACACGTGGCCAAACCATACGGAGATATGGATGCGTGTCAAATACGGTAGTCTGTCAAAGCCTTTTATACAGCTTATCAAAAACAAGAAAAATTAATGACATGTAATAATGATATTGATTCAATGAGGAGGCTACATTTATATTACGGAAACGGCGGAAAATTGCATTAGAGTAGTCCAACTATTGATTTTAAAGGAAATGAAAATGGTAAGGAAACTTTTTAAAATAAATACAAATTGAAATCATGCATAAATGAGCAAGAGCAGTAAAAATCTGCTGAATGCGACAACAGAAAAGCGGATATGGTCGTCGCCCCCTTTGTTAAGATACAAAATGTGTAGGGCAGCACTGTCACTATACAACGTATAAAAAAAGAAAGAAAGAAGATATAGTGGAGGAAATCCAAACTAAATGTCTGACCTTAATAAAAACAATTAAACTATTAATAACATGCAGTGCTTTATTTTGATATCGTCTCAAAATAATTACACACCACTCACACATGTGCGCACACGCACCCTCCACACCCACCCCTCCTCCCACACACACACACACAAAAACCCACACATATTGCTACTTGCTTTGCTCGTGAATAAATCATTCATGCATAACACTACATCAAACTTCATTACATGCATCCCCCAACTTTTGCCTTATGGGCAAGGGCGGATCCAGGCTTGTCATGAGGGGCATTTCCGGGGAACACGAATTACAGGAATCCTGCCGGTTATGCCAGATTTGCTCATTTTTGTTTTTTCCCTTTCATACTTTCCCTTCTTTTTTTCTCTCTCAATTATTGATGGGAAATGGGGCGGTCGTTTCGGCCCCTTAATTCCGCCTACCCTTGGGCATCGATCATATCCTCAGCCTTGCAAAGCTTTCTGCTGACCCTATGTGGCAGTGCCCATAAAGGTCAATACAGTCGACAAATATTTTTTTCTTCCTCAGCCCCCCCCCCCCCCCCCCCCACCTCCTACCTTCCTATAAAGAACGTCAAGAATTAATGCCCTGAACTGGATTCTGTAATTCCCAACTCATGCAAAATTTCAAAATGCCAGAGCCAAATTCAAATATCGGTCCTCTTCTCATGGTAATGGAATGTGTTGCTAGAATGGATCTAAGAAAGTCTCATGGATCAATATATAGTTCTCTTCACTTTTCAATATTGTTTTCAGGATAATCCAATTCCTAACCCAATGATAAGCGTAACTATAATCGCAAAAACCAGAAGAGCTGGTAATAACACCTTCCGTAGAAGTTTAGCTGGAGGTGCTTCCGAAAATCTCGATGCCTTTGCGACAAAAGTTCTAAGCTCAGTCCAGTTTCCTGGTCCCACTTGGGCCGGAGAGTCTGCTAGCTGTCCGCTGATGAAGACCATGGCAGAATTCTTGAAGGTGGCCGGCTGTTGACGACGAAAAGTTTCCATCTTTTCTTCGTACTTTGTATTGTCGAGGATAGTCTCTATCGGCATGTCATGTACGATTACCCCTACTTTTTCTTTCCCTGGAATATTATATGGTCGACAGAACAAATGGAGAGAGAGAGAGAGAGGTAGTGGTTAGATATGTATTAGCACTTTGGTTTTACTGTTTTTATGACCATTTATCGTTTATTGGTCTGTGTCATAAACAATACAATAGATTGACAAAGGTTTAAACAATAAACTAAGGGTCACAGGATAAGTACTACACCCAATCCAACAGGTTGGTTCAGTCGATATTTAGACTATCGCATTATGAAGTAAGTGACAAAAAAAAATGTTCCTTGTGATCAAGGTTGGGTCTAGTAGGCCTATTCTTTGACTGGTGTGGACAGGTTATGGTTGTGTCCAAATCCTCAAGCAAGCAACAAAATTATTACATATTCCAAACCCTCAATCCAGATAGGTATAAAGAAATCTGACAAATAATCCCCCATACACACACCTGGATCTACCAATAATCGTATAGACTTGAAATTCCAACAGACCAGTTCGTAGTTAGCACATGTCCCAAATGACCCCAAATATCCGCAGACCTTTTAAACATGGAGGGTCCCCTTTTTGTGCACTTCAGAAAAAGTGAAAGAGGTGCCTCATGCATAGCTTTTATTTCCCCCTTTTAAAAGAATACTTCCACCTGGATATCATGGAATGCACCATTGATGTATAACTGAATAATGATTACATTATATTCATGACCACATATCAAGTATTAATTTGTATCAATGGGTTTTAGAATTAATTTTGTCACAGATGACCTTTATCTGCTCATGCTCAGATTGCATCAACGAACTGGCTTATTGACGCCACACCTATTTCCCTTGCAGCTCTGTGAAGGACCTCTGTGTAGAGTGCATCCATGACGTCAGTTATGGCAAACCTTCTGTTTTTTATGGAATGGCAGAGTATCATGACGTCGATATCCTTGTCTCTGAAAGTGAACTTCGCGACGTCGTTGTAAGGAAGCTTTTGGTAGCGGACCTCCTTCACCAATCCGTCGAGCTCGCGTGATAGCTCTTCCATGAAGGCCCGGATGTTGGTTTCTTGAGCCGAGGTGCACACAGTGACGGCCACTTGTCGGTATACCTGGGGAAAACGCCAAACGAGTTTTGAAGTTTACAGCCATTTAAAGCAGGGGAGTATACATCCCCACAATTTTTCAGGTGGGGGGATGGTGTGTACAAACATCCCTCCCCCAGGTTTTACCCCCCTCCAAACAAACAACAAAAAAAAAGCGGTGGAAAATATACATTTTTTTATTATATGTTGTAGATAGATATAATTTTATATATATTATATATATTTATATTATTCAAAGTTATATATTCTTTATTTCAATATAGATATCATTTATTCATGTACAATATTGTAAATTTATATGAACTTATCAATTATTAATATCTACAATTCTGTGGTTGCTTTTGGTTTTTTCCCGAA
This sequence comes from Heliocidaris tuberculata, assembly GCA_025618425.1. Lineage (NCBI taxonomy): Eukaryota > Metazoa > Echinodermata > Echinoidea > Camarodonta > Echinometridae > Heliocidaris > Heliocidaris tuberculata. The sequence goes on along the minus strand of CM046832.1, from coordinate 51,685,217 downwards.
ATATTTTTACACTACTAGAAAGTGAAAACCATCTACTTCAAATTATACAACATGGGTGTTGATCTATAGGAGGGATATGGAGGTATAATTGGTTTTTTTAATTGAAGTGAGGGGGTGGCCTGTGTTACCATCCCCCAATATATTTTGAGGTGACTTTTTTCAAAGCCATAATGCAGAAAAATTATTTAGATTAAGAGTACATGTATATAATTATTCCCAATTTAGAGGGTTCAGTCGGTAACTCTCCTTTATAATTTAATTTTGCGACACTCATGTTATTAGTAATACTAACGATTTTCAAAATTGAAATGAAAATATAGTCACAGGAATCGAATGTGGTAGGGAAAGAGGGAATACATCACCCCTAATATTTATCGAGGATGATGATCTGTGTCATCATCACCCAACTATACGTAGAAGAATGATAAAATGACAATCATAACATGTAGACCCGGTCAGAAGCACTGGTCCGGAGGTTGCCTGTGGGCACAGTGCTCCTTCTTTCCCTTTAACTTCAGATAAGTACCCCCCCCCCCCTTTTACTTTCGAATAAGTTCCCGTTCCATATTCTTATTAGAGCCCAGTGGCGGATTCAGGGGGGGGGCAATCCCGGCCCGTGCCCCCCTTTTGAGGGAAAACAATGCAATGTGCCCCCCCCCCCCTATTTGCGATTGTGCCCCCCCCCCCCTTTTCGAGCAGAAAACCTTTTTTTTCTTTTTTTTTTTCTTTTTTTTTTTTTGCTTGTCAGAGAATTATGGAGGGGAACTGGACCCCATAACCCCCCCCCCCCCCTGAGCGACTTTTGGAGGGCTGGCGAAATTATTTTTTTTTGCTCGCCACCCCCCCCCCCCCCCCCCCCCCCCCCGAGCGACTTTTGGAGGGCTGGCGAGAGACCAAAAAAATATGGGTCTCCCTCCAAGCAGTTTCCCAAAGTTGACAATCCTGCATTTGTGTGCCCCCCCCCCTTATACGAAATCCTGGATCCGCCCCTGTAAGAGCCCATCTAGGTAAGTACACCTCATCCCTCGCATTACCTTTGATAAATGCTCCTTCAACAAGAGCATTTATCCCTTTTAATCACTTTTATCCCTTTTAATGTAACAAGTCTTTTATTTTTCTTTGTAATAAATAGGCACCAATTTAATTTTTCTACTTTATAAGAACATTTTCCGTTCTTATAAATGCCCCTTTTCAGGTGTGATTAGTGCCCGTTTTCACCTCTGATAACTGCCCTTTCTACCTTTCTATACATTCATTTATTTTTCTAATAAGTGTCCTTGCCCCCACGATAAGCACTACGTTTCCCTTTTCCATAACATGTGCCCCTAATCCAAAGTGACTTAGAGCCAATATTCCAAAATGCTTGTAATTAAATAAACTTTCATTGTGAAAATTTGCAAATGAAACCCCATCAGAATTGTGTCTCCCCGTTTTTATATTACAATGTAATTACGACCTCACAAATTTTGAATATTGTTTGCTCACTCGTTTCACCCGCTCTCTCAATATTCAAATCATACTACAAAACTGCAAATCATGATGCTTAAGTTATATATATATATATGGCCCTTGAGGGAAATCATACCCCCCCCCCGTATGAGGACCTGTCTACGCCAATGCATTTAAGCAACGACGGGATGTCCGTGTTCCCCAGCCCCCCCCCCCCCCCCCGCAACCCTGCTGACTGGAGAAAAAATGAGAAAATCAAAAATAAAAATGGAGGGTGAAAGGAAAATAAAACAAGAACAAATAGGTATAGCTCCAACATTCTACCCTCGCTCGGAGGCCTTGTTTTCTCGCATTTCATCAGCTAGTGAGGCCAGTACAATCCCCACCCCCCCCCCCTCTCATGTACAATGCTCTTGTGGCCCTGTCTTTAACAAAATCCTGGATCCGCTCCTACCGTGAGCCGTAAGAAATTTTTGACAGTTAATATTTCTTTAATACGCCTACCAATACTAGCCAACTAATAGGCTAATATGAGGTTGAGTAAAGTTGATTCCTTTTTCTTTTTCTTTTTTTCAGTCACATCCCGCTTCCTCTTTTTCTGCCCGCCTCCTTTTTATTTTATCTCTTATTCATTTTTTTTCGACATATAAAAAGAAAAATCAGAAGAAATCAATGAAGTAACAAAAATATGTCAATGTAAAAACTTGTTTTCAACCCTTGTAGTGCATGCACAAAATAAAATTCTTCGGCAACAAGATTTTGGCCAGAAATTGCCCCATAGCATATGTATGTGCCAGAAAAATATAATATATCTAATAACAGGGGCGACGCTACAGGGGGGCAAAGGGGGCGACCGCCCCCCCCCCTATGATTTTTCAAGTAGTGAAAAAAGAAAAAAAAAGAAGAAGAAAGAAGAAAAGGAGGAAGAAAAGGGAAGAAAAGGGAAGAAAGAAGAAAGAGTATTAAAAAGAGAGGTCTTAATAAACATATAACTCTATATTACCCCTGTTATTTAATGGAGAAAAAAATATGACGTCATCTTTAGGTCGTCTTGCCCCTCCTATCAAAATACCCTGGCGCCTTCCCTGTCAATAACACATGACCCATTCCTCCTCATTTAAAAAAAAACTCGAAAGAGAAAGTATAAAGCGATTTTGCTTTGCCTAATACCTATATATTTCTACTTACTGGTGCTTCCAATATATGTTGATAATCTTTGCGCAACTTTGTCATTTCCATGGCCAATGGTCCTTGGTGCTCCCAACTCCGTGCTCAATAAATCAATTTGTGTAAAACATAACAGTGTCATTCTGAATCAACATAATATCCATTGTGTGGTAAAGAATGGATTAGATATGCCAATAAACACCATACAGTCACATGTTTTCGAGTACAATATTGCGACCACAATAATAGGATGCAGAAAGTCAGTTGCCATACAGAGGCAATATCCTGTCACAAGACTCTCCGGGCTGATTGAATTCTATTGAGGTTTTGACGTATCCGGACAACTACCCCATGGACAATTACCCCCCGGACAACCACCCCCCGGAAAACCACCCCCTGGACGACTACCCCCCGAACAACTACCCCCTGGACAGCTACCCCCGGAAAAATTGTCCTGGGGGTAATTGTCCTGGGGGGTAGTTGTCCTGGGGGGTAGTTGTCCTGGGGGGTAATTGTCCTGGGGGGTAATTGTCCTGGGGGTAATTGTCCTGGGGGGTAGTTGTCCTGGGGGGTAGATGTCCTAGGGGGGTAGTCGTCCAGGGGGTGGTTTTCCGGGGGGTAGTTTTCCGGGGGGTAGTTGTCCAGGGGGTAGTTGTCCTAGAATCGGTTTTGAATGTGAACGTTTCTACCAAAGCATTAAATGGAATTTTTCATGCCTGTCCATATTTTACAACATGCAATCTGATCAGTAAATAAATGTTTTCTTTCTTGCTTACTTAAAGTCTCTTTTTCTTTTTTAATCGTGGAGCGATAGCATATCAAGCGAAAGGTGAAGCCCCCCCCCCCCCCTCCATTTGACTGCCAGAACAAACACAGAACGCAGACAGCCATTTCCCCAACCCCACCCCCTTTTCACGGAGAGTGCCTGCCCTTCCACCTCAATTCCTCAATATGCCACTGATTGATAGAATTAGTTGAACGGTTCAAAGTACATGATCTATTGCCCGCCTGATCTATTGAGTCAAGAGGCGAAAAACGTTAACATTTATACTTTACGAATCACTGCTTTGGATTCATTTTTTTTTTTTTTTTTTTTTTTTTCTGTTCATGAGTGGCATCCCGAGTAAGCACAAGTGGACTTTGAACCCAATTGTGAAAACGGGAATTGTGACATATACTGTAGCTATGAAATAGACTGTAGGAGGTAATGTTGTACAAGCTATATTGCGGGTAGGAATATGGCATGAAGAGTTCCCATTTTCATCTTTTTTGTTCTCTCTCTCTCTCTCTCTCTCTCTCTCTCTCTCTCTCTCTCTCTCTTTTGATCTCCTTTTTTTCACTCCTCTCTCACCCAATTTTTCTCATATGCTTTTTCTCTTTTCTTTTTTCTCTCTTTGCTTTCTCTTCCTCTCATCAGTTTTCTTCCTCTCTCTCTCTCCCGTTCCCTCGTATCCCTCCCCCACCCTCTCTCTTTCATTCATTTCTCTCCTCTTGCTCTTAATGTTTACAGCTTGTTTAGAACAACAACAAAAAAACGAACAAAAAAACAAAAACAAAAAAAATGAGTGCTACCATTTCCTGATCACCTGTGCTAAAGTGGAGAAATTCATTAAGAAGACTGGTCCATATTTAACAACATATCATCTCTTTCTCTCTCTTTCTCTCCATCTCAAGCACACTCTTTCTCTCTCTCTTTCCTTGAAATAACATTGTCTGCCTTTCACACGACATTCAGCCTTACATATACTTATAGTCATTTTGAACGTAATGCTGAATCATTGAGAGATATATGAATTTTTTAAAAATCAAATGAAATAGCTGATGTGGTATTATGATAAAAAGAATTTGAAAGGAATTTTTCAGTGGACGAGAACAACACTGATAATGTTCAGAACACAATAAAAATGTGTTTAGGACTTCAGTACTCATTTAATTATTAAATATACATAACATACATTATATTTCACTATGTACAGGTAGTCGATCCAGTTGCTGATTCACAATGCACACTATATGATCCAACTACGATTTGAAGAAAAGTGGCAAAGTTATGAAATGAACAGTCTCCCATCCCAAGATTTGATCAGAGAAAATAAATCTGCTCTGGACGAAGCCAACATGCCACATGCCCCAACTTGCAGTCCATCTGGTCTTACAATATCCAATGACTCTTATTTTTATTTTTATTTATATTAATTTTTGTGACTATTCAAAACATCAGGTGTACTTTACGATTTTTCATTGGTCATATCGCACCTCTAAATGCAAGCTTTTCCATATTTTGGTTGTAGTCGGATCATAATGTGAGCTGTTTGCTTTCCATCGACAGTGAAGTCAGCATTCAAGCAATCACTCATTCACATTCATCATTTTTGTCTACCTTACAAAACCATATATATATTAATATACAATCTGAATAAAATACACATGTGCACAAACTAGATAAATCTTATGGTACACTGAGCTCCTTTGTGGACGGATACAGGAAAACATTCTTTGGATAACCACCAAGAAAACTATATAGCTCTGATATGATGCATAGTATACCCATTCAAAATTTATTTTTTCATTCATTCATTTTCATTCATCTGCTTTCTTGACTCCTTCCAGTTCTTATATTCACCTTTGCTTGTTTGTCTGTTTTGTTTTTTTGAAATATATTGACAAGACGTGCTGAAATACATGAAATTCAATATACTTGCAAATAATAAAAACTTCATTCTTCTCATATTTCTTTTGAAAAGCACAAGTGATGTAGAAAAAAAAAAAATCCCAGTTGACCAACGGCCTATTACACTGATCATGGCCCATGAGACCAACAGCCCACAGGTCTGACTGCCTGGAGTCCAACCATCTTAACCACTGGGAGTTAAGGTGGGTTTTCACGGGACACGCCAACGACTCGTGAAGGATGCGAATGTCGAAATAATAGCAAAGTCAAACATTCGGAGGAGTATTTCTCTGAATATTTTGCGACAATGGAGCCTTAAAGGGGGTACCCAATGCTGAAACAATGTTAGTTCATTTAAAAGATCATGATTTTATTAGCAGAAAATCATCTGCCTTAAGTTTTTTAAAAATTCATGTTGCCAGAAAAATCCCCGAAATATGGTAAGACTTCAGGATATTTTGGCCCCTCAGCCGTGTCCCAATTTCAGCTAGGTAACCACAATGACGTCAAAGTGGTTATCCAGGTTCGCGTATTGCAGATGTGTTTACGTGCTAGACTGTACAAAATGCATTACACCTTGCGCGCATTTTGCTATAATTGCGCGACAAGGTAACCACTTTGACGTCATTGTGGTTACCTAGCTGAAATTGGGACACAGCTGAGGGGCCAAAATATCCTGAAATCTTACCATATTTCGGGGATTTTCTGGCAACACGAATTTAAAAAAAAAAATTTAAGGCAGATGATTTTCTTCTAATAAAATCATGATCTTTTAAATGAACTAACATTGTTTCAGCATTGGGTACCCCCTTTAAACCATTCTTGCGCAGTGTGTGCGTAGTTCTCACAACGTATGCCTAACATATGAATGTTGGACTTTTGTCACTTTTTCGACATTTGCATCCTTCGCAAATCCTTTGCCTGCCCCTTGAAAACCCACCTTTACAGCAAAAATTCTTTCTTCAGAAATCTACGGAATGAATCTTCCCAACACTTATAGACCACCAATATTGGTCTTGTTAACTCTCAGAAAAATTCTCAAAATGTTTGCAGAAGTGACATGTCTGCATCACGGTCCGTTGGTCTGGTGGACTCTCAGATCAGGGCCCGGTTTCATAAAACTTGTTATCAGTAACAACTGCCACATATCTACGACAAATTTGCTCTCAGCCAATCAGATGCAAGGATATCAGTAGCTTATAACAGTTATTGCAACTTGCTATTGATAACAAGTTTTATGAAACGGGGCCCAGTTCTACAAGACCAGTGGTCCATCAGTCTCATGGGCTGTGGATCAACTGGGCTCTAGCCACATAATTCCTACCAGATAATGTCAAAAGGCATGTCATGTTTGCATCATGCAGTTACTGGAACCGCAAGTCATCATTTCCATGTGCTGAAATAATGTGACTTACAGTGCTTTACCGAATGCAGTAGACTGTACAAAATAATTTTCCAAAGGCCATAGAGCCATGCCTTCATGAAAATGATTAATTCATCATAATCATAAAATATACCATTTCCTTTCAATATTTATGATCATATCACACATAATCAATTCGTGTTCAGATTTCAGTAAAAACCCATAATTTTAACTTGTTTCACACTACTCGTAAATAATAATGCCAGGGCCCTCTTGTATAAAAGGTTGGGATTAAACGCAACTCAAAAAAATTAAACGCAACTCGATTTTCAACCAATCAGGATCGCGTATTTGGGACTTGCGTTTAATTTTTTTTTTTTTTTACTTTTTATGTAAGAGGGCCCAGATCATCCAAAATATGATTAACAGGTTCATTAGGTTCCTGTTAGCTCAGATGTTGACAATATTGACTGCAGTAATAGTGAATTGGTAGTTTTAATTACAATATTAGCATCTAAAATAATTATGTATCTATTTTATAAACACAGATGGGTTGTACATGTAGTTGTTTGATGAAACCTTTTCTCAATGATGTATCTTCCAACATATCCTCTTCTCTTCAACAGTTTAAACTCATCAAACTTTTAGATGTGCCTCACCATGTTAAAGTTTGCTAGTTCTGTGAACAAGTTTCTAAGAATTCAATTCCATTGAAGTTCAATGATAGATATATAAGTAAGGCATTCTCTTTCATGGTCCCAGGTATCAAGGCGGGACTATGCTGTGAGTGTAACAGCAGGCCTATTCATTATACTCTTCTCCTGATGGCTCTTCTTGGCTGCGGTCTCATGCATGACCTGAGCCATGCCAGGCAAACGGGAGAAGTAGTTGCGAGCTCGGGTATGTTTGGTCTTGATCTTGTGGCAGAAAACACGTCCATAGGCCTGAATGAAACGAAAAAAGAAGGGTTTTAATATTTCCATTCTAGTGATAAATATTAACAGTCATATATAGGTGGTCAAGGGCTGCAAGTCCCACAGTTGAGTTCTTGTCTTTCTGTGACCTAATTACATCAATATTTATCATGGAAATGTTAGAAACTTAGCCAGCACATATCTTCAACTACAGTTTACTCAAATTTAAGCTAATCACATTTTTTCACAGGAGTATTGATCATCTGGACCTACTATGATATAATATGTAACAAAAGTACAGAAATATATGCAAAAACCAACACGAAACAAACATACTACTGTAATCCTTGCCTCCAAGTGAAAACAGCTTTAGATATGCTTAATCAGGGCATTGCAAGAGCGGGTTGTCTGACTGTTGACAAATTTAAAATCTATAAAATGTTTTGGCAAATCGTAAAACTGATAGAATTTCTTGCTTTGTGTACTGAAAACAATTTTGAAATCTCTGTCACCAAATTTCAAATTCTGACAACCAACTTCTGAAAATCAGAAGACCTTTTTATACAATGTCTTTTTCTAGCTTGTCAGAAAGTTTTGTAGCGCATTTATCAACAAATTAAGTCAGACACTCTCATCCCCATTCAAAATTGTCTGATGATGCCCCTTCACGTAGTTAAGACATTTACCTTATCCAGGTCGTCAATCTGGGCATGGGCTTTAGCCTCATCCTTGGTGAGGAGGATGCAATTCCAGGGAGACCACTCCTCATCTTTGTCCCAGCGGACCAGTACCAGATCATAGAGGTCCTCCCAGGAGCTGAGGGCACTCTGGGTACTCCAGATATCCACCACCAAATAGCGCAGGTCAGCCTCCTAAAACAAGGGAACAAACAAAGAATGAAAGAAAGACCATGCACATTATGATACAATTTCAAACTTTGATTTTTCAAGGAATTAAAAGAAGTAACTGAAAGAAATTGACTTATAAACTATGCATGCCTAATAACTTCAAGAGCATAATCTAAAAGAAATGCCCTTCTTCAACTTCTCTTATGCCTGAGCACTGGGTGAATTCAAGTTCGGTGTTGAAAGCTGGTGTTGGTGTTGGGGCAAAACTTGCACCAGCCATAACACTGAACCTGAAATGAAGCTGGTGCTGGGATTGACTTCACTAGGTGTTGAGCTATCAGTAATGCGATTGGTATTATTTTTATAAACCCGAATTCAGTGTTGGGGCTAGAATCAGCAGCCCAATTCACGCTCTCAACACCAACACCAACACCAACACCGAACTTGAAATCGCCCACTCTGTACAAGGCAGCAGGTAATATCAAGATCCTCTTGTGTTTTCATGCATCCCCAAATGCACTGAATATGTGTCAATTTCAGGGCCCTCTTTCACAAAAATTTGAATTTTTATTTTAAGAGGATGAAATGAACTTCGTCCCTGAAATAGTGTTTAGATTCACTAACAAACCGCAGCTAGAGGAACTAAGCTGCAGTATCATGTTCTCAAACCAAAGTCAAAAGAAATTTGTCTAATGTCCGAAGGAAAAGATGTTGCACAATGCTCAGTTCAAGTTCAAGTTCACATTTAATCCATTTCCACAATTTGAATAAAAATCACAAACAACGATAGCATGTAAGTACAAACTAGAAAACAGATAAAAGAAGCAGCACAAATTTTTAAAAAATCATCTTTCTGAAAATAATCATCTTTCAAGAATCTATCCAACTCCCACTTATGCCTCAATAACAATCAATACTTTGAGGAAGTGACATGCACTTCTTACCTGCAAGAGGAAAGCAATCCTTGACCCATCTCCCATGGCCTCCTCAGACTTGCGCAGTCCCTTGAGCATGAAACGGAAATGGCTGTAGTCCTGCCTCGTCCTGGCATCGTTGTCCAGCTTGTTACAGCGCCTACAGCGTCCAACATTGGATGAGTTGGAGGCCAACTGGAACTCGGTGGACGGCAGGTAGCTACTGCAGCTTGGGCAGAAGTAGATATTCTTACGCAGTGTGGACGGATCCTGGGGCACCTGAAAGAGGGGGAAAGAAGTGAATATTGGTTACTACTAAAGTTACTATATTTTGCTTCATATTATGGCATTCAGAAAAGTTATAATTTTTAAATGTGATATTTAACTTTTTTGAGAGAAAATAAAAGAGACCGAATTGAGCTAAAATCTATCAAGATTAGGGGGAAAGCATACTGGCAAGTTCTACATGTAGGCAAATAGATTACTGTGTAATGTGTCATAAGAAATTTGTCACCAGTCCGTTTCTCATCTTAGTGATTAAATAACTGCAAAATTTAGAGCAGGGACATCTAGAAGTGACAAATTGGCTTGAAGTCATGTAGGTGAAAAGATAAAAATGTACAGGAAATGTGTTGAAAAGTATAAAATAGTGCCCGTTTGTATGGAAAGATGGCAAGTTTAATCTTTTCAATATATTGCCAATTTACAGATTTCAATGCACATTTTTCTTCTAATAATTGCTGGTATCAAATGACATATGAAAATATAACAAATACAGGAACAGTTTATGCAGAAATTTGTGCTCTCTCTCTGCTCATGTATCTCCTATATTTCTAGGGTGCTGATTTGAAAGTCAATGAGCCAAATTAAAAATGTGCAGTTTGTTCCGATATTCTGCACCAGGCCTACCTTGAGTAATCTTGCTGCCTCTGCATTGAAGGTGGGTGTCTTGACGTACTGCAGGAAGAGAGTGGCTATTCTCTTACGTAATCCCTCAAGGTTGGATTCTCTCACCCCTCTCATCAACAGATCAGCCTCGCGGTCAATTAGCTGAATGATCTCCTGTGTCAGCTTACAGTCATGCTCCTACAATGCAAAAGGAGGGAGATTTTATGAAGATAAAGGACGGGCAATGGGTGTTCCATGATGTTATGAGATGATGTTTTCATAAATGTCCTTATCGAGCTTGTAACATTTTCCCATGTGCAAAAAAAATTATAATTTGAGAAAACAAGTACAATGATTAATAGAGCGAAATAAAATCATGCCAGTTTACACTCTGAAATATACTTTTCTCATATGACGATGATGATGATACATTAATGCCTCCTTAAAATGTTCTTACCTTGACTGTGTGCTTGAGGGTAAGTAAAACATCTAGCCTCTCGTCCTGGGTCAGGTACTTCATATTGAGACTGTTGTAGATATCCTTGAGTTCTCTGGCACGGATTGTGTATGCTGTATCCATTTCAGTGTACTTTCCATCAAAGGCCTTCCATCGCCTTGGCGCAGCAGCCTGTAAGTGATAGAGGACATTAGTGGTTGGTAATTCCTTGAAGGCTTCAACTGCTTGATAATCTTTGATCTGACAGAATCGAAACCTTTAGAATCAGACTTCAGTACTTGAACCTCACAAATGAAAATCCTAACACTTTCATAATGATTACTGTTTATTTCTATTACAGTACCAGGGATGTTGAAGAAGAAAATACATGGCTGTAGGTTAGCAATCATAGTACCTAATCACCAAATAGGTTACAAAGCTGCATGGATTTGACAGCCATTCTAAAAATGAAGACAGGCATCTTTTGAAGAGGAGCACTGCAAAGTACTTTTACTATTCTTAACTTTTCAACTGAAATGTAGAGCTTCACAAATGCTGGTTGGTTAGCTGTTCGAAGCATACCTTATCAAGGAAGTTCTGGATAGCTCTCTGCTTATTTTCAGTGTCTGCTTCCAGCTTGTGTCTGCCGATAGCTGCTATCAGCTGGGTCTCCTGATCCAGCAAATGACAGAGGGCAGCTTTTCGTTGAGCACCACTCGTCGTATCATCAATTTGAGCGAGCTCTTCCTGCCTCCATTCTAATTTGAGAAAGAAGAATGATATGAAGGTTGGTGTTAGCTACTGGTATTTGGCTCCGGCAGTTTGTGCTCAATTAATCCTTTATCTTGTATGAATTAGTATTACATTGTAATATACAATGATACAATGATACAATCGTTCATGACGTGCAATTGTTTAGTGAAGTTGGTCATGTTTACATAATTTGTGGGAAACAAACTATCGGTAGTAGAAAAGCAAATTCTAGGCTGGTTATGTAATAAGCAATATTAACCACAAATGTCACTGCAAGTGTATTCCTGCATTGTACAAGGAGACAACATCATGTAGTCATCAAAATGCAATCTAAAATCAGCTTTGATATGTAAAATCTTTATAACGGAAAAGTCAACAGTTCATCATGGTGGGGCAAGCGATGATCGCTGCAGTAAAATTTGCATGCTTCTAGAATCATTTTCCCAGACTCACTTTCTAAAGCATGGTATAGTAGATCAAAATCTTCCTTTGTACGTGGATTCATGCGCCGCTCGAATTCACGCCTGATGCGTTCCTCTTTCTCCTTGATCTTGCGCATCTCCTCCCGGCGCTCCCACTCACGACGCTTGACCGTGTCTTCCTTCAGGCGCACCACAATATTCTTTGCCTGCCATCGGCGGAAATAGGACTGCAAAATGATGACCTGAATGAAGGAACCAAGAAAAACAAGTTTAGCACTAATAAAAAGGCTTCCAATAAACATAACAAGAAAGTATTCTAGTAAAGAAAGTGTATTACTGTTTAATCTTCATTATTTGCATAAATTATCAAGAAATGAAATAAAGGGGTCAACATTACATTCAAGCCTGAAGTACATTGCTGCTCTTTTTCAAATTTATCATACATGCAATAGATACATGATATTATGATCTACATGTTCATATTTCACAAACAAGCCTGTAGCATTCAATGTACAAAAACCCCACCTAAATGGACCAGCACACTACCAAACAACAATACCTTTTCCAGCCGTTTGCTGTGGTACTCATCCGCAGTCTCATATCTGCCTGGTACAACAAGCTTGTCGGTCATGTTGGACACATAGCATCCAATGGTCGTCATCTGCGTGGAGGTATCCAGTGTGGTCTGTTGAAGTCTGTTCTTGGCCGATACTGTCTGGGTGTCTCTGCAGAACCTTGTTATCCCATCGTCTGCCCGCACTCTGCCTTTGGTCTGTGCTGTTGCGTTGTGATACTCCACTCCGGAGAGCCTGTGACGGAACCCACCCAGGAAGGGTTTGCGCCTTGTGGTGCGCTCGATCTCAACCACTACATCATCAACAGTTCCATCCTCTGATAGTATAAACAAGATTTGGAGTATTAGAGAATGTGCAATGTAAAGAGAGAGAAAGAAAGAGAGAGTAAAGCTACCCATATCATTCTCTCTTAATGATGTAACTAGTGTATTCAACTGAAATATGATTGAATATGGTCTATCATTTTCAAGTAAACTGAATATCCCACTAGTGCAGTAAACCATAGCTGGAAGAGCATAAACAAATACATGCATATAAGGCCCTTCTGGATCCCCACTGACAATCAATATGCCATTTTAAAACTATCACTAGTGTGTTCAACTGTTTACATGATGTAATAATGGTAATTATTTACTAAGAGAATTAAACAATAACTTACACAGCTCAAATTTATACCCTACAAATCATAAGAATTTAAGATCACTTACAAAGAAGCAATAAGAAATGCTTTTCATATGAACAAGTACGAACCTCTTTCTATTCTTGTGGTGATGATGTCTGGCATATTGTATTCTGGCTTAGGTTTGGGTGCCCTCAGTGGGACATTGACAGGATCGGATGAAGAGATCTCTAACTGTACAGCTCCGTTGGGTCCTACACCAATGGAAGCTAGGGTCATATCTGCACCAACATCAGAACCTGAGAAGCATAAAGCAGATGTGCATAGGGGTGAAGAACCACCAATCACTGGAAACAGTTCATGAACAAAAAGTAAAAACTCTCAGTAGGGACAGGCTACATGTAGATGTGCTGAACTGTTGTGTTTAGCAAGTACACATTCGCTGTGCAAAAAGTTACAAATCTGGGCCCTCTTGCATTAAAATTTGCAATTAAACGCAACTCAAAAAATTAAACACAACTTGATTTTCAACCAATCAGGATTGCATATTTGGGACTTGCACTTAATTTTTTGAGTTGCGTTTAGTTGCAATTTTTTTATGCAAGAGGGCCCTGGGCCTGTTCAAGATGTAAAAAATCTGACTCTTTCAATGCAGTTCTGTATATAAACAACACAAACATTACTTTAAACCTTCCATGACATGGTTAAAGACAAATTTCTTGGATTTTTGTTGATAAATAACAAGATATTAAGAATACAAAGATGCTGTGTAAAGTGGAATATTAAACTAATGAGAGGCGAAAAATAATTTAGATACCACAACAGCAGCGTGCACTATACACAAAATACTCATGCAAAACCTTTGTAGATCATGTACATACCACACACAGACACACGTGCTTCGTGATATCTCCATGCAAAGCCCCGATATTAATGAGCAGGGATCTGTCAGGGTGGAAAGGTCCTTGAGGAGGGCAGTATACACGTATCTATCGCTCCTTACAGATATTTACACTAAAATTCACAGGAAATCATAGATGGTTATACCAAATGATCTCTTACAAACATTTTTTGATACAAGGAGAACAACTGAGACAATATTCAACATGTTTCTTTACAATTTCCCTTTCACTACCAAAACTTACATGAGCGAAGATCATATATATACATTGCACCTCACAGATCACTACAAAATGGATCTATTACTGAAAAATGAGTGGAGATTTCAGGTACAAAAATTACCACAAAATATCATGGCAAGTGGATTTAAGAAAAGCCACATCTTTGTAGGTAAAAATGGAATGATTCTGATACATAGGGGGGAAATGGGAGGCAAGGGGGTTAACACTGGACAACAAGACTGACATTGGCATTATTCTTACCATCAAACATGAAGACAAGCTTGTCTGCTGGCATCCTCAATTCACTGGCCAGATGCTCTTTTAGCTCTTGCATGGTTTGTCCTAAAGCACATGCCATGGTTGTAACCTGTCCACTGGGCATCAGCACAAATTTCACTGTAAAATGAAATGCAAGCATTGTGCATATTATTGTCGTGATCATTTGTTGTGAATGCAGTTATATCAAAGATTCTTTTTTTTTATTTTATAAAGGTTTGTTTTGCTTTGTGCTTGTTTGATTTGGGGGAGGGACGTTGTACCTTTTAGGAACAGGAAAGTAAACTGTGCAATAATTAGAAAAAAACCTTACACAATTTATGAAGCATTGAGGAGTTCATACACAATACAAAATGTGGCATCCATATGAAATGCTCAACTACATGTTATTTTCAATTGATTCCTGTGACTCTTCGGTTCAATTATAAAATGGAACATTATGGCCCGTATTCTTGAAAGAGGTTCATTTTAAACCATGCTTTAAACCTTCATAAGTGTAGTACGTGCATGTCCTCTTGTCCAATGGGCGGACAGAAATGCGCTTATATACGCTTATTTATGCTTAATTTAGACCACGGCAGAAGTTTAAACCATGGTTAGACCACGGCGGAGGTTTAAACCATGGGACCATGGCTTAAAATAAACCTCTTTCGAAAATACAGGCTTATGGGTTAAACAAGCTCCCCTTGTCACTAATGAAATATGTTGACAATGTAGGAGATCACTGATCACAGTATTGAAACCTTCAGGAGACCACACTGACATTACCTGTTGCTGTAGCATTAACCATCATGTCTGGGTCAGGTTGAGGTGAAGATGCATGTGGATCAACCTCATGGGTGTCTCCCGTCTCCTCTGTTGCCATGCCAATATCCCCCATGACAGGAGCAACCTCTTCCTCGGTCTGCTGCTGGCCAGATTCTGCTTCTCCTTGAACAGTTTCTTGAGTGTCCTCTGCAGGTTGCTGGTCATCTTTGACTGCTGCACTGTCAGAAGGCTGATCTTGCTCTGCCTCCGCTCCAGCACGATCACCTTCTTGCACCTCCTGCTGAGCATCTCGGCCTCCTTGCTCAGCTGCATCTCCTTCTGCAGCAGAAGCATCATGACCTTCAGCTGGAGTATCCTCAGTTGGAGGATCACCTTTCAATTCTTCAGCTTTCTCCTCTTCTGCATTACCTTCCACCTCTCCACTTCCTTGTTCTGCACCTTCATTATCACCACTAGGAACCTCCTCTTTATCTGCAACTTTCTCTGGTTTATCCCCTTGACTGTCACTGACTTGTTCTGATTCTACAGCATTCTCTTGAGTGTCTTTGCTATCTTCTTGAGTTGTTGTTGTAGGTACTTGTTCTTCTTCCTGACTGGTGTCCTGTGCTTGTCCTTCTGTTTGCTGGGATTGGTCAACTTCTTCTGTTGGTACAGGTTCAACTGCTTGTTCTTCAGACATCTTGAAACTTTTTTTCTGTAGTCAATAAATTAAATCATGCAAAATTTCAAGATTATTCTAAATAAATAGTTGGTGTTTTCTTCCTGGAAAATCTAAAAAACAAAAGAGAATCAAACTTTACTTTTTTTTACTTCAAATTACAAGCTACAACAAGTGACTATAATTTGGGAAAGAGTCTCCCTCGTTTGAACAGTAAACATTAGTTACAACTTAACCCAATCAAAGGCAAAGCTAAAAAGCTAAACTTAACTCAATCTGCAAATACTTGGATGAATTAGGGGAAAAAACTTAAAGTAGAAGAAACACTTGTAAAATGAAATATATGAGTTATTGATTTCATGATCTGGAGTCAGTTACATGTACATGTATGAACACCGGATAGGTACCCCCAGATGTTGTCATTTAGTAGTTTATCAAAATAGACCTAGACTACTACACTCATATTTTCATAACTAGATAAGATGCTATGAATGTTATATACAGTTAACCTTGCATAACTCGAAGTCATATATGTTGAACTTTCACTAAGTTGAATCAATTTTTTTGACCAAACTATGCAAAACATGTGTTGTTTACATTTTCTAAGTCAAATTTTGCATAAGTTGAACTATTTTCGGTGGTCCCAACAGATTTGACTTATGCAAAGTTAACTGTACAATGTTTCCAGGTTAGGCAACGTATTCTATTTTTATTTTTTTTTTATTTTTTTTTTTTAGTTTTTCTTTAAAATGTGAAGAGTGTTGATTCACTGTAGCCTAGGTCTACTTAACTTAGATACAAGCCCAGAAGCTGAATATAAGGATTGCTAGTTTTCATATAATTTTCATATTGATCTAGGTCTAGATCTATAAATTCTACATTAAATTAATGTGCAGAAAGATAGCTTTGAAGGAGTTGCAAAGTAAAATCTATGTAGACTCTAGCATCCCTTTTTGCCAGCTATAATACTATAGGAATAACTAACATGTGATGGCACTGCACATCATTCACTAAAAAAGATATGACAGGGATCGAAGGAGGTGTCATACATGTAGCTTAAGTCCTTGAATTGTCTCCCTTGTTGATCTTAGCTTAATAAGACGGCTTCGTAAAACACTTAAGTTAGCAGACAATAAGTACAACTAGCCAACTACCGCTGACTAATTATTCAAGAACTTAATTTAAGGTTAAACTTTGTCCTTTATCTGTTTATTTTATTTTTAACAAGTGACTTTTTTTTCTTTCGTCAGTATACCCACATGTCGTGTGTCCGGACAGGTTGGTTATCCAGACAGGTCATTTTTAAACAGTATGGCTAGAGTGCCCAAGTCTGCGCACACGCGTAACTGCGCGATTCTAAACAAAACATGCAATGTACACAAACATTTCATCCTTATCATAGCAATCGGTATTCATGCAAAATACGAGTCAAAATGATGTAAAAAGGTCTTATTTCAGATATTTTATTCTCAAGCCTCAAAATGTTGTCTTTCAAGTCAAAACTCCCGAACTGCGTATAAAAATGAGTGCGCAGACATGGGCATGTTTTTTGAACACTGAATTGACACGGCTGCTGTTTCTTGTGAAAATGGCATTGTTCTTGCTCTATGAGATTTTTTTGCAGACTTACTCTTTAGAATATCAGGAATAATATAAAACTAAGCTTTAGAGGAATATTGGAGAAATTCTTGTTCATTTTCAGGTCAAATCTTTGGTGTGCAGACATAGGGCTCCCCATCATAAATCTAACAACTTTTCATGTAAATTTTCACAAATCTTTCACAGCATAGGTTGAAAATTATGTGAATTGCAAATATTCACGGAGTTTAATGTCACTTGATGTATATTTTTCGTAAAATCCTATGACAAAATTGACAGGTTATTTCTTGTTAAGTGTCCGTACATGCAATGCATCATAGTAATTTTGTCAACAATTCAACTTCAGAATAGTCTAAAGTCAAAGAATCAATTTAAGTTAAACTATGGAAATCTAGATATAGACCTAGAGATCTACACCTAATAGTGAATATGATATAGATGACTTTAAGAACAAAAGCATATGTGCAGGTTTGGTCCCACATCCTTATCATCATGATCAGTGATTCACAAATATGGATACGGCTCAGCATTTCGAGACGGTATTCTTGATGCAGTCAACCAGCACATTCCCTCTAAAACTGTTAGAGATGGGAAGCATGTCCCATGGCTTACAGCACATATCAAAAGGGGAATAAAAAAACGTAAACGCCTTTTCAACAAAGCCAAGAGATCTGGTAAAGACTCTGATTGGTTGGCATTCCGGAAATTACGAAACTCCATTAGAAGGGACTTAGACCAAGCACAGAACAACTATATCAGAGGTATACTTAACATGGATAACCTTCATTTCCCATAAAAGGAAAGACAAGGCGGGTGTCCCACCCCTACAGTCTGGAAATGGATTAGTGAGTGATGCCCGACTTAAAGCGGAACTCCTCAACGACCACTACAGCTCTATATTCACAAAGGATGACTCCATTAACTTTCCAGTTATGCAGTCCAACCCTTTTCCAACTATACTGGACTATGAGATTAATGCAGCTGGAGTTTTGAAACTGTTAAAAGAACTCAATCCTCATAAAGCTAGTGGGCCAGACAAGATCCCAACCTACATCCTGAGGGAATGTGCGGAGGAAATAGCCCCAACTCTTGCCAGAATCTTCAACCAATCTATGGAAGAGGGTACAGTGCCACAAGATTGGCTATCTGCAAACGTCTGCCCAGTGTATAAAAAGGGGAACAGGGCATCTCCCATCAACTATAGACCAATCTCATTGACGTCGGTGGCCTGCAAAACATTGGAGCATATTGTTGCACACAATATTATGAAGCACGTGGACATGCATAAGATCCTAAAGCCTTATCAACACGGCTTCCTCAAGCACCATTCCTGTGAATCTCAATTAATTAACACTTCTGAAGAAATTATGCGTCACCTTGACCAAGTCATGGGGGGCCAAATCGATGTCCTTGTCCTGGATCTCTCCAAGGCTTTCGACCTGGTATCGCACATGAAGCTTCTGGTGAAGCTGGATCACTATGGAGTCCGAGGGAAAACATAGACTGGATTAATGTCTGGCTTACAAACCGATCCCAGAAAGTTGTTATAGACGGGGAGTTATCTCACTCTATCCCAGTTACCTCAGGTGTCCCGCAAGGGACTGTCTTGGGTCCCTTGATGTTCCTACTATTTATCAACGACATCGGAGAGCTCATCGAAGATCATACAAGGATCAAGTTATTTGCAGATGATTGCCTCCTTTTTCGTCCAGTTCACGGCGAACAAGACCAAATTCAGTTACAGAGTGATCTCAACAAACTCAAAGCATGGGCAGATTTGTGGCAGATGAACTTCAATCCCGCCAAATGCGAATGTCTGCACATAACTAGAAGTAAGACACCCAAGGTCTTCACTTATAGTCTCATGGGAACTGACCTAAAAACGGTTAATCAGTGTCGATACCTTGGTATCCACATCACTAATAACTTATCATGGAAGAATCATATAGATCTAGAAAGAATATCAAATGATGCTAACCGGATGCTCGGTGTCGTCAAACGCAATCTCGCTAGATGTGACCAGTCCGTCAAGAGAATAGCCTACCTTGCCCTTGTTAGACCAAAGCTAGATCTAGAATATATAGACTATCTACCCACACCACGGAGAGTGGTCATACTGACCACTACGCGGGACGAATGCAAAAATACTAGTCATTTTCTATCGCATGTACTAGGTATGGGGGGAAAAGTAAGATAAATGTTTAAAATACTTCCTTTCAAATTCAGCGCTTTAAAATCTCTTTCCTACCTTAAATGGCCGTTAGGAAGAACTTCTGATATTTCCAGCAAATTCCAAAGTCAAAATCATGTCCAAAACCTAAGAAATCCCCGCCATTTTTTTTTGCGATCGCATGTTGTTTTCATGGTGCCGATGTTTTTAGACTAAATCGGCCAATAAAATTTTGTCCACAACGAAACTCGGTATCGCGTACACATCGATCTCTACGATCGCACACAAGGAAAATGGGGACTTACGTGTGCGCGATAGGAACCGAACTTTTAACGACCGAATTTTTTAGCGGGAGATGTCAGCGCTCGCGGCGATCAGGAAATGTACATCATGACTTGCGATACCCCGTTTCGCCAGAAGTGACAGTAAATTACGGATTTCATTTTCGAAATTATCTTTTCCAACATCGGTGAGTTGAATTTATTGTATTTCATGAATATGTTTGTGTCGTTTCTTGTAAATTAAATGCCGATTATGAGTGAATGTTGTTGACTTTTGTGCAGTGGTGTTTTGAAAGTGTCGAGGTGGATGACTGCCTAGAGTCTACACACTAAGTATAGTAAAGTCGCTATGAGTGTATCTACCCTATGGGATCCTCATCAATCAAATCTTGTTCACAAATTGGAGATGGTACAGCGAAGAGCTGCAAGGTTCATAAAAAATGACTACAACCTTACTTCCAGCGTCTCAGCTATGCTCGAAGATCTGAAATTGACTCCACTTGGTTTGAGAAGACGTCATTGTCGATTAAAAACACTTTATAAAGCATTACATTACTACCTCTACATAATGAAAGTGCTGTTGATGTCCCACTGTATGTCACCAAGTCCACCCATTCAAGAGGAGACGATGACAACAGATTCACGCCCTTGCACTGTAGAACTCAAGCGTACCTTCATAGTTTCTGGCCGCAAACCATTAAAAATTGGAACACTTTGCCTAGATCTAGTCTAGATCTAGATCTATACAAACCAAAAATATGTCATCTAGATCTACCAAAAAATTCCAGTCTTCGATTGAAGCTTTCTAGTTCAAGTCCATACCACACAGACACTGTCACATCTGGACGTGATGCTGATGACAGCGATGTCCGGACACCTTTCTGAAGATTCTGAAGATTCGGGAAAAAATTAGAATTAAGCGTCATATTTTTCTCATTTAAAATTTTAGATCTAGACTAGACCTTCTAGGACTAGGGTCTATTCCACTTGCAGTCCTACTACTAGACTCAGTTAATAATTAACACTCCAATTTCATGGTCTACTACAAACAAAAATATTATTTCGTCTACTTACATGATAAATCACAGATATATGGATGGAGAGGAGTTACTCAAATTCGATAGTGAAAAAGAAGTTTGTAGTTGCCATGATCAATGAATTCCCCGCATATCATTAGCCTCAACATTAACATCATGAACACTAGGCTAGCGCCTGGGTTTGTACTGCGGCGGTACGCATGCACGCGCACTCGACGTTACACGCTAGGATATTCACAGAGCGTCCTCATACACACACACACACACACACACACTGTACTGGCGTTCAACGTGCAGTTGTTTTCGATGACGTCACGTTGCTGTGCAACAGCACTTTATCAGTCGCGATCTGACGAAGAAATACTTTCGTTGAAAAAAAACAAAAAACTAAATGTAAATAACTAAACAAACACGATTTTTATAATATGATAATAATTTAATTTCTATCATTATTCTGTTATTTCTATCATAAAATCATAATAAGATAAATATCTCTAGGACAGATTTCTTCAACAACATGTACACATGATTCGGTATTAGTTCGGTAATTTCCGGAAATTCACCTTAACAACCGAGGAAGCCAATCTCGAACTTCGGACTTATTGTTTTTCAAGACCAATCAATAGAAAATTCCCTAAAAGATGGCCAATATTGATGAATATTACTAACTGTATCGACTGTGTGTTAGTGTTAGATGTATTCTGACCTACATCAAATACTGTGATAAAAGTGAGTAGAATTACTAATGATTTTGACATAAATTTGTGAGCAACATGAGCTGAGTGAGGTCTAACTTTTTTTCTTAGCGGCTCTACAGTACACCAGCCATGGGATTCAAACAGGCCAGGCCAGGCCGCCTGGGCAAACACACGAACCCTCCTCCAGCTGCAGCTCTCGCTTCTCGGTATGCAGCAGCTCCACACAACATGTCAGCAGCATGCAGTAGGCTCGCAGAGCCAGAGAGCTAACTTACTTAGCTGTAAAATCAATCTTAATTAATAGCTTGATTTATTTAGATCTATTGAGTAGTCTATAGATCTAGACCCTAGTATTTTTTGTTAATGTCAAATAGGCAACCACATTCTGTTCTGAGTTTAGATTGCACACACTTCATGATGAAATTTGAAAACAATGATGGAAGGTGAAGTCTGCTCAGCCTCAGGTAGTATGGCTAGAGTATGTGCTCCTGTGGGCGGCCGGTCCCCTGTGAGCAGCCGGCGGTGAATAAAAAATGAAAATAAAAATAAAAAATTTGATATCCCTTCAAAAATTACCCTGGACAGTCTCAGGTAGGTTCTATTGCACCAAAAAACATACTCAGCCAAAGCAATAAGTATCCTGAATCTCGCTCAACATCATGAGAAATGTACGCCACCAGTCATCGACAAAAAAATTGCAGTTTCTTAACTTTTAAGTTAAGAGACTATGACATACTTAAACCAATACTTAAACTTTATTTGTTCAATTTGATGTGTAATTTGATGTTTATTTAAGAGAATGAAGTTGATGGTCCATGTTTTGCTTCAGAAATTTTTATTTACACTACCACAGGGAAAGCTGCATGGGGGTGGCCGCTCACCAGTGCCATTTTTCTGAGTGGGTCTGGTGAGCAGCCACCCTGTGTAAAACGTGTACAAAATAATAATAATAATAATAATTGGATTTATATAGCGCCTTTTCCAGAGGATACAAGGCGCTGTCACTTAAAGTCTATTCAAGTAAATTAAGAATTGTATAAGTAAGTTTTTAGATGTTTCTTGAAGATGTCAAGTGATGTGCTATTACGGAGAGATGCGGGGAGTCTGTTCCAAAGTTGTGGAGCAAGTGACTGAAAGGACTTGAAGCCAGCTTGTTTTCGGGATTTTGGAATGACATAGGAAGGAGCAGAGGTAGAACGAAGAGAATATGATGTTCTCTGTTGCTGAAAGAGTGAGGAGATGTATTGAGGAAGTGTGGTTGACAGTGATTTGTAAGTCTGAACCAGTATACGGTATTGTATTCTCTTAGAAACGGGAAGCCAATGAAGTTCATTGAGTAGTGGAGTGACGTGGGACCATTTTGGTTTTTGACATATTAGACGAGCACACTTATTCTGAAGACGTTGAAGTCTGCCCAGGTTCTGTTTACTGATGCCCCCAAGCAAACATCCACCATAGTCAAGCCTGGATAGCACAAGTGCTCTAACAACATTATGACAAGTGTCTTTATTTAAGTACCCCCTGATGCGATTGAGGTTGTAAATTTGCCAATTGAGGGTACGACACAAGTTTGTTACATGGTCAGACATTTTCATTTCCTTATCAAAGACAACACCCAGATCCTTGATTGTTGAAGACATTGGGATGTCTAGATCATCAATAGAAAATGAAAGGTCATTGAACCGATTCAAGTCGGTGGATGATGCAGCAATGAAGAACTCAGTTTTACCGGAATTCAACTTCAATTTATTACTGACAAGCCATGATTGTATGTCTTCTAAGCACTTCGAGATACGGTAGTATGCGCAAGCTGCATCTCCAGGCTTGGTAGGATCAAAAATGGTAAACATCTGGATGTCATCAGCATACACATGGTATTGAACTGAATGCTGGCTGATGATGTTACCAATACACCTAATGTAATATGTAAATAACTGTGGCCCAACAATTGACCCTTGCGGTATCCCAAATTCCAACCTTTTGTCACTGGAGAATGATCCATTGACATGGACTCTACAAGACCTGTTGCTAAGATACGATTTGAACCAGGAAAGGACATTATCTCGTAGACCGAAGTCATCGGCCAGCCTATGAGAGAGAATTGTGTGGTCCACCGTATCAAAGGCGGATGAGAGGTCCAGCATTAATAAGAAAACAGCTTGCCTGTTGTCGATTGCACAAAGTACGTCATTCTGTAGTCGAATGAGTGCAGTCTCAGTACTATGTGCCACACGATATGCAGACTGCATGGGATCAAGCAAATCATTACGGTTGACAAAGTCGGACACCTGTTTAGAAACAGCCTTTTCGATTAATTTGCCTAAAAATGGTATGTTAGAAACAGGTCTGTAACTACCTAAATCATCTTTGTCCAGAGAGGACTTCTTCAATACTGGTGTAATGATAGACGATCTAAGTCTCTCTGGGAAAACACCGGTAGACAGTGATAGATTCACGATACGTAACAGTACTGGAAGTAGAACTGGTAAATGTTTCTTAACCAGCCATGTTGGCATGGGATCCAAAGTACAAGATTTGGAAGGACATTTAGAAATCATACACTGCAAGACATTTTCACTCACAAAATCAAACTGAGAAAAAGTTGAGTCAGGTTCACATGTGTTTGAGGATACAGTAGGAACATTACGTTTTGTTGGAACAGTGCTCTCTATATCGCCCCTAATTTTAGATACCTTACTGACAAAGTAATTTGAAAAATCTTCAGCAAGATCAGAAGAGTTTGTACATACAGGAAGAACATTACTACTGACATTTAGCAACTCATTGACAGTCTTATACATGTCCTTGGTGTTACATGAAGAAAGTCTGTCACGATAATAGTCTTTCTTGGCAGAGACAACCACATCACATACAGTCCGCTGAGCTTCAATATACAGTCTGCGATCAGTATTTGACTTTGTCTTGCGCCAGCGTCTCTCTGCACGCCGTCGGGCACGTCGAGCTTCCATCACTTTATCGGTGTACCAGCTAGGCTTTACTCGAACTGACAGTGTCCTTGTAGTTGCGGGGGCGTGAGCGTCAAGAACTTCACGACAAGCTTCGTTGTACCGAAGCACAAGATCATCGATGTTACTACTGTCACAATCCATAATTGAGTTCATTCTGTTGGATAGATCCTGAGAGAACTGCTCGTGATCTATTGACTTAAACTTCCGGAAAACACGAATGTCACTAGAAGGAGCTGGTTTCTTCAGATCAAGATCAAACTTTATCATGGAGTGATCAGAGTGCAGAATCTGATCTACGAAGCATGTCGTAATGAGAGTGTCACTGTCCTTAACGATGATGAGGTCAAGGGTATGCCCAAGACGATGTGTAGGCCCTTGAACAAGCTGCTTGTAGCCAAGCGAGGTCAGCAACGAGTTCATATTTCTCACCTCCGGCTTACTAGGACAGTCCATATGGAAGTTAAAATCCCCCATGACCACCAGTCTGTTCGGCAGCAAATCGGCACAGCTGAGGACCTCCTCGAATTCCTCAAAAAACGTAGAAGATGGCACTGAGCCAGAAGGAGGTCTGTAGATAACCAGGAAGTTCACGTTGGGGTTTCTAAATAAAGCAAATTCAAATGAGCTAGCTTCCGGGAGAGTATCGGAACAGTCCTTCAGCTTTAGACTGCTGTCATATACTGCAGCGATCCCTCCACCCCTACGTGCAGTTTTTCGCGGAAGACTGAGAGCGGAGAAACCAGGTGGACAAATCTCACCAAGGATGACCCGGTCATCCTCCTTGAGCCAAGTCTCCGTTATGAAGGTGATGTCATAGTTGTTATCGATAATTGAATCACACAGTAAGTCGCTCTTGTTGCGGATTGACTGACTATTCCAAAGACATGCTTTCAGGGTCGTCTGTCCATGTGAATCGCTTCGAAGACTGCCAGTAGGTGTAGAAAGTCCATCACTCTTCTTGCTCTTCCTCCTACCACCTCTTGTTCCACGCCGTGTAGCAGGCTTCCTGTAGATGCCCAATTCCTTGATGTGTGTCCATACATCATGAGGCAGCTTCAAATCACAGTTCAATTCAAGAAGCTCTGATCTTGTCAGACCCATTATATTGGTGTCCACTGAGAACAATGGATGAATGGGTTCACTTGGCCATGAATAACATTGAAATAGGATTATCAGTGCTAGACACAATAAAAGTGCTCTGGTATAAGTCCAAAGCTTCTCAATAGTGTAGTTGTACATAGAATACATGGAAGCCATGGGCAGAGCAAACCAAGCAAGACTGAACTGACAAGTACCAAAAAATTAATCATATAACTACAACAAAACTAGAGCATAACACCTTACCAAAATTGTCTTGCAAGCTCAGTATGTTATGATACACAAGATGTCACAAAAGATAAACAGTAATGATCTCCTAAACACTCTAATTAAACAGATACCAGGAGAGCAAGTAAAAGTGCTGCCTGTGAGGCGCTCAAGCTCTAAAATGCAGGTTTTTGTAGGAAATTGTAGTCTGCTTTCATTTTTTGGTCATGGCGTTTGATAGATCATCATGTTTGACAGATTTTATGGGTTTCAACAGAATATTATTAATTTTTATAAAGTATTGGAATGTAATGTATGAAATGTGATATTAATTTTCTTTCACTTAGTCACAAATATGATGCTGAATGCCCGACATATCATGGGCGGCTGCTCACAGGGGTAGAGGCGGCCGCACACAGGACCCCTAGCACCGTTTTGAAAAATGGACACTACTGACCACGTTATTGGTCAATAATTTTAATTTTGCCTTCTATTTACTTTAGTAAGCAAGTATTTGGACTATGAATTTATTGTATTGAATTATATGCGAGTCTTTGATTGATAAATCAGCAAATTCCCTTTAAGCGGCCGCACACCAGAGCCTTTACTCTAGAGTGCCCAAGTCTGCGAGCTGCGCAGTGCTCATGTCAGCGCGCACGCGTAACTGCACGATTCTGATAAAACAAAACACGCAACAAACACAAACTTTTCATCCTTATTATAAAAATCAGTATTCATGCAAAAAACGAGTCAAAACGATGTAAAAATAGGGTGTCTGAAGGTTGGCCAAATACTGTCAGCTGTTTTTATGCTGAATCAGCACAAAATATGGTGCACAGTTTTTCAGCGTAAGGGTTTTTTCGAACTAACAAAAAAATGTGATCCCATTGGCAGTTTGAAATAAATTTGGTATCATATGATAGGAAATTATATTTCCTATCTTTTGGTGTTAAGGACAAGTTGTATGCTTAATTCCTTCATTAAGAAAAACTGAAAAGGGATATGTTTAAAGTGACATCTCAGCAAGTTGTTGAGCTATAAACTTGTCCATAAGAACTTAAGTAATTTGGAATGTTCCAAATTTGATTCTGCAGGAATTTTAGAGAAACTAATATGAGATCATGTTGCTATATCAATTTGAAAATGCCCTCCCCCTACTGCCCCACTGGGCCCTATGCAAATTTACACACAACTACACACACTGTGTGTGCGCACTGCCAGTGTTTCAGCAGCACGTTTTTGTGCCATTTCATTTGTACACGTCTATGGGGGAAAAAAAGCTGAAAATTTACAAGAATTCATTTGAGCATTACTGAATAATTAATGCATGGATTGACATAAAATTTGGTACATGTATTTTTTACAGTTTTTTCAACAAGATCTGAAAAAAATCAAATCATTTGAAT
The DNA here is from genome assembly GCA_025618425.1 of Heliocidaris tuberculata. Taxonomy (NCBI): domain Eukaryota; kingdom Metazoa; phylum Echinodermata; class Echinoidea; order Camarodonta; family Echinometridae; genus Heliocidaris; species Heliocidaris tuberculata. Next base: position 51,657,910 of record CM046832.1, on the reverse strand, counting down.
GTGCAGTTTCTGAGATAGAAAAATCCTCCAGACACCCTAGTAAAAAGGTCTCATTTCAGATATTTTATTCTCAAGCCTCAATGTTGTCTTTCACATCAAAACTCCCAAACTGCGTGTAAAATGAATGAGTGCACAGACATGGGCACCATTGTTTTTTGAACGCTGAAATGACGTGGCTGCCGCTTCTTGTGAAAATGGCCTTGTTCTTGCTCTAATTTTGATGAGATTTTTTGCAAACTTATGATGGGGGGACCTAAAGCTACACTCTTTGTTTCCAGCGCCTAAAAAGTCACGTTTTTTAATGATTTATGCAAATTTCTTTCATATATCTTGGTTCCACATACTCTTGAATTAAATTCCTGAGAAAATTACTACAAACAAATATCAATAACATTAATTTTCAAGTCGATGTCGATACCTATGTCGAATTTGGTCGAGAAAATGAAAGGGTCCTAAAGCTACGCACACGTAATAAATGAATGCAAATGTTGATTTTTAAGCTGACTGACGTGAATTTCGTCCCGATTTGCAAATAGTGATAATATCACCAAAAATAAAGGAAAATTATAATCTACTCATTCTTTTTGGCGAACGTAAATGATAATCTCGTTGCTCAGTCACACCAAAAGTTTTGCGCATTGAACGCGTCGCATTGCACATATTTGCGGAGTGCATAGCTTTAGGACCTGCGTAGCGTTAGGACCCCTGACCATACTCTTTAGAGTTAGATCTAAGTACATTTTAGTGGCGTTTTGACTTTGACCTTTTTTGCTGTATTTTTACTATTAAAGATGTCTCGAGTAAGTGGTCACAGTCCAATTCATAATGGAACCAGGGTCAACCAAAGAAACCCTGGACCTGGTCCCAGGAGCCCTACCCATAATGGAGTCCCCTCAGAGAACGGGGGCTCACACTTGGTCAATGGCAAGCCTCGTCTGCCCCCTATCAACACTCCGGCCAGTATCTTGTCCAGCAGAAACTCCAGGGACTACAATAAAAGCAAGCTGATGACCCACAGAAGAGCCAAGGAGATGCAGGGACTGCTGATGGAAAAGATCTACCAGAAAGCAGAACAGATAAGAGAGGACGTGGAAGAAAAGGCAAAGAAGAGGCCCCCTTCTGCAAATGACCCAAATTACCCATCCACTGTGAGTACAGACAAGTTTTCATGATATGTTTGTGTTGGTTTTTATTTTGTCAATAAGCTCTGTTCAGTTTTATTCCACTTGTAATAAACAAATAAGTTCTGAAAAAAGTGAAAAATAGAGGAACGTGAAAATTTTAAGATGTTTGCCAATATCTATTTCAGGTGCTACATGTACATGAACTTTTTGAAGTACAGTTTGTCTTTGCTTACAAATTTTCCTGCTACATTTTTCCTCAAAACTTGTATTGCTAAAATGCTACCTTAAAATTTTTCAACAAAGACAGAAATATGAGCATTGTAATTAATCTTTTATATGAAACCTAGTTAATTAAAATAATAACAGAAAATATATGTGGTAATCAATATTATGTTGAAATTCATTAGTGATGATTATTGTGTGTCAAAAAAAAAACATATATATTTGTTTTGTGCTTCACAAGGTTTTTTGTGAAAAGAATATTACACACTCATAACCTACATGTACATTATATTTGCGTTTATCATTCTTTGATGGTTAAATATTTTTCCACAGATGATGAGTAAAGATCGTCAGACAAGGGTAAGATGTGTGGATGATATCAAAATTTTGGTTTGCCTCTCTCTTGTGTGATGTGCATTCACTGTAGTACCACTACCATGTATATTGCTCCTCTGTAGTCATTTTTTATTCGTATTTATGCACTGAATATGATGGTGTCAGAAAAAGGATGTCAATTGCTCCCTACTTGGATAGAATATGTGGGGTCAGTTTGTGATTTCAAGCTTGAATATTTGATGTGCTACTGTTCATTCATCACACTTTCAAACCTGCTTATAGACTTCTTGTGTGCTTAACAGTTATTGTGTTCTCCCTCATGATTTCAAGCGAACTTGTAGCAAGCTGAATTTTGATGTAGAAAATAGTGGAGTTGCAAGCTGTAATTTCTTTTCAATCTTAATTACACCGAAAAATAAGCAGGACAACAAAACAAAAACAAAAAAACATAATTGATGAAGGGGATTATTTGGGGATCTTTCGTAAAAGTACGTCATTATTATACTTAACCTGCTGACTGCTGAATTCTCTCATTCCCATAGGCTTAATACATGGACCACCTGGTTCCTGTAGGCAAAGGGTTAACATGTTAGAGCATACGCATATAAGTTATTGCCTTGGTTTTCTTCCTATAGATGTGTATTCATAAAAAACACACTATCCATACATGTATGTATTCTTCCTATCCTCAGTTGCCTTGATTTTCTATACCATTTGTAAAAACTAATCCTAAACATTCTTTAATGATTCAGAAAGCTATTATCTGCTGTGTGCTTGTAAGATCATGGCTCTAATCAATCTAACATCATACCCTCTATGGTTGCATTGGTGTACTCATAGCTTTTCATTTATCCCTCCCCCCCCCCCCCCCCCCTTCATATATTATATGGTACAAAAGATTATAGTGTGTACGTGTGTTTCCATACCTTTTTTAATATATAATATAGTCAAAGAGTTGTCATATGATATGGAAGTAAGAGACCTGTACATACATGGTAAAAAAAAAAAATCAAATCATAACCTAGAACTTTACATTGTTTAAAATATCTTCCTTTTAAAACCTAAAGATAAAAGAGTATTAAACATTATGCAAACTAAAATATTAAGGCTTTTATTGTTTTGTGATACAATATAGAAGTGATTATTCTTCTACAGTATGTGATTGTTAAGTCATTAGCTGAAGGTTTTACAGTTTGAAAATATTTACTGTTTGGTGACAAGCTTTGTGGATATTGATATCAAATAAGAATAGATAATGTGAAAATATTAATTATATCTTACCATATATAATGATAGAGCTCCTAAAGGTATAACAACAAGCATAGAATAATCTGAATATCTTTTTTTTTTCTCCATCATAACATTAGCAAAATTACCAATATATGAAGCAGTGTGTAGAGAGTGGTCCTATCCCACTCATGGAGGAGCAACGGTATACCAACATCCTAAGTTTGGTACCCTCCCACCTCCAAGAGTCCAAGTACATGCAGGAAACCATACAGGAACTGTTTCAAGAGGTACAAGGTGACTTCCACAGCAGCATGATGAAATCAATGAGTGAGTATATATATATATATATCATAAGAGCTTCTCCATTAAAGGCTTTCATGCGCACGCAGCGTTGAAGTTCAGGCTCCGTTCCTTATGAGATATTTCAATGTAAATATAAGCACCTATTTTCTGGTGAAAAATGTGTTGAAATAAAACAAAACATGTACCTGTATACAAACTTCTCTATAAAATGATGGTACAAGGACTGCTCACATTGTTATCAAATTTACATGTAATTAATTGAATGTACATGTATGTACAGTATATCAATTCTTATATTGCAGATGCAAGCCATATGGGTATTATGAATTAATGTTTTTTTTAAATGTAAAGATCTTAGTGACAAAATGCATATAGTCACTTTGTCTTGTTAGAAATGCTACAATGTACCAACCATTGTACTTGATTAGTTTACTGTTGTCATCATTCATCACGTTCTGATAATTGTTTTGAATTTTCTCCTTGATGCAGCACAACATGTGTTGGTCAAACCAAATGTGAAAGGACTTGAGAAAGACACAACAGGAGAGCCCCCGTCTGAACCAGTGTGAGTATTACATCGATTTTTTGGGGGGGCAGTCAATCATACAATAGTATTCCTTTCTCTTGAACTAATTTAAGTTTCTTGGCTAGTAAAAAAAAAACACAGATTGGTAAGCAGATGTCCTATTTATTGACTTGATCTTTGTGACCATAAGTCATGACATATGATTAGATAAACACGATTTTAAAACATTTTCCAAGTTTTTTATGTTTAGAAAATGTGGTGAGTACAACATTAAGTCAGGAGCCATGGGAAATACTTGTATTTTGGGCACAGTTTAAAGTACTGTGCCGTAAAGTATAAGTCATATAATTATACCTCAAAGTGGAGATTGTATTCCTGATGCCTGCTTGTGAAATAAGTGGCAAAGTATGAATCTAAAGTTTTGTTTATGATATGTTCACATTGCAGTGGTCTGGACTACTCTAGCCCTTGGCACAACGACTATTTGGATGCAGTGGACGCGATGCGGTCCGATCTCCACATCACCCATCCTTCCATGCAGATTGTACTGGGCATGTGTCAGACAAGCCTGGGGAAGCTCTTGCTGGTTGATCTGAAAGGTCAAAGGGCGCAAGGGCCAGTAGAGTGCGAGCACCTGAAGAATAATGTCATTCTCGAGTGTGAGAAGATGGAGGAGAGGTGAGTGACCTTTATAGCAGGAAACATGCTATATAATTAAAGTTGTTATAGTCATCAAATGTTATTGTGTGTGTCAGAAGGACATTAGAATAATTTGTAATGCACTCAGTTATAAGAAATTCCCTCCTAATGCCTTCTGCCAGGCACACAATGATTTATCTTTCATATGACATTGTTCTAATCCAGTGTTTATCCACACTTGGACCGAATGTGCGCTTCTTTAATCTTTTAGTTCTGTTCTTGAGCAATTAAACCTGAGTGTAATACATATTTGTGTTATGATATCGAAATTATAATCTCTGGTTATGGTCATTGGATATTCCAAGCAGAATTCTTTATTCTTAACGGAGTATTTGACAATAAATTCAAATGAATTATTTGTAATTGTTTGTCATGATGACAGATATTTTATCTAGGTGGTCCGCTAATGTGCTCTTCTAGAGAGCATGTTTGGAGTGCTCAAAGGAGTATCCTAAGCAGTGATTTGCAATTGCTATTTTACACATGTATTCTTATCTTTGGAAACATATTATAATGCTACTATGTACTGAATTTGAACTTATTTTGTGTGGGGGAACAGCGCATTAAAAACCCTGAATATTTTCCCTCTACAGACTCATGCATAGCTGGTGGCCTGAAGTACTCAACGTGTTCATGGATCGCAAAAGACTGTCAGATGTCCCTCCTGAGAAACTAGAATCCTTCTACTGCAGTGTCTCTACTCTCATATCAAATCAGGTAAATTATATTTGTTTTATTAGATTGTTTGTAACACAATCCTGCACCAATGAAATAATTGACTTACATTCTTATGAGCAGCAGGTTCCTCACATATCCATTAGTGGACAGTTGTCTTTTTTGCTGCAATACATTTGGCTGTAACATTTGGTACCTGTTTGATTTAACCTTCATTTCTTGCTTTGAAAAGAAGTGTTTATTTTTTAAGTTTATTCATGTTTTCTAGAATGATGTACACTTAACCATTTGCTACTCTTTGTTATAGTTGAGTCTTTATCTTCCACTTTGCGTAGCTGAAACAGCTGATTGTGCGATCTATTGAAGCATGGGTGGAACTGTTTGACATGGAAGACAAGCAGCGCTTGCCAATCTTCAAGATGGAGCTGACCTACGACAACGACAAGATGGAGTTCTACCCGTACTACTCCGACTTGGAAGAGTGCCTCCTATTCGTAGTCCTTCAGCTGACCAAGACCATGCAAAGCGTTCCTACTGTCCAGTCCTGGCTCTCGGGCACCAACGAGCTCAACAGCATTGATGTCATGGTGGCGGAGCATGTTGTCACGGCAGCAAGAAGCACGCTTAAGGAAGCATGCAAGCTCAACTTTGAAGCACCCAGTGCTCATTTGGATTCTTACAGTAAGAACCCCTTATTATGCATCTACCTATAAATAATACTAGTCATACAAATGAACATTAATGTCTTTATCAGATGGCTTATAGAGTCGCTGCCAGTTGAATAATAATTAATCAAGATTTTTGGAAATAGCTTCCACTCCCTTGTCCATTTTGAGTACACTATTGCCTGAATTTGTAGACTGAATTTTGACAAGATACTCATACATATCAGTATTACTAGTTGTTGTAATGATTGATCGTAAATGCCTTATATATATCAGTGGTCCATTTCAGAACACAAAATTCATTGTTAAAAATAGTATTACCTAAGCAGGCAAAGTATAGGGGTAGCATTTTAAATCTGAAGGAACATTACTCCACGCCCATTTCCAATACATCCCATGTTAGGATTACTGCACTTAAGAAAGAATATGTTAACCCTTTCAAGACAATTGACCACATTTTGTGGTTTGGCTCAATAACTTTTGATCCAGAGCTCTAAAAAATATACCAGATGCATGAGTAGAAAGAGCAAAATTTTCTGCACACACTATGTCCATTTTTATTGCATGACCATATTGCGTTTGATGCCAGGAATTTTAAAAACAAGAATTAGCTTTGAGATCCTTAAATTGGCAACACATTGAGAGGTTTAAAATCATTGTTTTTCATCAAAATTGGCAATTTCTTTCAACTATTCAACAAATTTCTAACCATGTATATTGTTTTCAAAAACATTACACCTTATCTGAACCATGTAGCACTAAAAGAAAAATATTATTGTTGCCAATTTGAAGAACAAAATGTGATCAATTTAGCCCTTAAATAATTCCTGTCCTGAAAGGGTTAAATGTCATTCAAACGCTCACTTCTGATGAATATAGAGTACGATATTCCACGTAGCGACATAATCGTCTACTATACTTAACTATCTTTTATGATTTCTTGATTGTGTAAAACTGATTCAATCAAAACATGCTTATGAACTCATAATTTGTTCAAGCTAAATTTTATCATAATTTGTATTTGTACTTTGCAACTGTAGCTGGTTTGTAAGTATGTATTTGATTCTTTGTAAGTTTATTTGCCTGTTTGTTATTATATTCCATGTACCAGGCATGTTTGTTTCCTATCCTCTTACCTCTTTATACTTTTGTTTAAGTGCATAGGGACTTTCTTTATGTTAGTGATATATGCTATATAAGCAATGTTCATTATCATTATTATTAGCAGTATTATTATTATTATTATTATTATTATTATTGTTGTTGTTAATCTGTATCTTTCAGTGGAGAAATATGAACATCTGTGCATAGGAGAAGCTCAGGCCAAGGTTGACCAATTCCTGGAAGATGAACACACGTTTGAAGAATATTGCCAGGTGAGCTTACTTTAACACAACCCCCATTCACACTTGTTAAATATGAGCGCTCTTAGTTGAATCACCTTGATAAGAACACACTGTATGGGAATGTGAAGCACAGATTTACCAGGAACTGTTTTTCTGCAATACCCTTTGTATGAACCTTAGCAGCAGTATATCTTATAGCGTTATCTGACCGGAGCTTGTTACAAAAACAGCACGTCACAATACATTTGGAAATGGAAATAAGCAAATCATTTTGCTGGAGCATTCTTTTATTACCCTTAATAAGAACACTCTAATTTATGAGTGTGACTGAAATCATATTATTGGTTCTTTGATTCTGATGGTATTTAGCAAAATAGTTCCTTCGCTAGGCTTCTTGTTTTGATATACATGTACGCTCTGATTTCAGCATGTTTGAGAAATCTCAAAATATGCCAACTTTCTCTCGTCAGAAAATTATAACAGTTTATGAACTTTATGAATTGTGCCCTTCAGGATTAGAATAAATATTATCTGTTCATATCAATAACTCTCTCCGAAAATTTCAGTTTTCTCTTAGGATTGATTAAGTGCCTTTGGTGTGAATACACAAAGCAAAGCCAGTAAAATGGTAGAATAATCTGTGGATTACACAGATAAAGTAGAATGCACAGATAAGGTGTAGCATTTGAAAAAAATTGAAAAAACTGAAAATCTGCTTTTGTAGAGAAATCCATATTGTTTTGTATCTTGATCAATCTCTGTGTTCACTTATAGTACATTGAGGAGTTCCGCAACTTGGCCAAAGAGATCATGAGCCTGGACAGTATTGTCCACTTTGACATGGTCCGTCTAGATTGCGAGGATCTTAAGAGAGGTCTGGCTGAGAAGTCCAGGGGTTATGCCAACACGCTGCTAGAGAGAGTAGCATCAGACCACAGACAAGAGAATGAAAGGTGAGCTACATAGGCGTAATGGATTATGAAAATGACAGTGATGGATCAAGCAACCTCTAAGGATATTACAGTATTGTCAGTCCTGCATACATTATGTTAATGTAACAAGTATTAGGTGCATGGCCAGGGGGGAGGGGGGTAGTGGGGAGGTCGTCCCCCCTCCCTGCACCCAACCTCCCCTGGGGAGCACAATTCACATGCTCATCAGCATCAGCTCACAACCGCCCCCCTGAAATTCAATCCTAGCAACGCGGTTGACAAGTGTATATATTGTAAGTACAATCTATAGGTATTGGGCATGTTAAAACCTTAATTCGACACAGCTTATTCTGCTAGGTTGTCTGTTGAAAATTTGGATATTTGTCCATTGCTAATAAGTTTGAATATTACAAGTCTACCTCCTTTGTAGCGATGCAGCTAATAGAACAAAAAATGGAGAAGAATGGATTGCCCTTCTCAAAGATCACACAGAGAACCACATGCCCTATTTGATATGCACAATACTGCTGGATTCATTCGAATCACTATGAATGTAAAAATGCCGTCTAAGACCAAACCATTGTTTGCCTAAACCGCAGCATCTGCAAGGAGTTTGAAACAATCAAGGATCGTGCTCTGAAGGTTCCTGAGAGCTCGGAGGATATGATGGAGATGATCTCCTACATTGAGAAGGCTCGCATCGAGGGCATCAAGGGACTGAAGGAGCGCATCGAAGACAGCAGACGCAAGATGAACTTTCTCCTAGACATCTATCTCTTCCAGCCAGACCACATTGAACTTAACAAGACTGTGCTTATGTGGCCCAGCAACATCCAACCAATCTTTGATGACAATGAGGAGGTCAGGATAATTATAAAGATATTTTGTTCATGTAGTGGATGTGATAACACAGAATAAGAATGCTTTCATCTTGTCCGTAAAGTAGAGAGAGAAAGAAAGAGAGAGAGAGAGAGAGAATATTAGGAATTCAAGTGGAATTCAAATACTGTTATTTTGAGATGTTCTTAATTTACTCATGTAGTTTTCATGCGCAACTAGAAATCTGCTATGGTTGTTTGCTTTACATTGTTCATTAGAGCCTTGTTTTTAGATAAATATTTAGAAATTACTCTATTTTGTTCTTTTTTGTTGTACATATGCCCAACAAAATGAAAAAAGTAAAATATTTCAGTTATGTTTATCACCTTTATGAGACTTAACAATCTTTCCTCTCATCTCCTTTTTTTTGTCTTCAGTTGGTAGAAAAATCCAAGAGGAAGGGAGAAAGCGAACTCTTGGAGAAACGTGAGAAGCTCATGATCGAATTGGAGAAGATCCGCAAGAGAGTGGCGGAGTTTGCAGAGTATGGTGAACTGGACATGATGGTGCAGTACGTCAATGATGTCAGAGCTGTTCAGAAGAGGCTGGTGGATGCGCAAGAAAACATCAACTTCATCAACAAGGTATTCTTTGTTACAAAGATGCTTCTTGCTCTGATTATTCTATTGGCAGATGATTTTCATGTGGATAGGTTTGAATGGTTAAAAGCTGGAAAATAATGACTGTTATCTGTTTGTTTGGTTTGTAATGAAGATTGCTTACTGAAGCTGTTGCAACATTTTTCATGATATTACGGTACAACGTAAAAGTAATGGTATTCACTTTAATTTGACAAATGTTCCATCTCTTATGTACATCATTGTGTTGCAATCTACTTATTACAAAATTACGGATAGGCGAATGAAATTTGGTATAACAGGTTTTCCTTGTATTGCTGCACAGGTAGCTAAGAATGCTGTAAAACCAAATACAAACTGCATTAGAATACTTGTCTCCTTCAGATCATTCCGAGAGCCTATAAATACATGAAGCAGCCAACAGACCCACTTTTAAGAATTGATTGCATTCCATGATATATATTTTCAGGAGGAGAAGCTGTTCAAGTGGGATGGCACAGATTATCCAGAAATAGATCTGATAACAACCGCCATCGAACCCTACCAGAGACTCTTCAGTCTGGTTGTCAAGTGGCAGAGAGCAGAGAAAAAGTGAGTCATGTCATCAACTTTAGACAGGAACAGAAAATGATTTATTTTATGCATAATATTGCATATACTAGCACTATAAACTATACAGGAAGAATTGTCTTGAAAGCCATACAAAACAAATGTGCAATGAACATACGTTGACCCTACATCAGAGTTAGAATTCACTTGATTGACATAATCTATTTCGTTCCAAAAAAAAAAAATAGTCAGAAGGATCTTGCAATATTTTTGTTTTAAAAAATTTAGTAAAATATATCTCATAACATGAATATGAAGGAAAATATATTTTTGAATAAAGGATAATTGTTCTTATATTGTATTTTTATGATATCAGATTCTAGCCTTGTACAATAATTGACAATGAAATTCTGAATGAGATTCTGAGTTTTAGTGATGTTCTGGATGGATTGGTCATTTTTTAAATAGATTTGTAACAAATGGATGCCTTTACTGTATCATCTATATCTTTCTTAGAAATTCATTTGACCTTTAACTCCATACTCTGTCCTTGTCTTCTAGATGGATGGACGGTGCCTTCCTGGAGCTCAACTCAGAGTCCATCGAAGGAGAAGCAGATGAATACTGGAGAGACATCTACAAGATCACCAAGGGCTTCGTCAACGCCAAGAAGAAAGAGGAGGCAGAGAAGGAGAAGAATGCACCCCCAAAGAGAAAGAAGAAGGATGATGCGGCAGAGGAAGAGGCAAAACCAGCAGAAGAGGAGACGGGATGGGCTGCCATCAAGGTCTGCAATACAGTGCAGGAACAGATCAAGGAATTCAAGGTGGGTTTGGTTGATGCCAGGATTCTCTTCAGTTTGTACTTCTTTGCACTTGCCCATTCTATCAATATACCTCTCTTAGCATTGATCATCTTTCTATACAGTACCTTTAGAACAATATAGTCAAATATATCTTTGAAGTCTTGAATTATGACAGTAGTGGTGAGACAAAAAGCTCTTTGCATAACAAGAATGCACATATCTGGGCCATCTTAACCTATTAAGGAAGTGAAAACATAAAGTTATTGTTCGATGCCTACTTGTAAAATTAGTAGTAAGATATAGATCAGTGCCTAATTTTTAATAAAATACTAAATGTGTTGATCTTCCTTTGTATTTCAGGAATTTATTCCCACCATCGCTATCCTTTGCAACCCAGGCATCAGGTCCCGCCATTGGTCTAAGATGTCTGACATTGCTGGATTTGATCTGACCCCTGACTCTGGGAGTACCCTGCGGAAGGTGCTCAAACTCAACCTGGGGACCTACATGGAACAGTTTGAGTCCATCAGTGCAGCAGCTACAAAGGTATAGTTATCAATAGAGCCACTGATTGTGGCTTTTTTTTTACTTTCTTTAATCAATTGATTGTGTATTTATTTGAAAATAATATCAGATGATATGGTATATTGAGCAAGAGAACAAAGCAATTATGAATTTAATTTTGGTATGCTATGAATCAAAGAGAAATGGAATCTCTCATGTCTCCTGTAGAATCTCTATAAAGAACAGATATATGAAAACAGTCTGTAGAAGAAGTTACCATTGATTTGTGAATAAAACACACCACCCATCAGATCAGTATAAAATCTCACTGCCTGATTATAGGTACGTTTACCCAATGCAGTGGTAATTTCTTCCCTTCCGTGAATATTCCTTACAAAGTTGACCCTCACTGTCCGTTTCTCTGCTTCAGGAATACTCCTTGGAGAAAGCCATGGGCCGTATGCTTGAGGACTGGGAGTCGGTGTTCTTTGGACTGACCGCCTACAGAGACACAGGTGTCAAGATCCTGGCCTCTGTGGATGAAATCCAGACCATGCTGGATGACCAGATTGTGAAAACCCAGACAATGAGAGGCTCTCCCTTCATCAAGCCTTTTGAAAAGGAGATCAAGGTAATACAATAAATTTAAGGTAGAATTGTTATCACCAAGTCATTTCATTGTCTGGAGTTATTATTATTATTATTATTGTTAAGTATTTGGCATCACATGTGCCTGGGAGGGGCAAAGATAACTGAATCACTGTAATCCTCAGGTTTCTCCTCCCCATATAACTGATTAGGATGTGCAGGTGTACCACTACACAGGGGTTCCCCCAACTCTTCTTTGAATAGTGGGTTACCACGCAAAGGTGGTGACTCTCCTCTAATGGGGCCTCCATTAACGTCCTTCCGAGGGACGGATAATGCAAGACAGGAAAAAATGTCCTTAAAATTTTGGTTGTTTTGTTGCATCTTTGTTAGGTTTGGGAGGAAAGACTGTTACACATCCAGGAAACCATTGATGAATGGTTGAAGGTACAGGCCCAGTGGCTCTACCTGGAACCCATCTTCAGCTCAGAAGACATCATGCAACAGATGCCAGAGGAGGGCAGACTCTTCCAGACAGTGGATCGTCACTGGAAGGAGATCATGAAACACACCTCCAAAGATCCTAAGGTAAGAAGTGCTACAGGTCAACAAAACTTGTCTTTGAGCTTACATTTCATACAAACGATTTCTGTTGATGCTGTTAAATCTCAGATTATAAAGCTTCTCAATTCCCCCAAAATAGAACTCTATATTTAAGATGGAAACCAGGGCCCAGTTCTATAAAGACTTGAGAGTGACTTGTATTGCTAGCAACTTGAATCGAGATTGATATCAATAGTAGCTCTGTATGTAAGAAATAGGAGATTGTAAGTTTGTGATTGATTTGGAGGACTTGTGGTATATTCAGATCAATTGCAACTCTTTATAAGACAGGACTGAGATTTATCTGACCATAGAACCAGCTGTTTGTCCTCTACAGCTTTCAGGACGAATGAGGGACTAAGGTGTGCAGTTAAAGGAAATTTATTCACATTGTGGTTTTAGTGCAGATCATCTAGATGGGTGATCCGAGAGTTGCTTCTGTGACTATTGCTCTGGGCTTTATTTCACCAAAGACGTGGGGTTAGGGTTGCAGTTTGGTTTTAGGTTAAGTTTAGGGTTAGGGTTACAATTGGTTTTAGGTTAAGTTTAGCGTTAGGGTAAAGGTTTGGTATAGAGTTGAATCCAGAGTTGACGGTAGGAATTCACTGATCTTTGGAAATTGACTTTGGAGCAATTGCCAACAGAGCATGTGTCATTCAACCTCTTGGTGTACCCAAAAAAAACTTACATTTTCATCCAATCCTTGACCTTTAGCAACACTTTTACCTTTAAAACCCATTTCAGGTGCTGGCTGCCACATCTCTGACGGGAATCCTGGAGAAGCTCCAGGATAGCAACAACCTCCTGGATCGCATCCTCAAGGGTCTCAATGCCTACCTGGAGAAAAAGAGGCTCTTCTTCCCCAGGTAATGAAATGCTCTTCACCTATCAGAAAGGATGGATATTTATAGACCGAATGAATCAGTCATCTTTAAATTGACAGTACTAATACACCTACTGCTACACTAACTTGGCGAGGACTAATATTTCTTTAACATAAATATCTGAACATGTATTGTATCATATAGTTAATTCATGGCTTGATTTTATTGGGAAAAAATCACTTCGAACCTCTCAATGTGTTGCCAGTTGTGAAATTTGAATAATAATTTTCCTTATATTTGCCCTATATGTCAGGTTCTTCTTCTTGTCCAATGACGAGATGTTGGAGATTCTGTCCGAGACCAAGGATCCCCTGCGTGTCCAACCCCATCTCAAAAAGTGCTTTGAAGGCATTTCTAAGTTGGACTTTGATGCTGCTCTGGACATTCATGCCATGTTCAGTAGTGAAGGGGAGAAGGTACGTCGCTGTATATGATGCCAATCTAGCTCTAGATCATATCACCTGCTGATAGCCAGAAGGGTATTAATACATATACAGAGCTAACGCTCTTCTAGCTGTCAACAGATGATATATGAGGGTTAGCATAAAGAGCAGAGCCCATAGATGAGTCTGTGCATTTAAATTTTTATTGGCTTTTTACATCCTTGGTCAAAGTTTAAGTTTTTAACACGATTTACAAGGTCATGAGTTTAGATTTCAGACAGTACAGAAAGGTTGAGTTACATGTAAAGCTTCCAGGTGACATAGTGTGAATGACAACAAAAGTTAGTCATTAATTCTAATTTTAAAAGGGTCATTTCCAAATATTAGAGTAAAAAGGAAGGTGAAATGTTTCCTCCAAACTATCTAGATCTAATGTGTGAATAGTGAGAACTTGAAGACATACTATTTTCTTGCATTACTAGGTTTTTATCCTCAGGACTATCATTTTATAGTGTATAAGCATTTTTTAAATGAAATTATTTCTTCTAAAATTGTTTCACATCAGATGCAATGATGGAAGTCATTACTGTGGCCAAACAGATTCTGTAAACCTCCACCACTAGTTGTGCATGAAGTGAATGAAAAAAAGTGGTACATCTAGCATGACAGACATAGTGAACTGTGGGGGAAATGTAATATGTTGACATAGTACATATTACCTTGTTGCACTCCTAGGTCAAGCTAAGTGACGTGATATCGACCTCTGAAGCCAGAGGTGCTGTAGAGAAGTGGCTGCTGCAAGTTCAAGATGTCATGCTGAGGAGTGTCCGGGATGTCGTTGAGAATGCTCATGGGGTAAGACCGTGGTTCCTTTTGATTTTGAAGAGTATGTAAATGTGTAGTGGTTGGCAGAGGCGGTGGAACGTCGGGCTTGGACAATGGAAGTGGGTTGGGCACCTTTTATTTGGCGGAGAAAAGGTGCCCCCTCGCCACTTCCATTGTCCGAGCCTGATGTTACGCCGCCTCTGGTGGTTAAGTGTTTAAGCACTTGACTGGAGATGCCAAGGTTGTGGGTTTGAACCCTGGCACTCATGTCCTGTAGCAAGACATTGATCTACATTTGCCACTCTCCACCCAAGTGTTAAATGGGTACCTGGTAGGAAGGAATTCCGTGAATACTGTGAGCATGAAATCAGAAGCCTGGCTGGAGCCGGGGTAATATTAGAGCACCTTGTATGGTGGATATGTGCACTATAGAAGTATCCAGTTACATGTTATAACTATGTTTGCAAATTAAAAGCATTTTCTTGAAATCTACTGAAATAAATCAGCATGCGGTAGCACAAACATTAGATGAGTGTTAGGAATTTTGTTCTGTGGCATCTGGATAATGTAATTATTTCACTACTGTTGAGCCTTTCACCCCATGTTCCGTAAATAGGTACCTTGTGTGAATATTTCTTTTATTTTCAATGCAGAGATGGCTACTGTAGCTAATTCCATATTGTCAATACCCAAATCATTTTACATATATTTTGTTATATATGTGGTATGTGCTATACAAAATAGAATAATGTTATTGTCATCACTATTTTATTCTTTGATATATATATAGGCCTATGCTGTGGAGCCCAGGGGCAATTGGGTTCAGGAATGGCCTGGTCAAGTGGTCATTTGTGTCTCCCAGATCTACTGGACAGAGGAGGTGCACGAGGCCATCCGTGGTGGCCCTCAGGGTCTGAGAGAGTACCATGCCAAGCTGGAGTCTCAACTCCAAGACATTGTTGCCCTGGTGCGTGGCAAGCTGTCCAAGCAGACCCGTACCACCCTAGGAGCTCTGACGACCATTGATGTGCACGCTAGGGACGTCGTGGAAGATATGGCCAATCAAGGTATGATTTAAGATTTAGGGTTGTAACTCCAAATTAATAGAGTTCAGTACATACCAAGATAACTAAAAAACAAGATAAAAGAAACAAACTACCAAACAAACCCAAATACTAAGTGATATCTTTCTCAAAATGCGGAAATTTGTAGATGGTAAGGGCCATAAGTTCAATGATACATAAAGAATTGAAAGAAGTGAATTCATTTTTAAAGGGAAAGTCCAACCTGGTATTTATTTGATTTGAATGAAAGCAGTTCATTCTTGCGGTATACTCTGATGAGTGCAAGACGAAAAGCTTCAGTATGTCTCTCTTCAACGCCATTTTCCAAAAAGCAGCAAAATGAGAGAAACGGATTATTGAAAGTTTGAGCAAAATCTGATAAGAAATAAGAAAGTTAGGAATGTTTAAAGCTGTAATCAATCAAACACAAATTGGCAACTCCATGAGATATCTTACAAGCTCCTCTTCCATTTGCTCAGTACAGAAAATTTCATAAATTTTCACTCTCTTAGTTTTTGATGAAGGAACAGATTTGTTTCATACAGGAAGGGGGTTGCATCACTATGTTTTTCACATTGCCTTTCCCCTTTTCCTTTCTTTTTCTCTTTTTCTTCTTAATTTTTTTTACCGCAGTCATGAATAACTATTTTATCAATATGTGTTTTCTATACTAGTCTACTACTTTTTCACATGTATTTGATGATTGTCTATATCTTCTATGTTTCTAGGTGTAAGTGAGGAAAGTGACTTCAACTGGTTAGCACAGCTAAGGTACTACTGGGAGGAGAGTAACACTCTTGTTCGAATCACCAACGCTACAGTCAAGTATGCCAATGAGTACCTTGGTAACTCTGGAAGGTGAGCCCCCCCCCCCCCTTTTTTTTATCAGCACCCATATTTGTCATGTGTTGCAATTTATGGCTTATAATAAATAATTCCTTTTAAAGAGGAGGGCGTTTTTAGGAAATTGAGCACATTATATATACTATGATGTTTATTTCTACAAGAGTAAAACAGACAGTTATTTGGAAATGACATCTATGTAAAAGAAAGGGTCTTAAAATACCTATTTCTGCTGTGTGAAAATTGAGAGGTCAGTCAATCAGAGACATGAACAAGAAGAAAAAGTACTATAGTTTTGTTGGACAGGACAATGCTACTGAACAGCTTTAAATATCTCTGCATTATTCTGTCCATTCAGGTTGGTGATTACCCCTCTCACTGATCGATGCTACCGTACCTTGGTCGGTGCTTTCCATCTCAACCTGGGTGGTGCCCCAGAAGGGCCTGCTGGTACCGGCAAGACTGAGACCACCAAGGATTTAGCCAAGGCCCTGGCTGTCCAGTGCGTGGTCTTCAACTGCTCTGATGGCCTGGACTACCTGGCCATGAGCAAGTTCTTCAAGGGGCTTGCCAGCTCCGGGGCCTGGGCCTGCTTTGACGAGTTCAACCGTATCGAGCTCGAGGTGTTGTCTGTGGTGGCTCAGCAGATCCTGTGTATCCAGAGAGCTGTGCAGACTCACCAGGAGACGTTCCTCTTTGAGGGGACAGAACTGGTCCTCAAACCTTCCTGCTTTGTGGCTATTACCATGAATCCCGGTTATGCCGGTCGATCTGAGCTACCTGACAATCTCAAGGTGTGCTGGCTTTCTTTTCGTGATATTTTAAAGTTAATTTCTGCTTTCTTTCAAACCTTCTCCAGTTTTACAGTTGTGTTGATGTATCTGGAAAGAAGTAGATACTTGAATAACGCTTTTCTGAAAAGTCATAGTAGAAATGTCGAGATCGATGGTATATTAAACTAATGTAGTGACAATTATTCATTGCACAATCGGAATCAAAAATCAGTTGTTAAAATTAACATCTGAGTGCTTTATTGTGAAAGCCATGATTATGGAATATATTTGTAATCATACTCCTGGTTTTGAGCCTCCATATTTATCTCTTATCATTGTCAGAACCCTTTTGTTGCCTGAAATATAGTGGTTATCTTGTGAACATTTCAATCCGCTCCCAGGTTCTCTTCCGTACCGTGGCCATGATGGTTCCAGATTACGCCATGATTGGAGAAATCATGCTCTATTCATACGGCTTTGTGGATGCCAGGAACCTCTCCGTTAAGATCGTCACAACCTACCGTCTCTGCTCAGAGCAGCTCTCTTCCCAGTTTCACTACGATTACGGCATGCGAGCTGTCAAGGCTGTGTTGGCCGCCGCTGGCAATCTCAAACTCAAATTCCCCGATGAGAATGAGGATATTTTGGTAGGTTTTAAGAGTAGATCTAGTTTTAATATCTTAATTTTTCTCCTGATCAGGAACTTTGACCATCTTTTGTTATGTTTTATTCAGTATTTTGTAATGCCAACTTCAAAAGTGATTAAAATGGGAGCAGTGGTGTGGGTCTTACAGAAATTTCTTGATGCAGTTGTGTTCAACTGTATAATTATCATATTCTTTTTCCAAGCACTTCTGCCACTAAACTTATTTTTCATCCAAGTAATTGACCACCTAATACATGATGTTTTGATCCAAATCGATAGCAAGTCCTATCATTTGCAGAGTTACAATTGCCTTTTGCTATGTTAGAAATTGGATCAATATCAAACTCAAGTTGAGCTGCAATCAATTTGGATCAATGGCAACACTTTAAAAGACGGTATCGAGGACTCAATATTTTGGTCTATGTGGTAATCCCTCTGAAAAGTTGAAACAAGATTGAATACTTGTTCCAAGACCACTTAATTGTCCACTAAGCCATTTCTCTCTCTCTCTCTGTCTCGTCTTAACAGCTCCTGAGATCCATCATGGATGTGAACCTGCCCAAGTTCTTGTCCCACGACATCCCCTTGTTTGAAGGTATCATCTCTGATCTCTTCCCTGGCATCACCCTGCCCAAGGCTGATTACAAGCTCTTCATGGACGCTGTCCATGAGATCTGCGAGAAACGCAACCTCCAAACGGTGGACAACTTCCTTGAAAAGCTCATCCAGACCTACGAGATGATGATAGTCAGACACGGGTAAGTTGGTGCATTGAAAAACAGTTGTTATAAACGTCTTTTTTGCACAGTGCTACTGGATGCAATTATGATTTACACTCGCCACTCCTCTGGGAAGCATTTCAGGCAGTCACCTGTTTATACTCAATTGCAAAATTTTAAGACCACCTTTAGCAATAAACAGCACCGTTTTTGGTCAGAAAATGAGCCATCTTTTTGAAATGGCACTGTGCACAACAGTATTGCGGCGACCAATCCTCTTGCTAATTTGACATTCAGACTTTCAGAGTAGCCCTCTCAATGGAGAGTCACTTCCAGGGCCCTTTGAACCTGACTTTTTATTTTGCCATTGCTGCATTAAAGACAATTAATGTCAAAGAATCAGTGGACTAACTCTGCCCACTAAGTTACCGGGGTTTAAACCTGGACTAAAGTTAGTTAGCTTTTATGGATGCTGGCCATTGAGCCTCTGTCTATCTTCTTGTCTATAGTTTCATGCTTGTGGGAGAGCCTTTCGCAGGCAAGACCCAGGTTCTTCACGTCCTGGCCGATGTCCTGACTCTCCTTAACGAGAGAGGTCTGAACGAGGAGGAGAAGGTCATCCACAGAACTGTCAACCCCAAGGCAGTCACCATGGGTCAGCTCTTTGGACAGTTTGACCCAGTTTCTCATGAGGTCAGTATAGAATGGCGAGATTGTCAGATAACCAGCAAGTAGAATCAGAAAAGAGTAGTCCACATTTTTTTCAGTAGAGAAATTCAAATGCCTTTAAAAAAATTGCCTTGAAGTGAATGTTATGCCTTCACCAGCTTTTGATTTGTATTGTGTTCATTTTGTATACAAATTATATTAACACTATTTGCTTTGAGTTGAATTTGGGAGTACTACTTTGTAGTGTGCATGTATTACATATAGAGTTTGATAAGTTAAAAGCAATTTAATTACATTACCTTGACTGATGTAGAATATGTCTTGATTATAAGTGGAGAGTTGGCATTACTGAAGCCATTGAAAGTGTTGAATACTAAAGCCTGAGTCTATGGAAATGCATCTTATACCCAAAACAATATTACATTGTACCAATGGATTAATATTCATTGTCAACGGGTTGTAGCAAGTTTGATAAGTTCAGAATATCACCATCCCTTTACACAGTGGACAGATGGAATCGTTGCCAACACATTCCGTGAGTTTGCGTCGACGGACACGCCCGACCGCAAGTGGGTGGTGTTTGATGGGCCTATTGACACCCTGTGGATCGAGAGTATGAACACCGTGCTGGATGACAACAAGAAGCTGTGTCTGATGAGCGGAGAGATCATTCAGATGTCACCCCCTATGAGCCTCATCTTTGAAGCCATGGACCTGTCGCAAGCCTCGGTAAGGTTTCATGGATGATAACAATAATGATATTTCCCTTGGGAAAAGAAAAGAAGATATTTCCATTATACTGGGATCCCACTAATTTTTAAAATAGAAATCATTTCAAAGTAATGAGCAAATACAAGTGTTTTGTGATATATCTTGTAATGGAGTTCTGAATGTGTTTGATCTTTCTAAATTAAATCTGTATTAGTCACCCTCACTCCCATTTGTATAACACTTCTCCTTCACACACAGACACTATAAACTTAGGTTTTACTGTTTTACTGTTTGTACTAGCAATTGTAATTAACAGTAACACTTCATTACAATGCATTGTATTTCCTAAGATATGCCCCTTTGGTAAACCCGGGCATAAGTTTTGGGCTTGGTCTTGCAAACCAGGACTTGCCAATATAGTCTAGAAATGATCTGAGATACCAAAGTACTGATTGACTGTTTCCTTGCGTATTGCTTAAATGAGGGGCAGGTCCTGTGAGTACATTCTCAATACTTCTGTCCGTGAAATCCTGGTAAGAATTGATTTTCCGTGATCATTTATACTAATTCATGGTTCCTAACTTATATTCTGTTCAATTACCTCTTCATTTGCAGCCTGCCACAGTTAGTCGCTGTGGTATGATATACCTGGAGCCTTCCAACTTGGGCTGGCGGCCGGTTTTCAAATCTTGGTGTAATGATCTGCCAGAGGAACTCCTGAAGGAACTTCCTCTTATGCAGGCCCTCTTCAACTGGCTAGTGGAACCTTGCATTGACTATGTCCGAAGAAACTGCAAAGTAAGCTTTGTTTGGCTGAATGATCAATGAGTATTATGGTAGACCTGTTCTAGAATTTAGTCTAATAACAAAATCAGTGTCTTATCTTTTCTTTGTGCCCTTTTTTTAAGTCTCACACACCATATTTGTCAGATAATTCATATATTTGGGTACTTTATGGCACTCAAGCATTGCTCTGTTTGATGGTATCGATGACTGTCCTTCCTTTTGTTGTTGTTTTTACTTCTTTAATGTGCATATTAGAGAACACAACCGTTATCCCCAAGAACAGTCTATGAATGTAGTTACAGGTGATATCTTTCATTGTCAATAAATGTTAATGATGATATCAATGTTTTCTCTCCTAAGGAATATGTTGCAACCAGCATCAACAACATGGCACGTTCCCTGATGTATTTTGTCAGAATGTTCATGGACGACAACTTACCCAACTGTGATCCAAAGAACCTAAAATCATGGCTTACTGTAAGCAAAACAGTTTTACTCTGATTTTAGTTAAGGATTTGGCCTCGTCTAATTTAATTTGAATACAATTATTTAGGCACTTTTGCTCTCTCTCTCTCTCTCTCTCTCTCTCTCTCTCTCTCCCTCTAAACCTGCCTTCCATTCTCTTTATGTAAAATTTACGCAGCATGAATATACAACAAATGCAAAAAAATATACCAAAAACTAATAAGATGTATGTAACTCAGACCAAAGGTGTAAAGATAGAGAATATATATTTTAATTTTGTGTATCACTGAGATTTTAATCATGAATGAAACAGAGACAGAAACAGCCTCAAAGTTTTTAAAGTAGTCAAGCTAACTCCCTGGTGATTTGCTTCGATTCTTTCCCGCAGAACACATTTCTCTTCTCCATCATCTGGTCAGTGGGATGTACCACAGACAACGATGGCCGTGCAAAGTTTGACCTCTACCTCAGAGACATCATCACGGGCAAATCAGAAGACCACCCCATCCCAGGGGAGGTTGGCAAGCTAGATGTACCCCTCCCTCCTGAAGGCATGGTCTATGATTATCTCTTTGAGGTAGGTTACAAGAATTTAAGGGGAGTTGTGTGGCCATGAATAAAGCAGATAATTTAAATAGATTTTTGACCGTATGATAAGTATGATGTTATCAATGAGAATTAGATTCTAGTTTCTACAAATGAAATGTATATCGATAATCTATAAATACATTCATAATTCAAATAAATTTAGAATTATACTGCTATAACTATAAATAGCACATGGTTGTTTGGGTTCATATGAACCGCTATTTTATTGTCTTTTAAATAAATTCCTATTTTTTATGATATGATGTACCTGCTTCCATTATATCTATTAATATGATATTTGGAGAGTTTTCATAACAAGGCCATGTAAAGCGGACATTAAAAGGATATTAAATGGAATTCAGAATGTGATTTGTAGTGGATGAAGAAAAATATTTACCAAAGCTTCATTTTGTTGTACAATTCCACAGTATAAGGCCAGAGGGAAGTGGACCCACTGGAATGACACCATCCGCAATGCAGAGGTTGGTCAGGGTAAGAAGGTCCAAGAGATCATTGTCCCCACCATGGACACTGCCCGCTACACCTATCTCATGGACATTTGTGTCAGGCACGAGAGGTGAGTGAGATCTGCTTTGCATAAAAGTTGTCCTGCAGTACCATTAAATCTTGTATTGAGTTGTTTAGAAGCATTATAATTCAATAGCTTGAAGACAAATACAGTTGTGAAGTCTTTTTGTTTGTATGGAACCATTTTTTTAATTTCCAGATAGTAAGATGTATCCATTATGAGTCAAATAAATGTATGTTTTGGCAAGTACATGTATGTCCACAGCTTTGTTACCGAATCACAAGTTGGAAATGTCTTCTAGTCTCCTTTTTATTCTTCCACTCTGCATACATCTATTTATTTTCTAAATAAAGTTATAAAGTTATGCTTCTGAAAGATTAAGGATAAATCAAAATGAACTAGACCTAAGGAATATCAGTCAATTAGATAATAATAATAATAATAATAATAATAATAATGTATTTATATAGCGCATTTTCCATATATATATGTTCAAATGTGCTTTACAATGTTATTAACTGAATAAGTGAGTTTTGAGAAGCTTTTTGAAGACATCCAGAGATTGTTGGTTACGGAGAATTTGGGGTACATGTAGTTGATTCCACAATTTGGGAGCAGCAGTTGAAAATGCTCTGTCACCAAGTGTGGGCAGCATCTTGGGAGATGGATAGTTGAGCATGGTGCCTTGTGAGGAGAGGAGGGGAGATCAATATCTATTATTGTCAGCAGACTCTGGGAAAAAACACTACCACCATGGTGTCGGAAAATTTCACGTTCAAGTTCTTCATTCAACACTTTCATTTTAAAAAAGTAGTTTCAAGTCATCAAATAAAAATAGTTACACTGAACATCAAATATACCCATGCAGACTAATCAACAATCCTCTGCAAGGAATTGAAGATTTCTTTAAGAATGCAGTTTCTAGTCTAGAATGTCTGTTTATATTTTATTTTATCTCTCCTTTCATTCCAGGGCAATCATGTTTGTGGGACCTACAGGTACTGGTAAGAGTGTGTACGTCAAGGAAAAACTAATGAACAACCTCTCCAAGGATGAGTATGTCCCAATGTTTATCAACTTCTCGGCTCAGACAAGTGCAAACCAAACACAGGTAATACCATATACAGTCAAACCTGCTTTAGCGACCACCTGTCTATAAAGACCACAGTATTTGTTTCCTTTGAACAGCAATTCTTATTGAAACATGTATTGAAGGAACCTGTCCATAAAGACCACCTGCTCATAAAGACCACTTTTCTTGTCTCCCTTGAGTGGTCTTTATAAACAGGTTTCACTGAACTTGCAGGCTGTAGTAAACCCCACAGTATACTAAAACTCAAAAACTGAATGTCTTTTTGGTCTAGTTGTTTTAGAAATTCTACCCAACACATTTCTGTATCAATATCTATGTACAGTGCATAATTAAATAAAAGTCGGACTGAATTGTATGAATTTATATTAAAAAGGATGATATAAAATCTAAATTTGCTTGGTAATCCGTTGTGGTACTGTATCATCTTTAGAATTATAAATTTAATTCTCATTGTATATGATTCAGTGCTATACTTTTTAAGAAATTGCACATTTGAACTTACATTGCATTAAAAGGAAGGTTCAAAATGGCCCACACCTTCATACCTTCTCTCTCATGGGGATGTGAATTTTCTACACAGAATTATTATACAATCAGACAGCCAATTTATCAGCCTAACAATAACCAAGGAGCTCTCTTGAAGAGTAAATCTAATGATGAAACTCGTCTTCCTTGCAGGACATTATCATGTCCAAGCTGGATAAGAGGCGGAAGGGAGTGTTTGGACCGCCGATGGGCAAGAAATCGGTCATCTTCGTGGATGATCTTAACATGCCTGCTAGGGAAGTGTATGGTGCCCAACCTCCTATTGAGCTGCTAAGACAATACTTTGATCACAAGAACTGGTAAGTTCATTTGATTCTGTTCTTCTTCTTTAGACACACAAATTGTATATAAACTACTAATAATCCTGTTGCGATAATGAATAACCATGTGATTTTAGAGCTGTACTGTAGAATCAGAATCTTAAGCCAAATTTGCAGGTTTTTCCAGTTTTGAAAAAAAAAATCACTGCTTAGAATAATTGCAGTTTGCAAAATAGCAGTCATTAACAATTGCCACAGTGTCTCGTTTTACAGTACCGTAATGGCACCAGTCGTGGAGGGGTTTGACAGTTTTAGATTCATAATTTTCAGAAAGTACCACGGTTGTTGAGGAATAACCCACCATTTGATGCCGAAAATGCTTGTGAATAAAATCCACCCGAAATATTGCATCTTGCTTCTACGGCGCGAATGCTACTGTGGCGCTTCTGCGGGGCTTCTGCTGCTCCAGTGTCGCCGCACCTCGCACCAGTGGTGCCGCACCCTTCGCAAATGATATTGCGAAGGAAGGATTAATCTAAGATAAATCACTCTGTTGTAAAAATATTCACTCAGTACACAGCGCGCTACTTAAACCATACGCACGAAGCTATCTGGCTATCGTGTTGTCTTTGGGGGACTGTGCATGCGCACTAGTATAATGCGCTTGTCAGGATGCTACGTCACGATTTGTGTGTTGTAGGAATGGCGCGTTAAGACTGGAGCATAGGCATTCTCGGCAAGACAGCTAACTTTGAAGAAGGATAATCTATTTCCAAAGTATTTTTCATGCAAAAAATTGTCTGGCCAACATCTATGAAACTTAAGCTCTGTTACATCGAAAACAGAAAATATGGTACATAATATTTTTTTTGTTTCAGTCTGCTAATGAGGAAGTTCTTGCTTTACAAAAAAAATAGCAGAACATAAAAAAAGCCCCGTGAATAATTCTCTTTGGAAACAAACTTTTCCTGCCATAATTTTTTGCGCGATCGGCAGCGAGCAAAACGCCGCATATTTGTTCCTTATATATTTTGGTAAAATATGTGCTAGTCAATCGCACTCGTCCTTTTCGCTCCGGTGAGACTAGGGCAGTTGACACAGGGCATTGCAGCAATGAAGCTGTAATACAAAGGCGCGACACGACTGGTGCCATTACAGTATATACACACATACCATGTGCAAAATGCAGAAAATAACAAGTATTTGAAATGAAGAAACCTCAATTTCAATTCAGATATTCAAGAAAGGGTTCAATCTTCTCTTGAAATTAGAAAATTCTCTCTCCTGAATTAAAAGCTTTCCAAGCATTAGAGAGGAACTGTTAACACTATCACTATTACAATTTATTACAACCTTGATTTGCAATTTTCTTTGCCTAGTGTTCGTCTCATGCACGAATTAGATGACTAATAGTAAGATAGAGAAAAAACAATTGTTTTGTTTGATGCCATATAAACAAAGTTACTACATGTATCAACCACTTTTTATGTTACCCAGGTATGACAAGAAGGACACCACCAAGATCAGCTTGATTGACATCCAGTTCCTGACTGCAATGGGCCCACCTGGTGGAGGTCGTAATCCCATTACGCCCCGATTCCTCCGTCACTTCAACGTCATCGGTATTGTGCCTTTCAATGATGAAACTATGCAGAGGATATTCACCACCATTGTCAGCTATTATATGAGGGTATGCTTTTTAATCTAGGGCATAAAACTTAGTATTGATAAAATCCTGCCACAAATCAATGACAGATTTTGCTCACAGTCTACTAAATACAATAATTCTTCAGTTTTTATATCAATTTTTTTTTTTTGTCGGTGGTTTTTAATAACAATTTTTGTTAAAGCACGTAACTGTCATGGGTGCTGCCCTTCGTTATAACACATTGTTACTAAGCCAGCTTTCTCTCCATTACTTTCTTTACTTCCATATCATCTGTCATTAACATAACCGCCTTTAATATATCTTTGACTGCAATCACATTATCTTTGTGAATGGTATTTGCATGGTAGGGGCCTACATCCACCTTGACCCAGTAGTAGATAGGTTCCTTGCAGAAAGAATTTGCCTTGGAAGTGTTTAGCGCCTTCTATGGCAGCTTGGCTAAAGCCAGGGTAGTAATGATATACTTTGTAGGCTCCTTAATCCCTTCAGTGTCACCAAGTTTCAGAACAATTATCATAGATTTTCTTTCAAGAGTTAACTTTTGACTTATAATGGTTACTTTCATCTTTGAATTTGGGCATGAAATATATCTTCTATGAATAAATACTTCATGATGGGGGTAACCTGTTTTGTTTCTAGAAGAAAATGTAAACCTCTGTAGTCCAAACACATTTTTCACTTCTTGGGCGGAATTTTCTGCCCCCAGCATGTAAGGGGTTAAGCATCCCTTGAAGTGGATGTGTGTTCATTAGAAATGGTGGTATCATTGTCATGACCAACTAAATTTCTTTCTTCAGGCCAATGAGTTCCCTCCGGAGCTGTTTACCAGCGGAACCATGGTGGTCCAGGGTACCATGGAGGTCTACAAGCAGGCCATGGACAATCTTCTCCCTACACCAGCCAAGTCTCACTACACCTTCAACCTTCGGGACTTTGCCCGTGTCATCAACGGCGTCCTCTTGATCAAGAAGAAGGCCGTTGAGAGCAAGAGGACAATCACCAGACTCTGGGTGCATGAAGTCTTCCGTGTCTTCTACGATCGTCTCATCGATGACCATGACAGAGAATGGCTTTTCCAGTGAGTACTCTCATCTTGTCCTTCACAAAGTTCTACAGATGTTAAGAATATATATTCCTTCCCTAAAAAAAATAATGATAAATAAAAATGCTCCATAGAAAGGGAAAATGTACAATTTTTTTTGCCTGAAGGGCTTTCTCATAAATCATACATAACAAACATGTATATGTATGTATAGACACAATCAAAATTCTTTTTTGTTTCTATTTTTCTAGTTGCAGTGTATTTTAGCCCAGGAATGAGTAGAAGATCAAACTGTTTATAAGTCCAAAGGGTTTTTTCTTAGCCAAAGTAATACTTCAGATCACAGCTGCCACCATTTTCTACAGTGCAATCTGTAGAAAAAAAAGTAACATCATTAATTCAATTTTACTTCTCTCTGTTGTTCTGTGAGGTCAGTAAATAAATTAGGCTACCTTACACAGATGCAGTAATTTAATTTGTTTAGGACACATAATTTTTTTAAGTGCCATAAACGGATATTTTGCCCACTGGTAGTTGTTCTTACTGATTTCTCCCATCTCTTTCCCATCGTCCCTAGATTGTGCCAAACTCTTGTCAAAGACATCTTCAAGGACAGCTTCGACACTGTCTTTGAGCACCTCGACCCTGAGAATCGGGGTATCAAGCAAGATAACATGCGCTCTCTCATGTTTGGTGACTACATGAACCCTGAAGCTGATGATGAGGACAAACAGTATGAGGAGGTGATGTCTCTGGAGGAGTTCAACAAGGTGGTGGACTTCCAGCTGGATGAATACAACCAGATGCACAAGAATGGCATGAATCTTGTTATCTTCAGGTAGGTTCGCGATTAAAAGTCACACTTCTAAGTGCAAGAGGTAGATTTCTTGTTTGTTTGTGTATAGCACGTTTTAAGTTGAAAAATTTTGTCATCATGGCTCTTGCCAGTACATAACACACTTGGTGAATATATTACATGTACCAGATATGGAGACTTCAAAAAGAGAAATACCAAGGGTATATGCTTCCAAATGATGACCATTTAAGGTAATTATTATATCAGTGCAATACTTTCAACCATTCAAAATCCTTTGGCCCTTCCAAACCATTTTATAAAGTTATTTTTGCTGAGCATTTGGCTAGTATGACCTGTCTTAATTTTCTTCTTTAGACTGCAAGTTTTCCTTGGATCAAAATGCTATATGATGTAGATTATGTATGGAATCATCCATTAAGTAAAGCCCTATGTTAATATTCTCCTTTTCTCCCTCTCTTTCTCTCTAATCCTTACTTTCTTTAATATCCAGGTACGTTCTTGAGCACTTGTCCCGCATCAGTCGTATCTTGAAGCAGCCTGGAGGAAATGCCATGCTGGTAGGCGTAGGTGGTAGTGGCCGTCAGTCCCTGACCCGCCTGGCTGCTCACATGGCTGGCTTCAGTCTCTTCCAGCCTGAGATCTCCAAGAGCTACGGCATGAACGAGTGGAGAGATGATCTCAAGGTGAGAGCATTACCATGACCAATCCCCCCCCCCCCCCCGGAACATTTGATGTTGTAGAGTTTTCATGAATTTTTTGTTTATAAGTCTTTTGTTTAACGTATTGCTTTATATATGCATGGTAGGGGTACAAAATGAAACAAGGAGATAAATTCTTTAGATAGCTTGACGATTCTGGATTTGATTCAGTTTGTTTGAGAGTTTTCATGAAATTATTGAGAAGTATTTTGTTTAATACTTCGATTTGTAGTAGTATGAAATGCCATGTAAAGGAGACTTCTCAAGGGTAAATATTTTAAGTCCTTTGAGGATTGGAGTTTTTATTCCTTTTATCTGAAATATAATTTCAATAGAGTATTATCATATAGTGGTATTTTGTAGTTGATTAAGTGGCACTTTATTTTCCAGTCATTAATTCTTTTCTTTGTTAATGTAAAGTAGCTGTTACAACTTGTCTAACTCAAAGCATAAACATTATCTAAAAGGTTTTTTTGATTGCTTAATTTGCTTCCGGCATTTCTTGACTTCTTCTTAAGACACACTGACTTGATGTAAAGCTGTGATCCATATACAAAGCTACAAATTGTGTAGTGTTGAACTTTCATGCATTGAATTTACTCAGAGTGTTAATGATATGACAAAGTATTTATAAAAGTATCCTTTTTTTTTCACCTCCAGAACCTGTTAAAGAATGCCGGAGCCTTTGGCAAGCCGACAGCCTTCCTGATCACAGACACCCAGATCAAGGAAGAATCCTTCCTGGAAGATATTGACAACCTCCTCAATGCTGGTGAGGTGCCCAACCTTTACCCTCCAGATGAAAAGGCAGAACTGTTGGAGGTAATGTATCTGTTTCAGCCCAAAATACTCCTTGCATACGATATTGCTATTGCCAGGACTGCAAATATAAAGAGATGTTTAATTGCAGGATCTATGGGATTTTAAGCTTCAATTATATTACAGAGTGATCAAAACTCCATTAATATTTGGAAATGCATTAGATACTATTCTTAGTTAAACATGTTTTAGTACACATTGTGGAGTGGGTCATCTGCATTGTTCCTTAAAATTGATTTTGATTTTAATATTCCTTCTATCTTTGGGAAATGCTAGCTGAAAAGTTAGGTAATGAACAGCTCTTCAGCCTTCCAGGAATATACCATTGAAAGTGTGAAAATGAGTGTTATGTTGTAGCTATTTCATATACCTATTTTATCATGTGGCGAAAATTTGAGTTAAAGCCTCTCTATACAGAAATATTTCTTGATTTGTTTGTTGGGTTTTTTTTTTTTGGGGGGGGTACTTTATATTCTGCCAATTACTGTGATGTCTGTGATGTTGTAGAATAGCTGTATGAAATTATTTTGATACTTTGCAGTATATCTGGGCTTTACAATATTTTCTGCACTTTCATAATTTGACCAGGCTGTGAGACCAGCAGCTCAAGCAGGGGATAAGAACGCAGACTTCAGTCCCCTGGCCCTCTTTGCCTTCTTTGTCAACCGCTGCCGAGAGAACCTCCACATCATCATCGCCTTCTCGCCTATCGGAGACACCTTCAGGAATCGTCTGAGGCAGTTCCCATCTCTCATCAACTGCTGTACCATCGATTGGT
Source organism: Heliocidaris tuberculata (assembly GCA_025618425.1). Classification (NCBI taxonomy): domain Eukaryota; kingdom Metazoa; phylum Echinodermata; class Echinoidea; order Camarodonta; family Echinometridae; genus Heliocidaris; species Heliocidaris tuberculata. Next base: position 51,627,739 of record CM046832.1, on the reverse strand, counting down.
TCCAGGTAAAGAGTCATTATCAAGCTCAAGATTAATGTCTTGCCAAAGGATGTCAGTGCTGTCACAGGGATTCAAAGCACGTACCTTTTGATCCACATTCCAGGAACTTATCCACAAGATCACTAAACCTCTACATTCCTTCAAATAAATATTTCACCCTACAACTATGTATTTTTATGTAAAATTGTCATTTTTTAATGGGAACCTCTGATACTTAATTAATCCTGTCATTCTTCAAATGGTGTTCCAAACTTTTCTCCTCCCTACCCCCCACCCCTTTTTAGGCCTGGCCTGAGGATGCCTTAGAAAGGGTAGCTAACAAGTTCCTGGAAACTGTAGAGATGGAGGATGAGGAGAGGGGAAGTGTCGTCAACATATGCAAGCATTTCCACACCAGTGCCAGAAACCTCTCAGAGAAGTATGTCATCGTTGTCTTGTTTTGCATTTGTAAAAGAACTGGAGTTGAAATTTAAGAAAAAACAAATTCCAATAAACATTTATTTCCTGTCATAAAAGGAATGATAAAATATTGCAGTTAATGATGCTTGTTTGTAGAAGGTTGGGTCAATAAAGGGTAACAATCAGACCACCCATGTAATTTCTTGTAAGATCCTATAAGGAGCATTAGCCTACGTTTTATGTCTTGATATTTTAAATGCTTCCAGAAATTTCTTTCTGGAAATGACATTCATCGAAAATAGAGGAAAACTTTACGATGAAAAAAAAATTCTATGAAATTTCTAACCAAAGCATATAACTGCTGTTTGTGTGACATAGAACATTTGAAATTAAAAACTTTCAATTTTCAAGTTAGCAAATATAATTTCTTTCTTGGAAGTACAAAAAGAGATGACTGCAAAAATTCTTTCAGAAATTGAATAGATCTCACTGTCAAATTGTGATGAATCAAACAGGTTCTTTTCTGAGTTGGGGAGGCACAACTATGTGACACCAACCTCGTACCTCGAGCTGATCTCAGCCTTCAAGACCCTGCTGGGTAAGAAACGTGACGAGACGGCCAAGGCCAAGCGTCGCTACGTGGTGGGTCTGGAGAAGCTCAAGTTTGCTGAGAAGCAGGTCGGTGAGATGCAGGTGGAACTGGTGGAGCTTCAGCCGAAGCTGGTGGTGGCGTCTGAAGAGAATGAGAAGATGATGAAGGTGAGTTGCCTTTCTACTTCTTGATATAAGTTACACATAGGTTCAAAGCACGTTACTCATAATTTTGGGGTACACTAGACATTATCTCGACGTATTTCGACTTATGAGTAACTTACAAGTAACATGTGTGAACATGTGGTCAACGCTCGCATAACTTACCTACAACTTATGGCCCGCGTATGGGGGACTTATGAGCCATACACTGGCATACGTCGAAAATTTTTGTTCATGCACAAAATTTTGCGACAACCTTGCCAAATTACGACGTATACCTGCGTGCTCTTAACTTATACAAAACTTACCCATAACTTATTGGACGTACGCCAGTATATTCGCCAAATTTTTCATACGTCGGCACATGCTGGCTAAAACGCCAAGGTGTGACAGCTACATAAGCTTTCATCATCTAGTCCTAAATTGGGTTATAGGATACATGCTCTGGCTACAATTACTGTGCAATCAATATCATACTTCTAACCACATTCTTAACTTTAACCCTGGACCAAACACCATACCTAACCCTAACTCTAACCCTAACCCTAGACCTATCCTAAAACCCGCATGCAACCCTAAACCAAACACTATATCTTAACCCTTTCAAGACAATTGACCACATTTTGTGGTTTGGCTTAATAACTTTTGATTAAGAGCTCTAAAAAATATACCAGATGCATGAGTAGAAAGAGCAAAAATTTCTGCACTCACTGTGTCCATTTTCGTTACATGACCATATTGTGTTCGATGCCAGGAATTTAAAAAAGGAGATTAAGCTTTAAAATCCTTAAATTGGCAACACATTGAGAGATTCAAAATCATTGTTTTTTATCAAAATTGGCCATTTTTCCAACTTTTCGACAAAGTTTCTAACCATGTATAATGTTTTCAAAGACATTACATTTTATTAGAACCATGTAGCACTAACAGAAAAATATTATTGTTGCCAATTTGAAGAAAAAAACATGATCAATTTAGCCCTTAAATAATTCCTGTCCTGAAAGAGTTAACAGAAAGCTTGGAGTAGTTGCTGCTAGAGCGAGTGTGGAAGCATCCTAAAATTGATGTCACTCCACTCCATCCTGTATGCTAATATTTTTTTAAATTATTTACAGGTGATAGAGAAGGAGTCTGTAGAAGTATTGGCTACTAGTGAGGTGGTGAAGCGGGATGAAGCCTCGGCCAACGAGCAAGCTGCTGCTGCCCAGGCCCTCAAGAATGAATGCGAGAGCGACCTAGCTGAAGCTATCCCGGCCCTCGAGGCTGCTCTAGCTGCCCTCAATACACTCAAGGTAATGACAGTTCTTGATGATAAAAAGTAGAATGCTTTTTGATATAGCTCTATTCCAAATAATGATGCAAGTACCAGCGTATAATCACTCCATACTTTGGATTCAGTTAGATTTTTTTTGCACAAACAATGCACACTCTTCCCCTTCATAGGGAGAGTTTGAGCAAGTCACCACTATACAGGGACACCCCAGTGAAAAAATACATGTGAGCGATGAGTGATTTAGCTCTAGAAAGCTCTAAAAGAGAGCTCTGGTCGAAAACAATTTATTACATAAAAAATTACTGCAATGAAATTGCAATGTAACTACTGATATAGCAAATTAAAAAAAAGAGTGTATCTAGAGTAGTTAAGATATACATATTGCCAGAGAATGGTTTTAAAGATCCACTTACCGTTTAAATGTGCGATGCTGTAAGAATTGGTTAACCCCTTAATATTTAAGACTTTAAAAATGTAACCCTAACCCTGTTTCATTTTTGGTTGTTGCCAGCCTGCTGATATTGCTGTAGTGAAGACCATGAAGAACCCTCCTGCTGGCGTCAAGCTTGTGATGTCTGCCGTCTGTGTGATGAAGGACATCAAGCCAGAGAAGATCGCAGACCCTGCCGGGACAGGAGGCAAGATCCTCGACTACTGGGGCCCCTCCAAGAAACTTGTGGGAGACATGAACTTCCTCAACATGCTCAAGACTTACGACAAGGACAACATCCCAGTGAGTAAAGGAGAAATGTCAGAGTAATAGTTTATGGATGAGAAACTTGAATGAGGGATTCGGCTCATATGTTGTTTGGCTGCATGGTAACTATAGGACCTACAACTTTAAGTCAGATCAGAGGGACTGGGTTATTGACACCTGCAAGGTTAATATCCAACTGACTTCCATGTAGTAATGGATTTGGGATCCCTTAGTTCTGAGGCCACTGCTCTAAGTGATGATAAGAATCTTTGAATCTCTAATGCTACAATCTCTTTTTGGTATTTGCTGACTAGGTGGCTATGATGAAGAAGTAGTTATGAATTTTGGAACCCTTGGTTCTAAGACCACTGTTTTAAGTAATGAGAAGAATCCTTGAGTGTCTTATTCAATAATCTCTTTTTGGTTTTTCCTGATCAGGTGGCTACGATGAAGAAAATCCGCAGTGAATACATGACCAACCCAGAATTTGATCCCGCCAAGGTGGCCAAAGCTTCCTCAGCCGCCGAAGGTCTCTGCAAGTGGGTTACGGCCATGGAAGTCTACGACAGAGTGGCCAAGGTGGTCGCACCAAAGAAAGAGAAGCTGAAGGAGGCAGAAGAGTCATTAGCAACCACCATGTCAATCCTGAATGGTATGAAAGCTCTGTCTGCCCCTGTTTGCTAAACTTGACTGTGTTTGAAACATAATGTTTAAATGACACTACATGATCAAGACTGTAGAGTGCTGAGGCTTACAGTATTTTCCTTCTTCTTATCCTTTTATTTTTTGTTAATCATTAGGATGAGATTTTATTGCTTTAATTTTTAATATCCAACTACAATTGGATCTAAAGGTATATTATGAACAGTTTTAATTCACTGCTAATCTGTTTCAATATTTGAAGCAATTTATTGTGTTGATTCAGACTAGAGCTCTTTGTGCCGATATCATGACTAATTAAGATTAGTCTATTAACGGTTTTACCATTACAAATACAATATTAGCAAATACTAGGAAAATAGGGATCATGTAAACCTGAATCTGTAGCATAACATCCATGCTTTCCTCTTCTTCTTACAGCCAAACGAGCCGAGCTGAAAGCTGTTGAAGAACGTCTGCAGGCTCTCAAAGACCAGTTCCAGGAAATGACAGACAAGAAGGACCAGCTGGAGAAACAAGTGGACCTCTGTGCCAGGAAGCTGGAGAGGGCAGAGAAACTCATCGGTGGACTTGGTGGAGAGAAGGAAAGGTATGAGAATATTTAGTTCACCACAATTTTATGACATTTCTTTTTTAGATTCTTGTGTATTTTTGTTTGACTTTCTTGTTCTTTTTTTGCTCCTTGTGTACCTTGAAATAGTTTAGAGTGAATGAGAATGAAAATATTTTAAATTATTTACTTGGGAAAGGGAAAAAGCTATAACAAAAGTACTTTAACTTGAAATTTCTTAGAAATAAAATCTGTTGTATTGCAATAAAAAGAAACAAACAAAACATAGATGACAAGGAACAATTAGCATACTGTTTGTAACAAATATTGATTTCTGTAGCATATGATTCGAAAGAGATCAGACAATATTTTGACAGCATCATGGCAATGTCATTCGTTTAGGTATTTCATAGATGACTGTGAAAGTGATTGAATCCTCTGCAAATACAGGTGGACACAGGCAGCTGCCAATTTGCAGAACATCTATGACAACTTGATTGGCGATGTCCTGATATCATCTGGTGTCATAGCCTACCTAGGGGCCTTCACCTCCTCCTATAGAAACACTTGTACATCAGACTGGACGAAGATGTGCGCGGTATGTGGGTTTCTTTTTGTGACTTGTGCAAAAATTGATTTGTACTATTTATACAGCTATATAGCTCAAAAAATAGCCAATACTATTATTCTTGTTGATTTTGTTTAGTAGTCGTAGTCGTAGTCGTAGTCGTCGTAGTCGTAGTCGTCGTAGTCGTAGTCGTAGTCGTAGTCGTAGTCGTAGTCGTAGTCGTAGTCGTAGTCGTAGTCGTAGTCGTAGTCGTTTCGTAGTCGTAGTCGTAGTCGTAGTCGTAGTCGTAGTCGTAGTCGTAGTCGTATCGTAGTCGTAGTCGTAGTCGTAGTCGTAGTCGTAGTAGTAGTAGTAGTAGTAGTAGTAGTAGTAGTAGTAGTAGTAGTAGTAGTAGTAGTAGTAGTAGTAGTAGTAGTAGTAGTAGTAGTAGTAGTAGTAGTAGTAGTAGTAGTAGTAGTAGTAGTAGTAGTTAGTAGTATAGTAGTAGTAGTAGTAGTAGTAGTAGTAGTATAGTAGTAGTAGTAGTAGTAGTAGTAGTAGTAGTAGTAGTAGTAGTAGTAGTAGTAGTAGTAGTAGTAGTAGTAGTAGTAGTAGTATAGTAGTAGTAGTAGTAGTAGTAGTAGTAGTAGTAGTAGTATGTAGTAGTAGTAGTAGTAGTAGTAGTAGTAGTAGTAGTAGTAGTAGTAGTAGTAGTAGTAAAGTATGTAGTAGTAGTAGTAGTAGTTAGTAGTAGTAGATAAGTAAGCAGCCAAAGGGACTTTGAGGGACTAGGTGATTATATGAGGTTAAATTCCTAATACCTGGAGGCACTAGCATACCAAACATGGTTTCTAGCCAGAGATGTCCCAGAAGAATATTTCCTTATGTACTGAGCTAGGATACCTCATATCAGTGTACTGTAGTGTACTGTAGTGTACCTCATCTTTACTTATGTAAAGTGGTTAAAATTGCAATTTTGGGCATATATCTTTTTGACTGCAGGAGAAGAAAATTCCATGTTCTGAAGAGTTCTCTCTGAGTAGCACCCTGGGAGAACCCATCAAGATCAGAGCCTGGAACATTGCAGGTCTCCCCACGGACAACTTCTCCATCGACAATGGTGTCATCGTCGATAATGCCAGGAGATGGTGAGTAATTTATCAAATGGAAAATGTCCTTCCTGGCAAAGATAACAGATTATTTCAAAGCTAGCAATATATTGATCTTCTCAGTCTAAGCATCAAAGCAGACTTACTTTGAAATTTGTGTTCTTCCAAAGTATTCTTAAAGTCAAATACAACAAGCAACTACATAATGATGAAGTGTTCCATGAAGTGGTGATTGGTGCTGCTAGCCTTCACAACTTCATTATAAATGGTAATATTTCATCATGTCTATACATGATGTTAGATTAAATCATTACCATTTGTAATGAAGTTTTACTGACAACTACATGTATTCTGCAAAGTAGAATTCACCCGTGGCATTATTGAAATTGAGTCTTGCCTTTCTTCTGGCCAGGCCTCTATGATTGACCCCCAAGGTCAAGCCAACAAGTGGGTGAAGAACTCCGAGAAGGACAACAAACTGTCAGTCATCAAACTGACCGATGGAGACTACATGAGGACCCTGGAGAACTGCATCCAGTTCGGCACCCCTCTCCTCCTGGAGAATGTTGCGGAGGAGCTGGATCCTTCCCTGGAGCCGTTGCTCCTCAAACAAACCTTCAAACAGGGTATGTTGTCCATCAGGGATCCTACCACTGAGTATTGTTCACAAATGATGTAGTAGACTGGCTTTTAAAAAAGACCCAGCAGCAAAATAACATGACTTGAGGATAGTCCACTTCCCATTTCCCAGTCTTACAGCACAGAGAAAAGTGAGAACACATGGAGACCTCGGTTGCGCACAGCTACTCTGTTTTCACCCCACTTGCATGATTCATGTACGTGTAAAATGGCTTTTATTTTGCCATGGCGGTTTTTTAAGTGGTATACCGCGTCATATGTAAACAAGGCTAATGTTTCACTTCATGTGACTGTATTTCCTACTGATTTAGGTTTATTAAATGCATGGTATTGAAAGTCCCCCTTTTCAACAATGTATTTATTATTTAAGGATATTATCAATTGCTCGTATTGATGGTTTCTTGAGAGCAAGGATCTAGATTCTTTTGCCATTGTCTGTACTGATGTTTATAACGATGGTAATTTGCTAACAGTATTTGATGTGTTGTGTAAAATAATGATAACAAATGTTAAGAGGAAAGATGATCATCAAGGAAAAAAAGAAAGAATAAGTAGAAGTTGCCATTAGAGTCTAATAATGACTTTCTTTACTCCCCTGGTACAATCTAGGTGGTGTGGACTGCATCAAACTCGGAGAGAGCGTGATAGAGTACTCCCAGGACTTCCGATTCTACATCACCACCAAGCTCCGCAATCCTCACTACTTACCCGAGCTCTCTGTCAAGGTCTCTCTACTCAACTTCATGATCACTCAGGACGGTCTTGAGGACCAGCTCCTTGGTATTGTGGTTGCTAAAGAGAGGTAAGCTAGAGAGTACAGTCAACCTGTATAGGAAGACCTAGATCAAGTGCATAAGAAGTGGTCTTTTATATACTGTACAGATCATTGCGAAAGCATATTGAACTGTACCTTGCTAAAAACTGACAATTTAGGTCAAATTCTAATGCCCATTTATTATTTTCTTTTAAGTTTAAATTGTATTGGATCTTCGAGGTATACATCCTGTATAATAATTCAGCAATCGCTAAAATCATTTCTCTTCAATAGTAAAATCAAGACAAGTTGAATTTGCATTATTAAATTGATATTCTTTAGGCTGCCATATTTATGTGATGAACGACTCAGTAATTTTGTTTCAGATACTGGTTAGATGATGTACATTTCCCCAGACATGGTTCTTGGCCAATCATCTTGGGGGTGGAACAAGATTACAGCCCTTTTAATTACTTTAAGCACATATAACCAGACACTACTCCAAATTGTTTTGGGGGGAAGGAGGGGGGCACTTGAGGTTTGTGTATTACTGCACCTGCATATCACTGTGTAGATCATCTTCTGAAGAGCTGTAATAAACAACACAAGCAATGACAATCAAAATTATCGAGAATTGAGTCACTATTCTTACCTCTTTACGAACATTTTGTTTTTATCTCCTGCAAGACCTGAGCTTGAGGAGGAGAGACAGGCCTTGATCCTGCAGAGTGCAGCTAACAAGAAACAGCTCAAGGAGATTGAAGACAAGATCCTGGAAACCTTGTCCTCTTCAGAAGGCAACATCCTGGAAGATGAAAGTGCCATCCTGGTCCTAGATTCATCCAAGGTGAGTCTCTTTCTAAATTTCTCTTCTGCTTAACTTTGTCCTACTCAAGAATTAAAGCTGCACTACAGAGGAAATGTATTGAAAAATAATAAGAGGTTGTTGTTTTGTTGTTGTTTTTACTGTATTTTTCTTTTTCTTTGTGTCAGGAAGAAAAAAAAAATGGCTTCCTACATTGTAAATTTTGATGACTTAGAGATTTTGTACCTAAATAAGTTGAAAAACAAGGATTTTATCTCAAGCTTTGACTCTTTGAAAGTTTATTCATTATTTTGTTCATAAACTGAATGGCACAGATAGGCATAATGATGGAAAGTTTTGTTATGACTTTAATATACATGTGTTGAAGGCCAAGCTCAAGTTGACAAACTGCTTTACTGGCATGCTGAATTTAAGCAGCAGCATCTACTATGACAGTAAATAAGCACCTTCATTCCATTGAAATAAATATTCATCCCTTGTAGGTCTTGTCCGATGAGATTTCAAAGAAACAGAAGGTGGCCGAAGAGACGGAGAAGAAATTGAACGAGTCCCGTGCAGGCTACCGTCCTATTGCCAAACACTCCAGTGTTCTTTTCTTCTCTATCGCCGACCTGCCCAACATCGACCCCATGTACCAATACTCTCTCACCTGGTTTGTTAATCTCTACATCAATTCCATTCAAGACAGGTAAATACATCTCATTATTCTCCTCTTCATCTGGGCATTTCATAGGCCAAAAGAGTGCTTACAGTTGTGCAAATTAGAGAACAGACCTTTCGTTAGCCATTAGCTTCTTTCATAATGCAAAGAGAACCTCTAGATTCATGGTTTTAGTGTGAGGTATTCTATTTTTGTAACAGTGGCATATGCTGAACATACAATTCTCTAACATATAAGAAAAATTCAGACTTAAATCTGGTTTCAAGGACAATTGGGAAATTGAGAAATTTTTACTAGCCCACTATCATGCTTTTTAAAGAAAGTGATTTCATGCTTTTAATGGAACTGTTTTTGCATTTTCTTTTAATGAGAGATCAACTTTACTTAATTTTCAAATTGAGAGGATGGCTTTTATTTTGTGACCGTACTGTGGATTGTAGTTCCAATAGTAATGATACTTTTTTTTTTCATACCACAGTAACAAGTCCAAAATTTTGGATAGGCGTCTTCGATACCTGTCTGACCACTTCACCTACAATCTCTACTGCAATGTTTGTCGTTCATTGTTTGAGAAGGATAAGCTGCTCTTCTCATATCTCCTCTGTATCAACATTCTTCTGTAAGTAACAAGATCGATTTGATACTTTAGAAATGCCATTTACTTAATACTGTTTATTCCTTGTCCTTTTAGAAACTATCATATTTCATTTGTATCATTACATCATTTCAGTCAATACTCAATACATCATCCAAAGATATAATTTCTTGTTTTTTTCTTGTCCTTTTAAAAGGCATCTAATTTTGGCTATGTTATATATCATTACATCTGTTTCATTTCTTTCTGAACAATTATCTTCTGTAAATATTTTTTCTTTAGTATATTCTCTTAGAATGTTCATACATGATTTTAAAAAAAGTCTCAATCAATATTCCTTCCTCTTTGACAGGGAGATAGATCTTACATTTGAAGATGATTTGGAGGAAGAAAAAAGTGTCTTCTGCATTTCTTATTGCTTCCTTTTGCCCTTATAGCTAACAAAATATCAAGCTTAAAATGATGAATATATTTTTTGTTTTCATACATTATATTCATGAAAAAAAAGCTCTTCTCTACTTTTTCTGTCTCATTACTCAGAGCTCTCATTTCATAAAATCCCTTTATTTATCAACATATGAGTAGATTTCTCACATGAAAATGAATCACATGATCCTATCAAGTCTCGATTGCATCATATCTGGCATGCCATTCTTATGCTTGCTATGCTACATGTATATCTTCATACGAAATGTGTTATTTTCATCAATTCTACAGGGCCGCTCCAGATACGTAAGTTGTTTTCTCCAAACCAAACTGCTTGTATTTAAAGACAATGCAAAGTTTTGAAATATGAAATACAAAAAAAAAGAAAAAGAAGGGAATTATCTTCAGTTTGCTTGAATTTTTCTTACATAAAGAGAATATATATATTGTCTTAATTTACTTATGCATTTAGATATTGACTCCATTTTTTTTTCTCCGAACTATGCATTGCCTTTATATTTTTGGGTTGTTGTTTGATCCCTAAACCTCACCACTTTTATTCCCTTCAATTTTTTTTCACCTGTTTTGAAACTTCCTTTATTTATTAACTAAGCACTAACACAGAATGGTTTGCACAATTTGTTTGAATGATTTTTTAAAATTTATTTGTGTTTTTATGATTTTGGGGGGTAAGGGAAGTATAGTAGAACTAGTAGTGGTGTAATGGAGGGTTCCTAGAAGCAGCCATGCTGGAGGACATAACAATTAAAACGTGTGCACTAGACCATGACAACAATGGTTTTTCATAGTCTGATGCGCATGTTTTTATTGTTATGTCCTCCAACATGGCTGCCGTGAGAACTCTCTATAGATGGGCACCTTATGGTACAGAGTAGAAACTGAATTAAAGAAAGCACTACTGCAGCAACTCAGGATGTTGTATACACACAAGTCTTGTGAAGCTGTATATAAAGCACAGCAGATCACTCACAAGAAATTAATTTCTGCATGTTGGCCTGATATGAACAAACATCCCTCACAAAGATGTGTCCTTGTTGAGTTCCAGATTCTGTATTCTCACACAAAATCTTCAGTATTTTTTTTAAATTCAGTGTGATTTTTTTCCCCCATTTTTTCTGTTTTTTTTAAAGCATGAGGGTAATCTATTAATATCTTGGGGCATTAATTTTGTTATATTTTAGTATATTTGATTGATGGTGATGGTATACTAATTCTTGGAGTGTTTATTTTAAAACTTAGAACTAAAAGGCAAGTTAGAGAATATGGGTTTGAAAATTAGTTCATTACTAAATATTGATGGATTTGTAACAAAGACATTACAAGAATAAAATAATGTCATCTTTTTGGTCTTGTTACATTTGATATAAATTAGTACCACAAACTTAGGACAGTACTCAGAAGCATATTGTATAATTGCTTATTAAATCTCTAGCCGAGTAAGCAATGCTGCTTTAACTCTAAATACATTTTTCAGTGCAATAGTGATGTAAACTATGTATATGTCGTTAAGCCCAGTTCATTCAAAATATAGAGATTAGAGCTTGACACAAAAAACTCTGTATAAACAATCCCCAGATTCCCCACATAGAAACTTGAAAGCCATGTCAAAAAGCTAACAAAATGCGTGCAACATGCATAGGAAAAGAGAAGTACCCAAATGAAATCACACTAACTCTTCCTCAAATAATGCAATACTCAGGGGGACATGTTCCTTTGGAATGAAAAACACAAATTTGAGCAAATTTGATTAAGACATGAAACCAAATTCTTCACTGAAAACATCTCGTCATTGAATTGCTACATGTTAATTCAGTTGTATCCTGGAGATGGAAAGGCAGAAATGTGTTTTTCAGTACAGTCATTAATATTTCAAGTTTTGATTTGAATGTGTTGTAGAGACAAGAAGGAGATGGACCAAACTGAGTCCATGTTCTTCCTGACTGGCGGAGTGGGTCTAGAGAACAAGCTGGAGAACCCAGACCCGACGTGGCTCTCGGACAAGAGCTGGGACGAGCTGTGCAGAATGTGTGACATGCCGGCCTACAAGGGATTTAGGTCAGTATTTACTCATCAAGAAAAGATCATCTTCTCTAGAGCTGAAGTATTTCTTCTTTCAGTTCAACACATTCAAAACATTTATTCAGTACAGGCTCTTTGTCACATCTAATGAAACATTGTGCCTCTCAAATTCTGAAATGCAACATGTATGGACTCAAATTGTTGATTTATTTTACTTTTTCTGCTTTTGTACTTGCACATTGTGTAATTTATATCATTAAAAAAGTGCGTTGTTTTGACAAACTTATTTTAATGAAGTGTTACCTGTGATCCTGTATTGGGATTTCCCCAGTAGTCCAGAGGTCTGGACACTTAAAGAATTGTACATCCACTTTTCTCTCCGCATCAAAATCCAACCTCAATTTGGAGTGTTCTTCATTGTATTTGACAGGGATAACTTCCAGGACAACGTGGCAGAGTGGAAGACGTTCTATGAGAGCAAGGAGCCTCACCGTGAGTCACTCCCAGCTCCCTGGCAGGACAAACTGACCGACTTCCAGAGAGCCATTGTTGTTAGGTGCCTCAGACCAGATAAGGTATGCATATACTGTTAAAGAATGGTTAATCTAGCATAGAAGAATAATATAGATAAGAAATAATTTGTATTTCTATTCATATAGCTCGCATTCTAAACACCGGAGCAAAGCTTTTAATGATAGGCAACTGTTGGTTATTGAAATGTTATGAAAAGTCATTGATTTTATAATTTCATATTAGTAGCTCAGACTGGGCATTGTAGTTGTATACTGCAAAGATAAAACAGCATCCTAGTCACAGACTCTCATTTGTGCCTCATTTTAGGTCCTGCCACTGGTGACAGATTTT
>CM046832.1:51439921-51609921 GCA_025618425.1 Heliocidaris tuberculata | reverse complement strand
CAACAAATTAACAAACATATTCAAGGTAAATCACATTTATAATGTAAATACATAATACAATAATAACTCAAAATAATTCAGAATACAAATTTTTCTTGAACTGTCAGGTTCACACGAATTCCATGAATACTCCATTTTCAATAGAGCATTCATGGAATCCATGGGGGAAAAAAACAAAAAACCACGAAACAATACAAACACATACATGTATCATCATTTGAATATTGGGGTATACAATTACTTATTTTTGACCACTATTAGTTATTTTGAAAATACAGCGCCAGTCGGCACCTCCGATCACCCGTTCGCACTATTCAGCTTAGAACAACAATAAAATGGTCCACCAACCACATTGTTCCGGCCGAACAACGCGAACATGCCCACAAAGAAAGCCAACCGGCACTGCATATATGAGATATTCGAAACCTTAAAGATGTATCGTCATGTAAACAAATTTCTGAATTGAAACCATTTTCTTGCAAATTTATCATTTCTACAATTCGAATCTGCTATGTACTTTTCATTTTTGAAATAATTTATAGCAATGGAACTTGATGGTATACGGACCCAGCTCACTTGCTCATTATGATCCAAGCTAATATCAAATGATACTACACGTAGTAAGCTACTACATGTAATTGTCCCGTATGCTCTCAATAAGTCACATTACTAACACGCATTATACAGGAGATTGATATAAGAGAATAAAATTTCAATTCGATATTACATTCTTTCAAACTTACCCCCGTAGAACTCATTTTATGCTCGTTAGCTACATTTAAAGTGATGTCGTTTCCACTGAATATAAGTGAGCGCTAAACAAACGAGAGAAAAACATTACTTGACACCACATACGTGCACAGTTTGACAATCGCTTCAGTCCCATGACTAAGTGCGAATGTGTATACAGAATGTAATATAAAATCCGGGTTATAAGTACCGTAATATTCAGGATTCCCCCCCCCCCCCCCCCAGGGGCGGATCTAGCATTTTTCCAAGGGGGGGGGGGGGTTTGAGGGGCTGAGCTAGGTATTGCGAGGGAGCGTAGCGACCGAGCCCGAGCGAGCGGAGCATGCGAGGGGGGAGGGTGTGGGAGGGGGGATACCCCCTCCCACAGTAGGGAGATTTTTCATTTTTAGGGTTGCCAGCTTGCGATTTTAAGCATACTTGCATGCGCTATTTTTTCTCTTTTTTTTTTTTCCTATGCACATTAAATGTTTACTTGGCAGCCCAAGGGGGGGGGGTTAAACCCCCTAAACCCCCCCCCCCCGCAGATCCGCCACTGCCCCCCCCCCCCTCTCACTCTCTCTCTCATATCAGATTCAGAAGCCATCATTTAAAGGTATCGTACAGTAGTGGGAAAGGTGGCGCTTTGGATATTTAACTACCTTGTCAGCTGGAATGGAAATTATATATACTGTTGTGAAATGATTAATTTCGAACGAAGGTGACGTTTGTTTGAAGAAAAATGGTTTAGAAATGGCTAAAATATCCCCAAAAAATAAACATCGAATTACAAGCGCGGTTGACAGTTCACACGCGTGTAAACAGTGTGTGCGAACCGCTGTGCGCCGTTGAGCCGGGAGCGTCGGGGTAGGTGGTCCCTAGCGAGGGTATAAGGTAACCGTTGATATTCGATCATTTGAATGATTTTACTGAAAATCACCGGAAATCATGAATAGAATACCGGATTATCTCACTCATGTATCTTTTTATGCAAGCCGAACAATATGAGACTGTTTTTGAGCAGTTACATGCCAACTTTCATTTTGCTACCACTACTGTTTATTACCTTTAAACGCATCATTATTCTCTCATGCTACATTATGTGCTCTCTTATACCAAAAGTATGTGCATAGGCTAGGCGAATGCGATATGACGTGCTTATGATTTTTTTTTTAAAATAATATCCAAGATATACCTTGGAGTTGGAGTGAATCAACCAAATTTATCCCCCCCCCCCAAAAAAAAAAAAACAACAACAAAAACAACAAAACAAAAAACAAAACAAAACAAAACACACACACACACACAAACAAACAATGACACAAAACAGTGTAATCGTTGATTTTATTACGTTCATTAGATTCAGATTATTTTATTCAGTTCTTACAAACGGCATAGTTTGTTAACAGAGTAATATGTTGAGTACACAATCATAAAATAAACACGTGGCCAAACCATACGGAGATATGGATGCGTGTCAAATACGGTAGTCTGTCAAAGCCTTTTATACAGCTTATCAAAAACAAGAAAAATTAATGACATGTAATAATGATATTGATTCAATGAGGAGGCTACATTTATATTACGGAAACGGCGGAAAATTGCATTAGAGTAGTCCAACTATTGATTTTAAAGGAAATGAAAATGGTAAGGAAACTTTTTAAAATAAATACAAATTGAAATCATGCATAAATGAGCAAGAGCAGTAAAAATCTGCTGAATGCGACAACAGAAAAGCGGATATGGTCGTCGCCCCCTTTGTTAAGATACAAAATGTGTAGGGCAGCACTGTCACTATACAACGTATAAAAAAAGAAAGAAAGAAGATATAGTGGAGGAAATCCAAACTAAATGTCTGACCTTAATAAAAACAATTAAACTATTAATAACATGCAGTGCTTTATTTTGATATCGTCTCAAAATAATTACACACCACTCACACATGTGCGCACACGCACCCTCCACACCCACCCCTCCTCCCACACACACACACACAAAAACCCACACATATTGCTACTTGCTTTGCTCGTGAATAAATCATTCATGCATAACACTACATCAAACTTCATTACATGCATCCCCCAACTTTTGCCTTATGGGCAAGGGCGGATCCAGGCTTGTCATGAGGGGCATTTCCGGGGAACACGAATTACAGGAATCCTGCCGGTTATGCCAGATTTGCTCATTTTTGTTTTTTCCCTTTCATACTTTCCCTTCTTTTTTTCTCTCTCAATTATTGATGGGAAATGGGGCGGTCGTTTTGGCCCCTTAATTCCGCCTACCCTTGGGCATCGATCATATCCTCAGCCTTGCAAAGCTTTCTGCTGACCCTATGTGGCAGTGCCCATAAAGGTCAATACAGTCGACAAATATTTTTTTCTTCCTCAGCCCCCCCCCCCCCCCCCCCCACCTCCTACCTTCCTATAAAGAACGTCAAGAATTAATGCCCTGAACTGGATTCTGTAATTCCCAACTCATGCAAAATTTCAAAATGCCAGAGCCAAATTCAAATATCGGTCCTCTTCTCATGGTAATGGAATGTGTTGCTAGAATGGATCTAAGAAAGTCTCATGGATCAATATATAGTTCTCTTCACTTTTCAATATTGTTTTCAGGATAATCCAATTCCTAACCCAATGATAAGCGTAACTATAATCGCAAAAACCAGAAGAGCTGGTAATAACACCTTCCGTAGAAGTTTAGCTGGAGGTGCTTCCGAAAATCTCGATGCCTTTGCGACAAAAGTTCTAAGCTCAGTCCAGTTTCCTGGTCCCACTTGGGCCGGAGAGTCTGCTAGCTGTCCGCTGATGAAGACCATGGCAGAATTCTTGAAGGTGGCCGGCTGTTGACGACGAAAAGTTTCCATCTTTTCTTCGTACTTTGTATTGTCGAGGATAGTCTCTATCGGCATGTCATGTACGATTACCCCTACTTTTTCTTTCCCTGGAATATTATATGGTCGACAGAACAAATGGAGAGAGAGAGAGAGAGGTAGTGGTTAGATATGTATTAGCACTTTGGTTTTACTGTTTTTATGACCATTTATCGTTTATTGGTCTGTGTCATAAACAATACAATAGATTGACAAAGGTTTAAACAATAAACTAAGGGTCACAGGATAAGTACTACACCCAATCCAACAGGTTGGTTCAGTCGATATTTAGACTATCGCATTATGAAGTAAGTGACAAAAAAAAATGTTCCTTGTGATCAAGGTTGGGTCTAGTAGGCCTATTCTTTGACTGGTGTGGACAGGTTATGATTGTGTCCAAATCCTCAAGCAAGCAACAAAATTATTACATATTCCAAACCCTCAATCCAGATAGGTATAAAGAAATCTGACAAATAATCCCCCATACACACACCTGGATCTACCAATAATCGTATAGACTTGAAATTCCAACAGACCAGTTCGTAGTTAGCACATGTCCCAAATGACCCCAAATATCCGCAGACCTTTTAAACATGGAGGGTCCCCTTTTTGTGCACTTCAGAAAAAGTGAAAGAGGTGCCTCATGCATAGCTTTTATTTCCCCCTTTTAAAAGAATACTTCCACCTGGATATCATGGAATGCACCATTGATGTATAACTGAATAATGATTACATTATATTCATGACCACATATCAAGTATTAATTTGTATCAATGGGTTTTAGAATTAATTTTGTCACAGATGACCTTTATCTGCTCATGCTCAGATTGCATCAACGAACTGGCTTATTGACGCCACACCTATTTCCCTTGCAGCTCTGTGAAGGACCTCTGTGTAGAGTGCATCCATGACGTCAGTTATGGCAAACCTTCTGTTTTTTATGGAATGGCAGAGTATCATGACGTCGATATCCTTGTCTCTGAAAGTGAACTTCGCGACGTCGTTGTAAGGAAGCTTTTGGTAGCGGACCTCCTTCACCAATCCGTCGAGCTCGCGTGATAGCTCTTCCATGAAGGCCCGGATGTTGGTTTCTTGAGCCGAGGTGCACACAGTGACGGCCACTTGTCGGTATACCTGGGGAAAACGCCAAACGAGTTTTGAAGTTTACAGCCATTTAAAGCAGGGGAGTATACATCCCCACAATTTTTCAGGTGGGGGGATGGTGTGTACAAACATCCCTCCCCCAGGTTTTACCCCCCTCCAAACAAACAACAAAAAAAAGCGGTGGAAAATATACATTTTTTTATTATATGTTGTAGATAGATATAATTTTATATATATTATATATATTTATATTATTCAAAGTTATATATTCTTTATTTCAATATAGATATCATTTATTCATGTACAATATTGTAAATTTATATGAACTTATCAATTATTAATATCTACAATTCTGTGGTTGCTTTTGGTTTTTTCCCGATATATTTTTACACTACTAGAAAGTGAAAACCATCTACTTCAAATTATACAACATGGGTGTTGATCTATAGGAGGGATATGGAGGTATAATTGGTTTTTTTAATTGAAGTGAGGGGGTGGCCTGTGTTACCATCCCCCAATATATTTTGAGGTGACTTTTTTCAAAGCCATAATGCAGAAAAATTATTTAGATTAAGAGTACATGTATATAATTATTCCCAATTTAGAGGGTTCAGTCGGTAACTCTCCTTTATAATTTAATTTTGCGACACTCATGTTATTAGTAATACTAACGATTTTCAAAATTGAAATGAAAATATAGTCACAGGAATCGAATGTGGTAGGGAAAGAGGGAATACATCACCCCTAATATTTATCGAGGATGATGATCTGTGTCATCATCACCCAACTATACGTAGAAGAATGATAAAATGACAATCATAACATGTAGACCCGGTCAGAAGCACTGGTCCGGAGGTTGCCTGTGGGCACAGTGCTCCTTCTTTCCCTTTAACTTCAGATAAGTACCCCCCCCCCCCTTTTACTTTCGAATAAGTTCCCGTTCCATATTCTTATTAGAGCCCAGTGGCGGATTCAGGGGGGGGGGGGCAATCCCGGCCCGTGCCCCCCTTTTGAGGGAAAACAATGCAATGTGCCCCCCCCCCCTATTTGCGATTGTGCCCCCCCCCCCCTTTTCGAGCAGAAAACCTTTTTTTTCTTTTTTTTTTTTCTTTTTTTTTCTTTTTTTTTTTTCTTTTTTTTTTTTGCTTGTCAGAGAATTATGGAGGGGAACTGGACCCCATAACCCCCCCCCCCTGAGCGACTTTTGGAGGGCTGGCGAAATTATTTTTTTTTGCTCGCCACCCCCCCCCCCCCCCCCGAGCGACTTTTGGAGGGCTGGCGAGAGACCAAAAAAATATGGGTCTCCCTCCAAGCAGTTTCCCAAAGTTGACAATCCTGCATTTGTGTGCCCCCCCCCCCTTATACGAAATCCTGGATCCGCCCCTGTAAGAGCCCATCTAGGTAAGTACACCTCATCCCTCGCATTACCTTTGATAAATGCTCCTTCAACAAGAGCATTTATCCCTTTTAATCACTTTTATCCCTTTTAATGTAACAAGTCTTTTATTTTTCTTTGTAATAAATAGGCACCAATTTAATTTTTCTACTTTATAAGAACATTTTCCGTTCTTATAAATGCCCCTTTTCAGGTGTGATTAGTGCCCGTTTTCACCTCTGATAACTGCCCTTTCTACCTTTCTATACATTCATTTATTTTTCTAATAAGTGTCCTTGCCCCCACGATAAGCACTACGTTTCCCTTTTCCATAACATGTGCCCCTAATCCAAAGTGACTTAGAGCCAATATTCCAAAATGCTTGTAATTAAATAAACTTTCATTGTGAAAATTTGCAAATGAAACCCCATCAGAATTGTGTCTCCCCGTTTTTATATTACAATGTAATTACGACCTCACAAATTTTGAATATTGTTTGCTCACTCGTTTCACCCGCTCTCTCAATATTCAAATCATACTACAAAACTGCAAATCATGATGCTTAAGTTATATATATATATATTTGGCCCTTGAGGGAAATCATACCCCCCCCCCGTATGAGGACCTGTCTACGCCAATGCATTTAAGCAACGACGGGATGTCCGTGTTCCCCAGCCCCCCCCCCCCCCCACCCGCAACCCTGCTGACTGGAGAAAAAATGAGAAAATCAAAAATAAAAATGGAGGGTGAAAGGAAAATAAAACAAGAACAAATAGGTATAGCTCCAACATTCTACCCTCGCTCGGAGGCCTTGTTTTCTCGCATTTCATCAGCTAGTGAGGCCAGTACAATCCCCACCCCCCCCCCCTCTCATGTACAATGCTCTTGTGGCCCTGTCTTTAACAAAATCCTGGATCCGCTCCTACCGTGAGCCGTAAGAAATTTTTGACAGTTAATATTTCTTTAATACGCCTACCAATACTAGCCAACTAATAGGCTAATATGAGGTTGAGTAAAGTTGATTCCTTTTTCTTTTTCTTTTTTTCCGTCACATCCCGCTTCCTCTTTTTCTGCCCGCCTCCTTTTTATTTTATCTCTTATTCATTTTTTTTCGACATATAAAAAGAAAAATCAGAAGAAATCAATGAAGTAACAAAAATATGTCAATGTAAAAACTTGTTTTCAACCCTTGTAGTGCATGCACAAAATAAAATTCTACGGCAACAAGATTTTGGCCAGAAATTGCCCCATAGCATATGTATGTGCCAGAAAAATATAATATATCTAATAACAGGGGCGACGCTACAGGGGGGCAAAGGGGGCGACCGCCCCCCCCCTATGATTTTTCAAGTAGTGAAAAAAGAAAAAAAAAGAAGAAGAAAGAAGAAAAGGAGGAAGAAAAGGGAAGAAAAGGGAAGAAAGAAGAAAGAGTATTAAAAAGAGAGGTCTTAATAAACATATAACTCTATATTACCCCTGTTATTTAATGGAGAAAAAAATATGACGTCATCTTTAGGTCGTCTTGCCCCTCCTATCAAAATACCCTGGCGCCTTCCCTGTCAATAACACATGACCCATTCCTCCTCATTTAAAAAAAAACTCGAAAGAGAAAGTATAAAGCGATTTTGCTTTGCCTAATACCTATATATTTCTACTTACTGGTGCTTCCAATATATGTTGATAATCTTTGCGCAACTTTGTCATTTCCATGGCCAATGGTCCTTGGTGCTCCCAACTCCGTGCTCAATAAATCAATTTGTGTAAAACATAACAGTGTCATTCTGAATCAACATAATATCCATTGTGTGGTAAAGAATGGATTAGATATGCCAATAAACACCATACAGTCACATGTTTTCGAGTACAATATTGCGACCACAATAATAGGATGCAGAAAGTCAGTTGCCATACAGAGGCAATATCCTGTCACAAGACTCTCCGGGCTGATTGAATTCTATTGAGGTTTTGACGTATCCGGACAACTACCCCATGGACAATTACCCCCCGGACAACCATCCCCCGGAAAACCACCCCCTGGACGACTACCCCCCGAACAACTACCCCCTGGACAGCTACCCCCGGAAAAATTGTCCTGGGGGTAATTGTCCTGGGGGGTAGTTGTCCTGGGGGGTAATTGTCCTGGGGGGTAATTGTCCTGGGGGTAATTGTCCTGGGGGGTAGTTGTCCTGGGGGGTAGATGTCCTAGGGGGGTAGTCGTCCAGGGGGTGGTTTTCCGGGGGGTAGTTTTCCGGGGGGTAGTTGTCCAGGGGGTAGTTGTCCTAGAATCGGTTTTGAATGTGAACGTTTCTACCAAAGCATTAAATGGAATTTTTCATGCCTGTCCATATTTTACAACATGCAATCTGATCAGTAAATAAATGTTTTCTTTCTTGCTTACTTAAAGTCTCTTTTTCTTTTTTAATCGTGGAGCGATAGCATATCAAGCGAAAGGTGAAGCCCCCCCCCCCCCCTCCATTTGACTGCCAGAACAAACACAGAACGCAGACAGCCATTTCCCCAACCCCACCCCCTTTTCACGGAGAGTGCCTGCCCTTCCACCTCAATTCCTCAATATGCCACTGATTGATAGAATTAGTTGAACGGTTCAAAGTACATGATCTATTGCCCGCCTGATCTATTGAGTCAAGAGGCGAAAAACGTTAACATTTATACTTTACGAATCACTGCTTTGGATTCATTTTTTTTTTTTTTTTTTTTTTTTTTCTGTTCATGAGTGGCATCCCGAGTAAGCACAAGTGGACTTTGAACCCAATTGTGAAAACGGGAATTGTGACATATACTGTAGCTATGAAATAGACTGTAGGAGGTAATGTTGTACAAGCTATATTGCGGGTAGGAATATGGCATGAAGAGTTCCCATTTTCATCTTTTTTGTTCTCTCTCTCTCTCTCTCTCTCTCTCTCTCTCTCTCTCTCTTTTGATCTCCTTTTTTTCACTCCTCTCTCACCCAATTTTTCTCATATGCTTTTTCTCTTTTCTTTTTTCTCTCTTTGCTTTCTCTTCCTCTCATCAGTTTTCTTCCTCTCTCTCTCTCCCGTTCCCTCGTATCCCTCCCCCACCCTCTCTCTTTCATTCATTTCTCTCCTCTTGCTCTTAATGTTTACAGCTTGTTTAGAACAACAACAAAAAAACGAACAAAAAAACAAAAACAAAAAAAATGAGTGCTACCATTTCCTGATCACCTGTGCTAAAGTGGAGAAATTCATTAAGAAGACTGGTCCATATTTAACAACATATCATCTCTTTCTCTCTCTTTCTCTCCATCTCAAGCACACTCTTTCTCTCTCTCTTTCCTTGAAATAACATTGTCTGCCTTTCACACGACATTCAGCCTTACATATACTTATAGTCATTTTGAACGTAATGCTGAATCATTGAGAGATATATGAATTTTTTAAAAATCAAATGAAATAGCTGATGTGGTATTATGATAAAAAGAATTTGAAAGGAATTTTTCAGTGGACGAGAACAACACTGATAATGTTCAGAACACAATAAAAATGTGTTTAGGACTTCAGTACTCATTTAATTATTAAATATACATAACATACATTATATTTCACTATGTACAGGTAGTCGATCCAGTTGCTGATTCACAATGCACACTATATGATCCAACTACGATTTGAAGAAAAGTGGCAAAGTTATGAAATGAACAGTCTCCCATCCCAAGATTTGATCAGAGAAAATAAATCTGCTCTGGACGAAGCCAACATGCCACATGCCACATGCCCCAACTTGCAGTCCATCTGGTCTTACAATATCCAATGACTCTTATTTTTATTTTTATTTATATTAATTTTTGTGACTATTCAAAACATCAGGTGTACTTTACGATTTTTCATTGGTCATATCGCACCTCTAAATGCAAGCTTTTCCATATTTTGGTTGTAGTCGGATCATAATGTGAGCTGTTTGCTTTCCATCGACAGTGAAGTCAGCATTCAAGCAATCACTCATTCACATTCATCATTTTTGTCTACCTTATAAAACCATATATATATTAATATACAATCTGAATAAAATACACATGTGCACAAACTAGATAAATCTTATGGTACACTGAGCTCCTTTGTGGACGGATACAGGAAAACATTCTTTGGATAACCACCAAGAAAACTATATAGCTCTGATATGATGCATAGTATACCCATTCAAAATTTATTTTTTCATTCATTCATTTTCATTCATCTGCTTTCTTGACTCCTTCCAGTTCTTATATTCACCTTTGCTTGTTTGTCTGTTTTGTTTTTTTGAAATATATTGACAAGACGTGCTGAAATACATGAAATTCAATATACTTGCAAATAATAAAAACTTCATTCTTCTCATATTTCTTTTGAAAAGCACAAGTGATGTAGAAAAAAAAAAAATCCCAGTTGACCAACGGCCTATTACACTGATCATGGCCCATGAGACCAACAGCCCACAGGTCTGACTGCCTGGAGTCCAACCATCTTAACCACTGGGAGTTAAGGTGGGTTTTCACGGGACACGCCAACGACTCATGAAGGATGCGAATGTCGAAATAATGGCAAAGTCAAACATTCGGAGGAGTATTTCTCTGAATATTTTGCGACAATGGAGCCTTAAAGGGGGGACCCAATGCTGAAACAATGTTAGTTCATTTAAAAGATCATGATTTTATTAGCAGAAAATCATCTGCCTTAAGTTTTTTAAAAATTCGTGTTGCCAGAAAAATCCCCGAAATATGGTAAGACTTCAGGATATTTTGGCCCCTCAGCTGTGTCCCAATTTCAGCTAGGTAACCACAATGACGTCAAAGTGGTTATCCAGGTTTGCGTATTGCAGATGTCTTTACGCGCTAGACTGTACAAAATGCATTACACCTTGCGCGCATTTTGCTATAATTGCGCGACAAGGTAACCATTTTGACGTCATTGTGGTTACCTAGCTGAAATTGGGACACAGCTGAGGGGCCAAAATATCCTGAAATCTTACCATATTTCGGGGATTTTCTGGCAACACGAATTAAAAAAAAAAAATTTAAGGCAGATGATTTTCTTCTAATAAAATCATGATCTTTTAAATGAACTAACATTGTTTCAGCATTGGGTACCCCCTTTAAACCATTCTTGCGCAGTGTGTGCGTAGTTCTCACAACGTATGCCTAACATATGAATGTTGGACTTTTGTCACTTTTTCGACATTTGCATCCTTCGCAAATCCTTTGCCTGCCCCTTGAAAACCCACCTTTACAGCAAAAATTCTTTCTTCAGAAATCTACGGAATGAATCTTCCCAACACTTATAGACCACCAATATTGGTCTTGTTAACTCTCAGAAAAATTCTCAAAATGTTTGCAGAAGTGACATGTCTGCATCACGGTCCGTTGGTCTGGTGGACTCTCAGATCAGGGCCCGGTTTCATAAAACTTGTTATCAGTAACAACTGCCACATATCTACGACAAATTTGCTCTCAGCCAATCAGATGCAAGGATATCAGTAGCTTATAACAGTTATTGCAACTTGCTATTGATAACAAGTTTTATGAAACGTGGCCCAGTTCTACAAGACCAGTGGTCCATCAGTCTCATGGGCTGTGGATCAACTGGGCTCTAGCCACATAATTCCTACCAGATAATGTCAAAAGGCAGGTCATGTTTGCATCATGCAGTTACTGGAACCGCAAGTCATCATTTCCATGTGCTGAAATAATGTGACTTACAGTGCTTTACCGAATGCAGTAGACTGTACAAAATAATTTTCCAAAGGCCATAGAGCCATGCCTTCATGAAAATGATTAATTCATCATAATCATAAAATATACCATTTCCTTTCAATATTTATGATCATATCACACATAATCAATTCGTGTTCTACAGTTGAAAGAACTTTTCAACCAGATTTCAGTAAAAACCCATAATTTTAACTTGTTTCACACTACTCGTAAATAATAATGCCAGGGCCCTCTTGTATAAAAGGTTGGGATTAAACGCAACTCAAAAAAATTAAACGCAACTCGATTTTCAACCAATCAGGATCGCGTATTTGGGACTTGCGTTTCATTTTTTTTTTTTTTACTTTTTATGTAAGAGGGCCCAGATCATCCAAAATATGATTAACAGGTTCATTAGGTTCCTGTTAGCTCAGATGTTGACAATATTGACTGCAGTAATAGTGAATTGGTAGTTTTAATTACAATATTAGCATCTAAAATAATTATGTATCTATTTTATAAACACAGATGGGTTGTACATGTAGTTGTTTGATGAAACCTTTTCTCAATGATGTATCTTCCAACATATCCTCTTCTCTTCAACAGTTTAAACTCATCAAACTTTTAGATGTGCCTCACCATGTTAAAGTTTGCTAGTTCTGTGAACAAGTTTCTAAGAATTCAATTCCATTGAAGTTCAATGATAGATATATAAGTAAGGCATTCTCTTTCATGGTCCCAGGTATCAAGGCGGGACTATGCTGTGAGTGTAACAGCAGGCCTATTCATTATACTCTTCTCCTGATGGCTCTTCTTGGCTGCGGTCTCATGCATGACCTGAGCCATGCCAGGCAAACGGGAGAAGTAGTTGCGAGCTCGGGTATGTTTGGTCTTGATCTTGTGGCAGAAAACACGTCCATAGGCCTGAATGAAACGAAAAAAGAAGGGTTTTAATATTTCCATTCTACTGATAAATATTAACAGTCATATATAGGTGGTCAAGGGCTGCAAGTCCCACAGTTGAGTTCTTGTCTTTCTGTGACCTAATTACATCAATATTTATCATGGAAATGTTAGAAACTTAGCCAGCACATATCTTCAACTACAGTTTACTCAAATTTAAGCTAATCACATTTTTTCACAGGAGTATTGATCATCTGGACCTACTATGATATAATATGTAACAAAAGTACAGAAATATATGCAAAAACCAACACGAAACAAACATACTACTGTAATCCTTGCCTCCAAGTGAAAACAGCTTTAGATATGCTTAATCAGGGCATTGCAAGAGCGGGTTGTCTGACTGTTGACAAATTTAAAATCTATAAAATGTTTTGGCAAATCGTAAAACTGATAGAATTTCTTGCTTTGTGTACTGAAAACAATTTTGAAATCTCTGTCACCAAATTTCAAATTCTGACAACCAACTTCTGAAAATCAGAAGACCTTTTTATACAATGTCTTTTTCTAGCTTGTCAGAAAGTTTTGTAGCGCATTTATCAACAAATTAAGTCAGACACTCTCATCCCCATTCAAAATTGTCTGATGATGCCCCTTCACGTAGTTAAGACATTTACCTTATCCAGGTCGTCAATCTGGGCATGGGCTTTAGCCTCATCCTTGGTGAGGAGGATGCAATTCCAGGGAGACCACTCCTCATCTTTGTCCCAGCGGACCAGTACCAGATCATAGAGGTCCTCCCAGGAGCTGAGGGCACTCTGGGTACTCCAGATATCCACCACCAAATAGCGCAGGTCAGCCTCCTAAAACAAGGGAACAAACAAAGAATGAAAGAAAGACCATGCACATTATGATACAATTTCAAACTTTGATTCTTCAAGGAATTAAAAGAAGTAACTGAAAGAAATTGACTTATAAACTATGCATGCCTAATAACTTCAAGAGCATAATCTA
This sequence comes from Heliocidaris tuberculata, assembly GCA_025618425.1. Classification (NCBI taxonomy): domain Eukaryota; kingdom Metazoa; phylum Echinodermata; class Echinoidea; order Camarodonta; family Echinometridae; genus Heliocidaris; species Heliocidaris tuberculata. Next base: position 51,596,226 of record CM046832.1, on the reverse strand, counting down.
AAACAAATGCCCTTCTTCAACTTCTCTTATGCCTGAGCATTGGGTGAATTCAAGTTCGGTGTTGAAAGCTGGTGTTGGTGTTGGGGCAAAACTTGCACCAGCCATAACACTGAACCTGAAATGAAGCTGGTGCTGGGATTGACTTCACTAGGTGTTGAGCTATCAGTAATGTGATTGGTATTATTTTTATAAACCCGAATTCAGTGTTGGGGCTAGAATCAGCAGCCCAATTCACGCTCTCAACACCAACACCAACACCAACACCGAACTTGAAATCACCCACTCTGTACAAGGCAGCAGGTAATATCAAGATCCTCTGGTGTTTTCATGCATCCCCGAATGCACTGAATATGTGTCAATTTCAGGGCCCTCTTTCACAAAAATTTGAATTTTTATTTTAAGAGGATGAAATGAACTTCGTCCCTGAAATAGCGTTTAGATGCACTAACAAACCGCAGCTAGAGGAACTAAGTTGCAGTATCATGTTCTCAAACCAAAGTCAAAAGAAATTTGTCTAATGTCCGAAGGAAAAGATGTTGCACAATGCTCAGTTCAAGTTCAAGTTCACATTTAATCCATTTCCACAATTTGAATAAAAATCACAAACAACGATAGCATGTAAGTACAAACTAGAAAACAGATAAAAGAAGCAATACAAATAAAATAAAAAATCATCTTTCAAGAATCTATCCAACTCCCACTTATGCCTCAATAACAATCAATACTTTGAGGAAGTGACATGCACATCTTACCTGCAAGAGGAAAGCAATCCTTGACCCATCTCCCATGGCCTCCTCAGACTTGCGCAGTCCCTTGAGCATGAAACGGAAATGGCTGTAGTCCTGCCTCGTCCTGGCATCGTTGTCCAGCTTGTTACAGCGCCTACAGCGTCCAACATTGGATGAGTTGGAGGCCAACTGGAACTCGGTGGACGGCAGGTAGCTACTGCAGCTTGGGCAGAAGTAGATGTTCTTACGCAGTGTGGACGGATCCTGGGGCACCTGAAAGAGGGGGAAAGAAGTGAATATTGGTTACTACTAAAGTTACTATATTTTGCTTCATATTATGGCATTCAGAAAAGTTATAATTTTTAAATGTGATATTTAACTTTTTTGAGAGAAAATAAAAGAGACCGAATTGAGCTAAAATCTATCAAGATTAGGGGGAAAGCATACTGGCAAGTTCTACATGTAGGCAAATAGATTACTGTGTAATGTGTCATAAGAAATTTGTCACCAGTCCGTTTCTCATCTTAGTGATTAAATAACTGCAAAATTTAGAGCAGGGACATCTAGAAGTGATAAATTGGCTTGAAGTCATGTAGGTGAAAAGATAAAAATGTACAGGAAATGTGTTGAAAAGTATAAAATAGTGCCCGTTTGTATGGAAAGATGGCAAGTTTAATCTTTTCAATATATTGCCAATTTGCAGATTTCAATGCACATTTTTCTTCTAATAATTGCTGGTATCAAATGACATATGAAAATATAACAAATACAGGAACAGTTTATGCAGAAATTTGTGCTCTCTCTCTGCTCATGTATCTCCTATATTTCTAGGGTGCTGATTTGAAAGTCAATGAGCCAAATTAAAAATGTGCAGTTTGTTCCGATATTCTGCACCAGGCCTACCTTGAGTAATCTTGCTGCCTCTGCATTGAAGGTGGGTGTCTTGACGTACTGCAGGAAGAGAGTGGCTATTCTCTTACGTAATCCCTCAAGGTTGGATTCTCTCACCCCTCTCATCAACAGATCAGCCTCGCGGTCAATTAGCTGAATGATCTCCTGTGTCAGCTTACAGTCATGCTCCTACAATGCAAAAGGAGGGAGATTTTATGAAGATAAAGGACGGGCAATGGGTGTTCCATGATGTTATGAGATGATGTTTTCATAAATGTCCTTATCGAGCTTGCAACATTTTCCCATGTGCAAAAAATTATAATTTGAGAAAACAAGTACAATGATTAATAGAGCGAAATAAAATCATGCCAGTTTACACTCTGAAATATACTTGTCTCATATGATGATGATGATGATACATTAATGCCTCCATAAAATGTTCTTACCTTGACTGTGTGCTTGAGGGTAAGTAAAACATCTAGCCTCTCGTCCTGGGTCAGGTACTTCATATTGAGACTGTTGTAGATATCCTTGAGTTCTCTGGCACGGATTGTGTATGCTGTATCCATTTCAGTGTACTTTCCATCAAAGGCCTTCCATCGCCTTGGCGCAGCAGCCTGTAAATGATAGAGGACATTAGTGGTTGGTAATTCCTTGAAGGCTTCAACTGCTTGATAATCTTGATCTCTGACAGAATCGAAACCTTTAGAATCAGACTTCAGTACTTGAACCTCACAAATGAAAATCCTAACACTTTCATAATGATTACTGTTTATTTCTATTACAGTACCAGGGATGTTGAAGAAGAAAATACATGGCTGTAGGTTAGCAATCATAGTACCTAATCACCAAATAGGTTACAAAGCTGCATGGATTTGACAGCCATTCTAAAAATGAAGACAGGCATCTTTTGAAGAGGAGCACTGCAAAGTACTATTACTATTCTTAACTTCTCAACTGAAATGTAGAGCTTCACAAATGCTGGTTGGTTAGCTGTTCGAAGCATACCTTATCAAGAAAGTTTTGGATAGCTCTCTGCTTATTTTCAGTGTCTGCTTCCAGCTTGTGTCTGCCGATAGCTGCTATCAGCTGGGTCTCCTGATCCAGCAAATGACAGAGGGCAGCTTTTCGTTGAGCACCACTCGTCGTATCATCAATTTGAGCGAGCTCTTCCTGCCTCCATTCTAATTTGAGAAAGAAGAATGATATGAAGGTTGGTGTTAGATACTGGTATTTGGCTCCGGCAGTTTGTGCTCAATTAATCCTTTATCTTGTATGAATTAGTATTGCATTGTAATATACAATGATACAATGATACAATCGTTCATGACGTGCAATTGTTTAGTGAAGTTGGTCATGTTTACATAATTTGTGGGAAACAAACAATCGGTAGTAGAAAAGCAAATTCTAGGCTGGTTATGCAATAAGCAATATTCACCACAAATGTCACTGCAAGTGTATTCCTGCATTGTACAAGGAGACAACATCATGTAGTCATCAAAATACAATCTAAAATCAGCTTTGATATGTAAAATCTTTATAACGGAAAAGTCAACAGTTCATCATGATGGGGCAAGCGATGATCGCTGCAGTAAAATTTGCATGCTTCTAGAATCATTTTTCCAGACTCACTTTCTAAAGCATGGTATAGTAGATCAAAATCTTCCTTTGTACGTGGATTCATGCGCCGCTCGAATTCACGCCTGATGCGTTCCTCTTTCTCCTTGATCTTGCGCATCTCCTCCCGGCGCTCCCACTCACGACGCTTGACCGTGTCTTCCTTCAGGCGCACCACAATATTCTTTGCCTGCCATCGGCGGAAATAGGACTGCAAAATGATGACCTGAATGAAGGAACCAAGAAAAACAAGTTTAGCACTAATAAAAAGGCTTCCAATAAACATAACAAGAAAGTATTCTAGTAAAGAAAGTGTATTACTGTTTAATCTTCATTATTTGCATAAATTATCAAGAAATGAAATAAAGGGGTCAACATTACATTCAAGCCTGAAGTACATTGCTGCTCTTTTTCAAATTTATCATACATGCAATAGATACATGATATTATGATCTACATGTTCATATTTCACAAACAAGCCTGTAGCATTCAATGTACAAAAACCCCACCTAAATGGACCAGCACACTACCAAACAACAATACCTTTTCCAGCCGTTTGCTGTGGTACTCATCCGCAGTCTCATATCTGCCTGGTACAACAAGCTTGTCGGTCATGTTGGACACATAGCATCCAATGGTCGTCATCTGCGTGGAGGTATCCAGTGTGGTCTGTTGAAGTCTGTTCTTGGCCGATACTGTCTGGGTGTCTCTGCAGAACCTTGTTATCCCATCGTCTGCCCGCACTCTGCCTTTGGTCTGTGCTGTTGCGTTGTGATACTCCACTCCGGAGAGCCTGTGACGGAACCCACCCAGGAAGGGTTTGCGCCTTGTGGTGCGCTCGATCTCAACCACTACATCATCAACAGTTCCATCCTCTGATAGTATAAACAAGATTTGGAGTATTAGAGAATGTGCAATGTAAAGAGAGAGAAAGAAAGAGAGAGTAAAGCTACCCATATCATTCTCTCTTAATGATGTAACTAGTGTATTCAACTGAAATATGATTGAATATGGTCTATCATTTTCAATTAAACTGAATATCCCACTAGTGCAGTAAACCATAGCTGGAAGAGCATAAACAAATACATGCATATAAGGCCCTTCTGGATCCCCACTGACAATCAATATGCCATTTTAAAACTATCACTAGTGTGTTCAACTGTTTACATGATGTAATAATGGTAATTATTTACTAAGAGAATTAAACAATAACTTACACAGCTCAAATTTATACCCTACAAATCATAAGAATTTAAGATCACTTACAAAGAAGCAATAAGAAATGCTTTTCATATGAACAAGTACGAACCTCTTTCTATTCTTGTGGTGATGATGTCTGGCATATTGTATTCTGGCTTAGGTTTGGGTGCCCTCAGTGGGACATTGACAGGATCGGATGAAGAGATCTCTAACTGTACAGCTCCGTTGGGTCCTACACCAATGGAAGCTAGGGTCATATCTGCACCAACATCAGAACCTGAGAAGCATAAAGCAGATGTGCATAGGGGTGAAGAACCACCAATCACTGGAAACAGTTCATGAACAAAAAGTAAAAACTCTCAGTAGGGACAGGCTACATGTAGATGTGCTGAACTGTTGTGTTTAGCAAGTACACATTCGCTGTGCAAAAAGTTACAAATCTGGGCCCTCTTGCATTAAAATTTGCAATTAAACGCAACTCAAAAAATTAAACACAACTTGATTTTCAACCAATCAGGATTGCATATTTGGGACTTGCACTTAATTTTTTGAGTTGCGTTTAGTTGCAATTTTTTATGCAAGAGGGCCCTGGGCCTGTTCAAGATGTAAAAAATCTGACTCTTTCAATGCAGTTCTGTATATAAACAACACAAACATTACTTTAAACCTTCCATGACATGGTTAAAGACAAATTTCTTGGACTTTTGTTGATAAATAACAAGATATTAAGAATACAAAGATGCTGTGTAAAGTGGAATATTAAACTAATGAGAGGCGAAAAATAATTTAGATACCACAACAGCAGCGTGCACTATACACAAAATACTCATGCAAAACCTTTGTAGATCATGTGCATACCACACACAGACACACGTGCTTCGTGATATCTCCATGCGAAGCCCCGATATTAATGAGCGGAGATCTGTCAGGGTGGAAAGGTCCTAGAGGAGGGCAGTATACACGTATCTATCGTTCCTTACAGATATTTACACTAAAATTCACAGGAAATCATAGATGGTTATACCAAATGATCTCTTACAAACATTTTCTGATACAAGGAGAACAACTGAGACAATATTCAACATGTTTCTTTACAATTTCCCTTTCACTACCAAAACTTACATGAGCGAAGATCATATATATACATTGCACCTCACAGATCACTACAAAATGGATCTATTACTGAAAAATGAGTGGAGATTTCAGGTACAAAAATTACCACAAAATATCATGGCAAGTGGATTTAAGAAAAGCCACATCTTTGTAGGTAAAAATGGAATGATTCTGATACATAGGGGGGAAATGGGAGGCAAGGGGGTTAACACTGGACAACAAGACTGACATTGGCATTATTCTTACCATCAAACATGAAGACAAGCTTGTCTGCTGGCATCCTCAATTCACTGGCCAGATGCTCTTTTAGCTCTTGCATGGTTTGTCCTAAAGCACATGCCATGGTTGTAACCTGTCCACTGGGCATCAGCACAAATTTCACTGTAAAATGAAATGCAAGCATTGTGCATATTATTGTCGTGATCATTTGTTGTGAATGCAGTTATATCAAAGATTCTTTTTTTTTATTTTATAAAGGTTTGTTTTGCTTTGTGCTTGTTTGATTTGGGGGAGGGACGTTGTACCTTTTAGGAACAGGAAAGTAAACTGTGCAATAATTAGAAAAAAACCTTACACAATTTATGAAGCATTGAGGAGTTCATACACAATACAAAATGTGGCATCCATATGAAATGCTCAACTACATGTTATTTTCAATTGATTCCTGTGACTCTTCGGTTCAATTATAAAATGGAACATTATGGCCCGTATTCTTGAAAGAGGTTCATTTTAAACCATGCTTTAAACCTTCATAAGTGTAGTACGTGCATGTCCTCTTGTCCAATGGGCGGACAGAAATGCGCTTATATACGCTTATTTATGCTTAATTTAGACCACGGCAGAAGTTTAAACCATGGTTAGACCACGGCGGAGGTTTAAACCATGGGACCATGGCTTAAAATAAACCTCTTTCGAAAATACAGGCTTATGGGTTAAACAAGCTCCCCTTGTCACTAATGAAATATGTTGACAATGTAGGAGATCACTGATCACAGTATTGAAACCTTCAGGAGACCACACTGACATTACCTGTTGCTGTAGCATTAACCATCATGTCTGGGTCAGGTTGAGGTGAAGATGCATGTGGATCAACCTCATGGGTGTCTCCCGTCTCCTCTGTTGCCATGCCAATATCCCCCATGACAGGAGCAACCTCTTCCTCGGTCTGCTGCTGGCCAGATTCTGCTTCTCCTTGAACAGTTTCTTGAGTGTCCTCTGCAGGTTGCTGGTCATCTTTGACTGCTGCACTGTCAGAAGGCTGATCTTGCTCTGCCTCTGCTCCAGCACGATCACCTTCTTGCACCTCCTGCTGAGCATCTCGGCCTCCTTGCTCAGCTGCATCTCCTTCTGCAGCAGAAGCATCATGACCTTCAGCTGGAGTATCCTCAGTTGGAGGATCACCTTTCAATTCTTCAGCTTTCTCCTCTTCTGCATTACCTTCCACCTCTCCACTTCCTTGTTCTGCACCTTCATTATCACCACTAGGAACCTCCTCTTTATCTGCAACATTCTCTGGTTTATCCCCTTGACTGTCACTGACTTGTTCTGATTCTACAGCATTCTCTTGAGTGTCTTTGCTATCTTCTTGAGTTGTTGTTGTAGGTACTTGTTCTTCTTCCTGACTGGTGTCCTGTGCTTGTCCTTCTGTTTGCTGGGATTGGTCAACTTCTTCTGTTGGTACAGGTTCAACTGCTTGTTCTTCAGACATCTTGAAACTTTTTTTCTGTAGTCAATAAATTAAATCACGCAAAATTTCAAGATTATTCTAAATAAATAGTTGGTGTTTTCTTCCTGGAAAATCTAAAAAACAAAAGAGAATCAAACTTTACTTTTTTTTACTTCAAATTACAAGCTACAACAAGTGACTATAATTTGGGAAAGAGTCTCCCTCGTTTGAACAGTAAACATTAGTTACAACTTAACCCAATCAAAGGCAAAGCTAAAAAGCTAAACTTAACTCAATCTGCAAATACTTGGATGAATTAGGGGAAAAAACTTAAAGTAGAAGAAACACTTGTAAAATGAAATATATGAGTTATTGATTTCATGATCTGGAGTCAGTTACATGTACATGTATGAACACCGGATAGGTACCCCCAGATGTTGTCATTTAGTAGTTTATCAAAATAGACCTAGACTACTACACTCATATTTTCATAACTAGATAAGATGCTATGAATGTTATATACAGTTAACCTTGCATAACTCGAAGTCATATATGTTGAACTTTCACTAAGTTGAATCAATTTTTTTGACCAAACTATGCAAAACATGTGTTGTTTACATTTTCTAAGTCAAATTTTGCATAAGTTGAACTATTTTCGGTGGTCCCAACAGATTTGACTTATGCAAAGTTAACTGTACAATGTTTCCAGGTTAGGCAACGTATTCTATTTTGATTTTTTTTAATATTTTTTTTTTTAGTTTTTCTTTAAAATGTGAAGAGTGTTGATTCACTGTAGCCTAGGTCTACTTAACTTAGATACAAGCCCAGAAGCTGAATATAAGGATTGCTAGTTTTCATATAATTTTCATATTGATCTAGGTCTAGATCTATAAATTCTACATTAAATTAATGTGTAGAAAGATAGCTTTGAAGGAGTTGCAAAGTAAAATCTATGTAGACTCTGGCATCCCTTTTTGCCAGCTATAATACTATAGGAATAACTAACATGTGATGGCACTGCACATCATTCACTAAAAAAGATATGACAGGGATCGAAGGAGGTGTCATACATGTAGCTTAAGTCCTTGAATTGTCTCCCTTGTTGATCTTAGCTTAATAAGACGGCTTCGTAAAACACTTAAGTTAGCAGACAATAAGTACAACTAGCCAACTACCGCTGACTAATTATTCAAGAACTTAATTTAAGGTTAAACTTTGTCCTTTATCTGTTTATTTTATTTTTAACAAGTGACTTTTTTTTCTTTCGTCAGTATACCCACATGTCGTGTGTCCGGACAGGTTGGTTATCCAGACAGGTCATTTTTAAACAGTATGGCTAGAGTGCCCAAGTCTGCGCACATGCGTAACTGCGCGATTCTAAACAAAACATGCAATGTACACAAACATTTCATCCTTATCATAGCAATCGGTATTCATGCAAAATACGAGTCAAAATGATGTAAAAAGGTCTTATTTCAGATATTTTATTCTCAAGCCTCAAAATGTTGTCTTTCAAGTCAAAACTCCCGAACTGCGTATAAAAATGAGTGCGCAGACATGGGCATGTTTTTTGAACAGTGAATTGACACGGCTGCTGTTTCTTGTGAAAATGGCATTGTTCTTGCTCTATGAGATTTTTTTGCAGACTTACTCTTTAGAATATCAGGAATAATATAAAACTAAGCTTTAGAGGAATATTGGAGAAATTCTTGTTCATTTTCAGGTCAAATCTTTGGTGTGCAGACATAGGGCTCCCCATCATAAATCTAACAACTTTTCATGTAAATTTTCACAAATCTTTCACAGCATAGGTTGAAAATTATGTGAATTGCAAATATTCACGGAGTTTAATGTCACTTGATGCATATTTTTTGTAAAATCCTATGACAAAATTGACAGGTTATTTCTTGTTAAGTGTCCGTACATGCAACGCATCATAGTAATTTTGTCAACAATTCAACTTCAGAATAGTCTAAAGTCAAAGAATCAATTTAAGTTAAACTATGGAAATCTAGATATAGACCTAGAGATCTACACCTAATAGTGAATATGATATAGATGACTTTAAGAACAAAAGCATATGTGCAGGTTTGGTCCCACATCCTTATCATCATGATCAGTGATTCACAAATATGGATACGGCTCAGCATTTCGAGACGGTATTCTTGATGCAGTCAACCAGCACATTCCCTCTAAAACTGTTAGAGATGGGAAGCATGTCCCATGGCTTACAGCACATATCAAAAGGGGAATAAAAAACGTAAACGCCTTTTCAACAAAGCCAAGAGATCTGGTAAAGACTCTGATTGGTTGGCATTCCGGAAATTACGAAACTCCATTAGAAGGGACTTAGACCAAGCACAGAACAACTATATCAGAGGTATACTTAACATGGATAACCTTCGGGATGCACCAAAAAAGTTTTGGTCCTTCATTTCCCATAAAAGGAAAGACAAGGCGGGTGTCCCACCCCTACAGTCTGGAAATGGATTAGTGATGCCCGACTTAAAGCGGAACTCCTCAACGACCACTACAGCTCTATATTCACAAAGGATGACTCCATTAACTTTCCAGTTATGCAGTCCAACCCTTTTCCAACTATACTGGACTATGAGATTAATGCAGCTGGAGTTTTGAAACTGTTAAAAGAACTCAATCCTCATAAAGCTAGTGGGCCAGACAAGATCCCAACCTACATCCTGAGGGAATGTGCGGAGGAAATAGCCCCAACTCTTGCCAGAATCTTCAACCAATCTATGGAAGAGGGTACAGTGCCACAAGATTGGCTATCTGCAAACGTCTGCCCAGTGTATAAAAAGGGGAACAGGGCATCTCCCATCAACTATAGACCAATCTCATTGACGTCGGTGGCCTGCAAAACATTGGAGCATATTGTTGCACACAATATTATGAAGCACGTGGACATGCATAAGATCCTAAAGCCTTATCAACACGGCTTCCTCAAGCACCATTCCTGTGAATCTCAATTAATTAACACTTCTGAAGAAATTATGCGTCACCTTGACCAAGTCATGGGGGGCCAAATCGATGTCCTTGTCCTGGATCTCTCCAAGGCTTTCAACCTGGTATCGCACACGAAGCTTCTGGTGAAGCTGGATCACTATGGAGTCCGAGGGAAAACATTAGACTGGATTAATGTCTGGCTTACAAACTGATCCCAGAAAGTTGTTATAGACGGGGAGTTATCTCACTCTATCCCAGTTACCTCAGGTGTCCCGCAAGGGACTGTCTTGGGTCCCTTGATGTTCCTACTATTTATCAACGACATCGGAGAGCTCATCGAAGATCATACAAGGATCAAGTTATTTGCAGATGATTGCCTCCTTTTTCGTCCAGTTCACGGCGAACAAGACCAAATTCAGTTACAGAGTGATCTCAACAAACTCAAAGCATCATGGGCAGATTTGTGGCAGATGAACTTCAATCCCGCCAAATGCGAATGTCTGCACATAACTAGAAGTAAGACACCCAAGGTCTTCACTTATAGTCTCATGACATGGGAACTGACCTAAAAACGGTTAATCAGTGTCGATACCTTGGTATCCACATCACTAATAACTTATCATGGAAGAATCATATAGATCTAGAAAGAATATCAAATGATGCTAACCGGATGCTCGGTGTCGTCAAACGCAATCTCGCTAGATGTGACCAGTCCGTCAAGAGAATAGCCTACCTTGCCCTTGTTAGACCAAAGCTAGATCTAGAATATATATCTACCCTATGGGATCCTCATCAATCAAATCTTGTTCACAAATTGGAGATGGTACAGCGAAGAGCTGCAAGGTTCATAAAAAATGACTACAGCCGTACTTCCAGCGTCTCAGCTATGCTCGAAGATCTGAAATTGACTCCACTTGGTTTGAGAAGACGTCATTGTCGATTAACAACACTTTATAAAGCATTAGATCTACATTAGAACTACCTCTATGGCTCTAGATCTACATAATGAAAGTGCTGTTGATGTCCCACTGTATGTCACCAAGTCCACCCATTCAAGAGGAGACGATGACAACAGATTCACACCCTTGCACTGTAGAACTCAAGCGTACCTTCATAGTTTCTGGCCGCAAACCATTAAAAATTGGAACACTTTGCCTAGATCTATACAAACCAAAAATATGTCATCTACCAAAAAATTCCAGTCTTCGATTGAAGCTTTCTACTTCTAAGTTCTAGTTCGAGTCCATACATGCCATACCACACAGACACTGTCACATCTGGACGTGATGCTGATGACAGCGATGTCCGGACACTTTTCTGAAGATTCTGAAGATTCGGGAAAAAATTAGAATTAGACTAAGCGTCATATTTTTCTCATTTAAAATTTTAGATCTAGACTAGACCTTCTAGGGTCTATTCCACTTGCACTGTTGCAGTCCTACTACTGTACTAGACTCAGTTAATAATTAACACTCCAATTACATGGTCTACTACAAACAAAAATATTATTTCATCTACTTACATGATAAATCACAGATATATGGATGGAGAGGAGTTACTCAAATTCGATAGTGAAAAAGAAGTTTGTAGTCGCCATGATCAATGAATTCCCCGCATATCATTAGCCTCAACATTAACATCATGAACACTAGGCTAGCGCCTGGGTTTGTACTGCGGCGGTGGACGTGTATGCATGCACGCGCACTCGACGTTACACGCTAGGATATTCACAGAGCGTCCTCATACACACACACACACACACACTGTACTGGCGTTCAACGTGCAGTTGTTTTCGATGACGTCACGTTGCTGTGCAACAGCACTTTATCAGTCGCGATCTGACGAAGAAATACTTTCGTTGAAAAAAAACAAAAAACTAAATGTAAATAACTAAACAAACACGATTTTTATAATATGATAATAATTTAATTTCTATCATTATTCTGTTATTTCTATCATAAAATCATAATAAGATAAATATCTCTAGGACAGATTTCTTCAACAACATGTACACATGATTCGGTATTAGTTCGGTAATTTCCGGAAATTCACCTTAACAACCGAGGAAGCCAATCTCGAACTTCGGACTTATTGTTTTTCAAGACCAATCAATAGAAAATTCCCTAAAAGATGGCCAATATTGATGAATATTACTAACTGTATCGACTGTGTGTTAGTGTTAGATGTATTCTGACCTACATCAAATACTGTGATAAAAGTGAGTAGAATTACTAATGATTTTGACATAAATTTGTGAGCAACATGAGCTGAGTGAGGTCTAACTTTTTTTCTTAGCGGCTCTACACCAGCCATGGGATTCAAACAGGCCAGGCCAGGCCGCCTGGGCAAACACACGAACCCTCCTCCAGCTGCAGCTCTCGCTTCTCGGTATGCAGCAGCTCCACACAACATGTCAGCAGCATGCAGTAGGCTCGCAGAGCCAGAGAGCTAACTTACTTAGCTGTAAAATCAATCTTAATTAATAGCTTGATTTATTTAGATCTATTGAGTATAGATCTAGACCCTAGTAGTATTTTTTGTTAATGTGAAATAGGCAACCACATTCTGTTCTGAGTTTAGATTGCACACACTTCATGATGAAATTTGAAAACAATGATGGAAGGTGAAGTCGGCTCAGCCTCAGGTAGTATGGCTAGAGTGCCCAAGTCTGCAAGCTGCGCAGTGCTCATGTCAGCGCGCACGCGTAACTGCACGATTCTGATAAAACAAAACACGCAACAAACACAAACTTTTCATCCTTATTATAAAAATCAGTATTCATGCAAAAAACGAATCAAAACGATGTAAAAAGGTCTCATTTCAGATATTTTATTCTCAAGCCTCAATGTTGTCTTTCACATCAAAACTCCCAAACTGCGTGTAAAATGAATGAGTGCACAGACATGGGCACCATTGTTTTTTGAACGCTGAAATGACGTGGCTGCCGCTTCTTGTGAAAATGGCCTTGTTCTTGCTCTAATTTTGATGAGATTTTTTGCAAACTTATGATGGGGGGACCTAAAGCTACACTCTTTGTTTCCAGCGCCTAAAAAGTCACATTTTTTAATGATTTATGCAAATTTCTTTCATATATCTTGGTTCTACATACTCTTGAATTAAATTCCTGAGAAAATTACTACGAACAAATATCAATAACATTAATTTTCAAGTCGATGTCGATACCTATGTCGAATTTGGTCGAGAAAATGAAAGGGTCCTAAAGCTACGCACACGTAATAAATGAATGCAAATGTTGATTTTTAAGCTGACTGACGTGAATTTCATCCCGATTTGCAAATAGTGATAATATCACCAAAAATAAAGGAAAATTATAATCTACTCATTCTTTTTGGCGAACGTAAATGATAATCTCGTTGCTCAGTCACACCAAAAGTTTTGCGCATTGAACGCGTCGCATTGCACATATTTGCGGAGTGCATAGCTTTAGGACCTGCGTAGCGTTAGGACCCCTGACCATACTCTTTAGAGTTAGATCTAAGTACATTTTAGTGGCGTTTTGACTTTGACCTTTTTTGCTGTATTTTTACTATTAAAGATGTCTCGAGTAAGTGGTCACAGTCCAATTCATAATGGAACCAGGGTCAACCAAAGAAACCCTGGACCTGGTCCCAGGAGCCCTACCCATAATGGAGTCCACACAGAGAACGGGGGCTCACACTTGGTCAATGGCAAGCCTCGTCTGCCCCCTATCAACACTCCGGCCAGTATCTTGTCCAGCAGAAACTCCAGGGACTACAATAAAAGCAAGCTGATGACCCACAGAAGAGCCAAGGAGATGCAGGGACTGCTGATGGAAAAGATCTACCAGAAAGCAGAACAGATAAGAGAGGACGTGGAAGAAAAGGCAAAGAAGAGGCCCCCTTCTGCAAATGACCCAAATTACCCATCCACTGTGAGTTACAGACAAGTTGTCATGCTATGTTTGTGTTGGGTTTTTTTTTGATAATAAGCTCTGTTCAGTTTTATTCCACTTGTAATAAACAAATAAGTTCTGAAAAAAGTGAAAAATAGAGGAACGTGAAAATTTTAAGATGTTTGCCAATATCTACTTCAGGTGCTACATGTACATGAACTTTTTGAAGTACAATTTGTCTTTGATTACAAATTTTCCTGCTACTTTTTTCCTCAAAACTTGTATTGCTAAAATGCTACCTTAAAATTTTTCAACAAAGACAGAAATATGAGCATTGTAATTTATCTTTTATATGAAACCTAGTTAATTAAAATAATAACAGAAAATATATGTGGTAATCAATATTATGTTGAAATTCATTAGTGATGACTATTGTGTGTCAAAAAAACCAGTATATATTTGTTTTGTGCTTCACAAGGTTTTTTGTGAAAAGAATATTACACACTCATAACCTACATGTACATTATATTTGCGTTTATCATTCTTTGATGGTTAAATATTTTTCCACAGATGATGAGTAAAGATCGTCAGACAAGGGTAAGATGTGTGGATGATATCAAAATTTTGGTTTGCCTCTCTCTTGTGTGATGTGCATTCACTGTAGTACCACTACCATGTATATTGTTCCTCTGTAGTCATTCTTTATTCGTATTTATGCACTGAATATGATGGTGTCAGAAAAAGGATGTCAATTGCTCCCTACTTGGATAGAATATGTGGGGTCAGTTTGTGATTTCAAGCTTGAATATTTGATGTGCTACTGTTCATTCATCACACTTTCAAACCTGCTTATAGACTTCTTGTGTGCTTAACAGTTATTGTGTTCTCCCTCATGATTTCAAGCGAACTTGTAGCAAGCTGAATTTTGATGTAGAAAATAGTGGAGTTGCAAGCTGTAATTTCTTTTCAATCTTAATTACACCGAAACAAAATAAAAAAATAATAATTGATGAAGGGGATTATTTGGGGATCTTTCATAAAAGTACGTCATTATTATACTTAACCCGCTGACTGCTGAATTCTCTCATTCCCATAGGCTTAATACATGGACCACCTGGTTCCTGTAGGCAAAGGGTTAACATGTTAGAGCATACGCATATAAGTTATAGCCTTGGTTTTCTTCCTATAGATGTGTATTCATAAAACACACTATCCATACATGTGTATTCTTCCTATCCTCAGTTGCCTTGATTTTCTATACCATTTGTAAAAACTAATCCTAAACATTCTTTAATGATTCAGAAAGCTATTATCTGCTGTGTGCTTGTAAGATCATGGCTCTAATCAATCTAACATCATACCCTCTATGGTTGCATTGGTGTACTCATAGCTTTTCATTTATCCCTCCCCCCCCCCCCCCCTTCATATATTATATGGTACAAAAGATTATAGTGTGTACGTGTGTTTCCATACCTTTTTTAATATATAATATAGTCAAAGAGTTGTCATATGATATGGAAGTAAGAGACCTGTACATACATGGTAAAAAAAAAAAAATCAAATCATAACCTAGAACTTTACATTGTTTAAAATATCTTCCTTTTAAAACCTAAAGATAAAAGAGTATTAAACATTATGCAAACTAAAATATTAAGGCTTTTATTGTTTTGTGATACAATATAGAAGTGATTATTCTTCTACAGTATGTGATTGTTAAGTCATTAGCTGAAGGTTTTACAGTTTGAAAATATTTACTGTTTGGTGACAAGCTTTGTGGATATTGATATCAAATAAGAATAGATAATGTGAAAATATTAATTATATCTTACCATATATAATGATAGAGCTCCTAAAGGTATAACAACAAGCATAGAATAATCTGAATATCTTTTTTTTTTCTCCATCATAACATTAGCAAAATTACCAATATATGAAGCAGTGTGTAGAGAGTGGTCCTATCCCACTCATGGAGGAGCAACGGTATACCAACATCCTAAGTTTGGTACCCTCCCACCTCCAAGAGTCCAAGTACATGCAGGAAACCATACAGGAACTGTTTCAAGAGGTACAAGGTGACTTCCACAGCAGCATGATGAAATCAATGAGTGAGTATATATATATATATATATATCATAAGAGCTTCTCCATTAAAGGCTTTCATGCGCACGCAGCGTTGAAGTTCAGGCTCCGTTCCTTATGAGATATTTCAATGTAAATATAAGCACCCATTTTCTGGTGAAAAATGTGTTGAAATAAAACAAAACATGTACCTGTATACAAACTTCTCTATAAAATGATGGTACAAGGACTGCTCACATTGTTATCAAATTTACATGTAATTAATTGAATGTACATGTATGTACAGTATATCAATTCTTATATTGCAGATGCAAGCCATATGGGTATTATGAATTAATGTTTTTTTAAAATGTAAAGATCTTAGTGACAAAATGCATATAGTCACTTTGTCTTGTTAGAAATGCTACAATGTACCAACCATTGTACTTGATTAGTTTACTGTTGTCATCATTCATCACGTTCTGATAATTGTTTTGAATTTTCTCCTTGATGCAGCACAACATGTGTTGGTCAAACCAAATGTGAAAGGACTTGAGAAAGACACAACAGGAGAGCCCCCGTCTGAACCAGTGTGAGTATTACATCGATTTTTTTTTTGGGGGGGGGGCAGTCAATCATACAATAGTATTCCTTTCTCTTGAACTAATTTAAGTTTCTTGGCTAGTAAAAAAAAAACACAGATTGGTAAGCAGATGTCCTATTTATTGACTTGATCTTTGTGACCATAAGTCATGACATATGATTAGATAAACACGATTTTAAAACATTTTCCAAGTTTTTTTATGTTTAGAAAATGTGGTGAGTACAACATTAAGTCAGGAGCCATGGGAAATACTTGTATTTTGTGCACAGTTTAAAGTACTGTGCCGTAAAGTATAAGTCATATAATTATACCTCAAAGTGGAGATTGTATTCCTGATGCCTGCTTGTGAAATAAGTGGCAAAGTATGAATCTAAAGTTTTGTTTATGATATGTTCACATTGCAGTGGTCTGGACTACTCTAGCCCTTGGCACAACGACTATTTGGATGCAGTGGACGCGATGCGGTCCGATCTCCACATCACCCATCCTTCCATGCAGATTGTACTGGGCATGTGTCAGACAAGCCTGGGGAAGCTCTTGCTGGTTGATCTGAAAGGTCAAAGGGCGCAAGGGCCAGTAGAGTGCGAGCACCTGAAGAATAATGTCATTCTCGAGTGTGAGAAGATGGAGGAGAGGTGAGTGACCTTTATAGCAGGAAACATGCTATATAATTAAAGTTGTTATAGTCATCAAATGTTATTGTGTGTGCCAGAAGGACATTAGAATAATTTGTAATGCACTCAGTTATAAGAAATTCCCTCCTAATGCCTTCTGCCAGGCACACAATGATTTATCTTTCATATGACATTGTTCTAATCCAGTGTTTATCCACACTTGGACCGAATGTGCGCTTCTTTAATCTTTTAGTTCTGTTCTTGAGCAATTAAACCTGAGTGTAATACATATTTGTGTTATGATATCGAAATTATAATCTCTGGTTATGGTCATTGGATATTCCAAGCAGAATTCTTTATTCTTAACGGAGTATTTGACAATAAATTCAAATGAATTATTTGTAATTGTTTGTCATGATGACAGATATTTTATCTAGGTGGTCCGCTAATGTGCTCTTCTAGAGAGCATGTTTGGAGTGCTCAAAGGAGTATCCTAAGCAGTGATTTGCAATTGCTATTTTACACATGTATTCTTATCTTTGGAAACATATTATAATGCTACTATGTACTGAATTTGAACTTATTTTGTGTGGGGGAACAGCGCATTAAAAACCCTGAATATTTTCCCTCTACAGACTCATGCATAGCTGGTGGCCTGAAGTACTCAACGTGTTCATGGATCGCAAAAGACTGTCAGATGTCCCTCCTGAGAAACTAGAATCCTTCTACTGCAGTGTCTCTACTCTCATATCAAATCAGGTAAATTATATTTGTTTTATTAGATTGTTTGTAACACAATCCTGCACCAATGAAATAATTGACTTACATTCTTATGAGCAGCAGGTTCCTCACATATCCATTAGTGGACAGTTGTCTTTTTTGCTGCAATACATTTGGCTGTAACATTTGGTACCTGTTTGATTTAACCTTCATTTCTTGCTTTGAAAAGAAGTGTTTATTTTTTACGTTTATTCATGTTTTCTAGAATGATGTACACTTAACCATTTGCTACTCTTTGTTATAGTTGAGTCTTTATCTTCCACTTTGCGTAGCTGAAACAGCTGATTGTGCGATCTATTGAAGCATGGGTGGAACTGTTTGACATGAAAGACAAGCAGCGCTTGCCAATCTTCAAGATGGAGCTGACCTACGACAACGACAAGATGGAGTTCTACCCGTACTACTCCGACTTGGAAGAGTGCCTCCTATTCGTAGTCCTTCAGCTGACCAAGACCATGCAAAGCGTTCCTACTGTCCAGTCCTGGCTCTCGGGCACCAACGAGCTCAACAGCATTGATGTCATGGTGGCGGAGCATGTTGTCACGGCAGCAAGAAGCACGCTTAAGGAAGCATGCAAGCTCAACTTTGAAGCACCCAGTGCTCATTTGGATTCTTACAGTAAGAACCCCTTATTATGCATCTACCTATAAATAATACTAGTCATACAAATGAACATTAATGTCTTTATCAGATGGCTTATAGAGTCGCTGCCAGTTGAATAATAATTAATCAAGATTTTTGGAAATAGCTTCCACTCCCTTGTCCATTTTGAGTACACTATTGCCTGAATTTGTAGACTGAATTTTGACAAGATACTCATACATATCAGTATTACTAGTTGTTGTAATGATTGATCGTAAATGCCTTATATATATCAGTGGTCCATTTCAGAACACAAAATTCATTGTTAAAAATAGTATTACCTAAGCAGGCAAAGTATAGGGGTAGCATTTTAAATCTGAAGGAACATTACTCCACGCCCATTTCCAATACATCCCATGTTAGGATTACTGCACTTAAGAAAGAATATGTTAACCCTTTCAAGACAATTGACCACATTTTGTGGTTTGGCTCAATAACTTTTGATCCAGAGCTCTAAAAAATATACCAGATGCATGAGTAGAAAGAGCAAAATTTTCTGCACACACTATGTCCATTTTTATTGCATGACCATATTGCGTTTGATGCCAGGAATTTTAAAAACAAGAATTAGCTTTGAGATCCTTAAATTGGCAACACATTGAGAGGTTTAAAATCATTGTTTTTCATCAAAATTGGCAATTTCTTTCAACTATTTAACAAATTTCTAACCATGTATATTGTTTTCAAAGACATTACACCTTATCTGAACCATGTAGCACTAAAAGAAAAATATTATTGTTGCCAATTTGAAGAACAAAATGTGATCAATTTAGCCCTTAAATAATTCCTGTCCTGAAAGGGTTAAATGTCATTCAAACGCTCACTTCTGATGAATATAGAGTACGATATTCCACGTAGCGACATAATCGTCTACTATACTTAACTATCTTTTATGATTTCTTGATTGTGTAAAACTGATTCAATCAAAACATGCTTATGAACTCATAATTTGTTCAAGCTAAATTTTATCATAATTTGTATTTGTACTTTGCAAC
This sequence comes from Heliocidaris tuberculata, assembly GCA_025618425.1. Taxonomy (NCBI): domain Eukaryota; kingdom Metazoa; phylum Echinodermata; class Echinoidea; order Camarodonta; family Echinometridae; genus Heliocidaris; species Heliocidaris tuberculata. The sequence goes on along the minus strand of CM046832.1, from coordinate 51,576,480 downwards.
TGTAGCTGGTTTGTAAGTATGTATTTGATTCTTTGTAAGTTTATTTGCCTGTTTGTTATTATATTCCATGTACCAGGCATGTTTGTTTCCTATCCTCTTACCTCTTTATACTTTTGTTTAAGTGCATAGGGACTTTCTTTATGTTAGTGATATATGCTATATAAGCAATGTTCATTATCATTATTATTAGCAGTATTATTATTATTATTATTATTATTATTGTTGTTGTTAATCTGTATCTTTCAGTGGAAAAATATGAACATCTGTGCATAGGAGAAGCTCAGGCCAAGGTTGACCAATTCCTGGAAGATGAACACACGTTTGAAGAATATTGCCAGGTGAGCTTACTTTAACACAACCCCCATTCACACTTGTTAAATATGAGCGCTCTTAGTTGAATCACCTTGATAAGAACACACTGTATGGGAATGTGAAGCACAGATTTACCAGGAACTGTTTTGCTGCAATACCCTTTGTATGAACCTTAGCAGCAGTATATCTTATAGCGTTATCTGACCGGAGCTTGTTACAAAAACAGCACGTCACAATACATTTGGAAATGGAAATAAGCAAATCATTTTGCTGGAGCATTCTTTTATTACCCTTAATAAGAACACTCTAATTTATGAGTGTGACTGAAATCATATTACCGATATTGGTTCTTTGATTCTGATGGTATTTAGCAAAATAGTTCTTTCGCTAGGCTTCTTGTTTTGATATACATGTACGCTCTGATTTCAGCATGTTTGAGAAATCTCAAAATATGCCAACTTTCTCTCGTCAGAAAATTATAACAGTTTATGAACTTTATGGATTGTGCCCTTCAGGATTAGAATAAATATTATCTGTTCATATCAATAACTCTCTCCAAAAATTTCAGTTTTTTCTTAGGATTGATGAAGTGCCTTTGGTGTGAATACACAAAGCAAAGCCAGTAGAATGGTAGAATAATCTGTGGATTACACAGATAAAGTAGAATGCACAGATAAGGTGTAGCATTTGAAAAAAATTGAAAAAACTGAAAATCTGCTTTTGTAGAGAAATCCATATTGTTTTGTATCTTGATCAATCTCTGTGTTCACTTATAGTACATTGAGGAGTTCCGCAACTTGGCCAAAGAGATCATGAGCCTGGACAGTATTGTCCACTTTGACATGGTCCGTCTAGATTGCGAGGATCTTAAGAGAGGTCTGGCTGAGAAGTCCAGGGGTTATGCCAACACGCTGCTAGAGAGAGTAGCATCAGACCACAGACAAGAGAATGAAAGGTGAGCTACATAGGCGTAATGGATTATGAAAATGTGATGGATCAAGCAACCTCTAAGGATATTACAGTATTGTCAGTCCTGCATACATTATGTTAATGTAACAAGTATTAGGTGCATGGCCAGGGGGGAGGGGGGTAGTGGGGAGGTCGTCCCCCCTCCCTGCACCCAACCTCCCCTGGGGAGCACAATTCACATGCTCATCAGCATCAGCTCACAACCGCCCCCCTGAAATTCAATCCTAGCAACGCGGTTGACAAGTGTATATATTGTAAGTACAATCTATAGGTATTGGGCATGTTAAAACCTTAATTCGACACAGCTTATTCTGCTAGGTTGTCTGTTGAAAATTTGGATATTTGTCCATTGCTAATAAGTTTGAATATTACAAGTCTACCTCCTTTGTAGCGATGCAGCTAATAGAACAAAAAATGGAGAAGAATTGATTGCCCTTCTCAAAGATCACACAGAGAACCACATGCCCTATTTGATATGCACAATACTGCGGGATTCATTCGAATCACTATGAATGTAAAAATGCCGTCTAAGACCAAACCATTGTTTGCCTAAACCGCAGCATCTGCAAGGAGTTTGAAACAATCAAGGATCGTGCTCTGAAGGTTCCTGAGAGCTCGGAGGATATGATGGAGATGATCTCCTACATTGAGAAGGCTCGCATCGAGGGCATCAAGGGACTGAAGGAGCGCATCGAAGACAGCAGACGCAAGATGAACTTTCTCCTAGACATCTATCTCTTCCAGCCAGACCACATTGAACTTAACAAGACTGTGCTTATGTGGCCCAGCAACATCCAACCAATCTTTGATGACAATGAGGAGGTCAGGATAATTATAAAGATATTTTGTTCATGTAGTGGATGTGATAACACAGAATAAGAATGCTTTCATCTTGTCCGTAAAGTAGAGAGAGAAAGAAAGAGAGAGAGAGAGAGAGAATATTAGGAATTCAAGTGGAATTCAAATACTGTTATTTTGAGATGTTCTTAATTTACTCATGTAGTTTTCATGCGCAACTAGAAATCTGCTATGGTTGTTTGCTTTACATTGTTCATTAGAGCCTTGTTTTTAGATAAATATTTAGAAATTACTCTATTTTGTTCTTTTTTGTTGTACATATGGCCAACAAAATGAAAAAAGTAAAATATTTCAGTTATGTTTATCACCTTTATGAGACTTAACAATCTTTCCTCTCATCTCCTTTTTTTTGTCTTCAGTTGGTAGAAAAATCCAAGAGGAAGGGAGAAAGCGAACTCTTGGAGAAACGTGAGAAGCTCATGATCGAATTGGAGAAGATCCGCAAGAGAGTGGCGGAGTTTGCAGAGTATGGTGAACTGGACATGATGGTGCAGTACGTCAATGATGTCAGAGCTGTTCAGAAGAGGCTGGTGGATGCGCAAGAAAACATCAACTTCATCAACAAGGTATTCTTTGTTACAAAGATGCTTCTTGCTCTGATTATTCTATTGGCAGATGATTTTCATGTGGATAGGTTTGAATGGTTAAAAGCTGGAAAATAATGACTGTTACCTGTTTGTTTGGTTTGTAATGAAGATTGCTTACTGAAGCTGTTGCAACATTTTTCATGATATTACGGTACAACGTAAAAGTAATGGTATTCACTTTAATTTGACAAATATTCCATCTCTTATGTATCATTGTGTTGCAATCTACTTATTACAAAATTACGGATAGGCAAATGAAATTTGGTATAACAGGTTTTCCTTGTATTGCTACACAGGTGGCTAAGAATGCTGTAAAACCAAATACAAACTGCATTAGAATACTTGTCTCCTTCAGATCATTCTGAGAGCCTATAAACACATGAAGCAGCCAACAGACCCACTTTTAAGAATTGATTGCATTCCATGATATATATTTTCAGGAGGAGAAACTGTTCAAGTGGGATGGCACAGATTATCCAGAAATAGATCTGATAACAACCGCCATCGAACCCTACCAGAGACTCTTCAGTCTGGTTGTCAAGTGGCAGAGAGCAGAGAAAAAGTGAGTCATGTCATCAACTTTAAACAGGAACAGAAAATGATTCATTGTATGCATAATATTGCATATACTAGCATTATAAACTATACAGGAAGAATTGTCTTGAAAGCCATACAAAACAAATGTGAAATTGAACATACGTTGACCCTACATCAAAGTTAGAATTCACTTGATTGACATAATCTATTTCCTTCCAACAAAAAAAAATAGTCAGAAGGATCTTGCAATATTTTTGTTTTAAAAAATTTAGTAAAATGTATCTCATAACATGAATATGAAGGAAAATATATTTTTGAATAAGGGATAATTGTTCTTATATTGTATTTTATGATATCAGATTCTAGCCTTGTACAATAATTGACAATGAAATTCTGAATGAGATTCTGAGTTTTAGTGATGTTCTGGATGGATTGGTCATTTTTTAAATAGATTTGTCACAAATGGATGCCTTTACTGTATCATCTATATCTTTCTTAGAAATTCATTTGACCTTTAACTCCATACTCTGTCCTTGTCTTCTAGATGGATGGACGGTGCCTTCCTGGAGCTCAACTCAGAGTCCATCGAAGGAGAAGCAGATGAATACTGGAGAGACATCTACAAGATCACCAAGGGCTTCGTCAACGCCAAGAAGAAAGAGGAGGCAGAGAAGGAGAAGAATGCACCCCCAAAGAGAAAGAAGAAGGATGATGCGGCAGAGGAAGAGGCAAAACCAGCAGAAGAGGAGACGGGATGGGCTGCCATCAAGGTCTGCAATACAGTGCAGGAACAGATCAAGGAATTCAAGGTGGGTTTGGTTGATGCCAGGATTCTCTTCAGTTTGTACTTCTTTGCACTTGCCCATTCTATCAATATACCTCTCTTAGCATTGATCATCTTTCTATACAGTACCTTTAGAACAATATAGTCGAATATATCTTTGAAGACTTGAATTATGACAGTTTGGGTGAGACAAAAAGCTCTTTGCATAACAAGAATGCACATATCTGGGACATCGTAACCTATTGGCGAAGTGAAAACATAAAGTTATTGTTCAATACCTACCTGTAAAATTAGTATTAAGATATAGATCAGTGCCTAATTTTTAATAAAATACTAAATGTGTTGATCTTCCTTTGTATTTCAGGAATTTATTCCCACCATCGCTATCCTCTGCAACCCAGGCATCAGGTCCCGCCATTGGTCTAAGATGTCTGACATTGCTGGTTTTGATCTGACCCCTGACTCTGGGAGTACCCTGCGGAAGGTGCTCAAACTCAACCTGGGGACCTACATGGAACAGTTTGAGTCCATCAGTGCAGCAGCTACAAAGGTATAGTTATCAATAGAGCCCCTTATTGTTGAGAATTACTTTTTTTACTCAAATGATTGTGTATTTTTTTAAAAATAATATCAGATGATATGGTATATTGAGCGAGAGAACAAAGCAATTATGAATTTGATTTTGGTATGCTATGAATCAAAGAGGAATGGAATCTCTCATATCTCCTGTAAGATCTCTATAAAGAACAGATGTAATTTAGTCTGTAGAAGAATTTACCATTGCATTTGTGAATAAAATACACAACCCATCAGGTCAGTATAAAATCTCACTGCCTGATTAGGTACTCTTACCCAACCCACTATCTTCCCTGCTGTGCATATTCCTTCAAAAGTTGACCCTCATTATACATTTCTCTACTTCAGGAATACTCCTTGGAGAAAGCCATGGGCCGCATGCTTGAGGACTGGGAGTCGGTGTTCTTTGGACTGACCGCCTACAGAGACACAGGTGTCAAGATCCTGGCCTCTGTGGATGAAATCCAGACCATGCTGGATGACCAGATTGTGAAAACCCAGACGATGAGAGGCTCTCCCTTCATCAAGCCTTTTGAAAAGGAGATCAAGGTAATACAATAAATTTAAGGTAGAATTGTTATCACCAAGTCATTTCATTGTCTGGAGTTATTATTATTATTATTGTTAAGTATTTGGCATCACATGTGCCTGGGAGGGGTAAAGATAACTGAATCACTGTAATCCTCAGGTTTCTCCTCCCCATATAACTGATGAGGATGTGCAGGTGTACCACTACACAGGGGTTCCCCCAACTCTTCTTTGAATAGTGGGTTACCACGCAAAGGTGGTGACTCTCCTCTACTGGGGCCTCCATTAACGTCCTTCCGAGGGACGGATAATGCAAGACAGGAAAAAATGTCCTTAAAATTTTGGTTGTTTTGTTGCATCTTTGTTAGGTTTGGGAGGAAAGACTGTTACACATCCAGGAAACCATTGATGAATGGTTGAAGGTACAGGCCCAGTGGCTCTACCTGGAACCCATCTTCAGCTCTGAAGACATCATGCAACAGATGCCAGAGGAGGGCAGACTCTTCCAGACAGTGGATCGTCACTGGAAGGAGATCATGAAACACACCTCCAAAGATCCTAAGGTAAGAAGTGCTACTTCCACAAAACTTGTCTTTGAGCTTGCATTTCAGACAAACGATTTCTGTTGATGCTGTTAAATCTCAGATTATAAAGCTTCTCAATTCCCCCAAAATAGAACTCTATATTTAAGATGGAAACCAGGGCCCAGTTCTATAAAGACTTGAGAGTGACTTGTATTGCTAGCAACTTGAATCGAGATTGATATCAATAGTAGCTCTGTATGTAAGAAATAGGAGATTGTAAGTTTGTAATTGATTTGGAGGACTTGTGGTATCAATCGCAACTCTTTATAAGACAGGACTGAGATTTATCTGACCATAGAACCAGCTGTTTGTCCTCTACAGCTTTCAGGACGAATGAGGGACTAAGGTGTGCAGTTAAAGGAAATTTATTCACATTGTGGTTTTAGTGCAGATCATCTAGATGGGTGATCCGAGAGTTGCTTCTGTGACTATTGCTCTGGGCTTTATTTCACCAAAGACGTAGGGTTGGGGTTGCAATTTGGTTTTAGGTTAAGTTTAGCGTTAGGGTAAAGGTTTGGTATAGAGTTGAATCCAGAGTTGACGGTAGGAATTCACTGATCTTTGGAAATTGACTTTGGAGCAATTGCCAACAGAGCATGTGTCATTCAACCTCTTGGTGTACCCAAAAAAAACTTACATTTTCATCCAGTCCTTGACCTTTAAGCAACACTTTTACCTTTAAACCCCATTTCAGGTGCTGGCTGCCACATCTCTGATGGGAATCTGGAGAAGCTCCAGGATAGCAACAACCTCCTGGATCGCATCCTCAAGGGTCTCAATGCCTACCTGGAGAAAAAGAGGCTCTTCTTCCCCAGGTAATGAAATGCTCTTCACCTATCAGAAAGGATGGATATTTATAGACCGAATGAATCAGTCATCTTTAAATTGGCAGTACTAATACACCTACTGCTACACTAACTTGGCGAGGACTAATATTTCTTTAACATAATAATGTGTGAATGTATTGCATCATATAGTTAATTCATGGCTTGATTTTATTGGGAAAAAATCACTTCGAACCTGTCAATGTGTTGCCAATTGTGAAATTTGAATAATAATTTTCCTTTTGAATTTGCCCAATATTTCAGGTTCTTCTTCTTGTCCAATGACGAGATGTTGGAGATTCTGTCCGAGACCAAGGATCCCCTGCGTGTCCAACCCCATCTCAAAAAGTGCTTTGAAGGCATTTCTAAGTTGGACTTTGATGCTGCTCTGGACATTCACGCTATGTTCAGTAGTGAAGGGGAGAAGGTACGTTGCTGTATATTATGGTGCCAATTGAGTTCTAGATCATATCATCTGCTGAAAGCCAGAAGGGCATTAATACATATACTTTAAGACAGAGTTAACACCCTTCTGGCTCTCAACAAATGATATATGAGAGTTAAACATAAAGAGCAGAGCCCATAGATGAGTCTGTGCATTTAAATTTTTATTGGCTTTTTACATCCTTGGTCAAAGTTTAAGTTTTTAACACGAATTACAAGGTCATGAGTTTAGATTTCAGACAGTACAGAAAGGTTGAGTTACATGTAAAGCTTCCAGGTGACATAGTGTGAATGACAACAAAAGTTAGTCATTAATTCTAATTTCAAAAGGGTCATTTCCAAATATTAGAGTAAAAAGGAAAGAGAAATGTTTCCTCCAAACTATCTAGATCTAATGTGTGAATAGTGAGAACTTGAAGACATACTATTTTCTTGCATTACTAGGTTTTTATCCTCAGAACTATCATTTTATAGTGTATAAGCATTTATAAATTAAATTTATTTCTTCTAAAATTGTTTCACATCAGATGCAATGATGGAAGTCATTACTGTGGCCAAACAGATTCTGTAAACCTCCACCACTAGTTGTGCATGAAGTGAATGAAAAAAAAGTGGTACATCTAGCATGACAGACATAGTGAACTGTGGGGGAAATGTAATATGTTGACATAGTACATATTACCTTGTTGCACTCCTAGGTCAAGCTAAGTGATGTGATATCGACCTCTGAAGCCAGAGGTGCTGTAGAGAAGTGGCTGCTGCAAGTTCAAGATGTCATGCTGAGGAGTGTCCGGGATGTCGTTGAGAATGCTCATGGGGTAAGACCGTGGTTCCTTTTGGTTTTGAAGAGTATGTAAATGTGTAGTGGTTGGAACGTCGGGCTTGGACAATGGAAGTGGGTGGGCACCTTTTATTTGGCGGAGAAAAGGTGCCCCCTCGCCACTTCCATTGTCCGAGCCTGATGTTACGCCGCCTCTGGTGGTTAAGTGTTTAAGCACTTGACTGGAGATGCCAAGGTTGTGGGTTTGAACCCCGGCACTCATGTCCTGTAGCAAGACATTGATCTACATTTGCCACTCTCCACCCAGGTGTTAAATGGGTACCTGCTAGGAAGGAATTCCGTGAATACTGTGAGCATGAAACCAGGAGCCTGGCCAGAGCCGGGGTAATATTAGAGCACCTTGTGGTGGATATGTGCACTATAGAAGTATCCAGTTATATGTTATAACTATGTTTGCAAATTAAAAGCTTTTTCTTGAAATCTACTGAAATAAATCAGCATGCAGTAGTACAAACATTAGATGAGTGATAGGAATTTTGTTCTGTGGCATCTGGATATTGTAATTATTTCACTACTGTTGAGGCTTTCACCCCATGTTTCGTAAATAGTTACCTTGTGTGAATATTTCTTTTATTTCAATGCAGAGATGGCTACTGTAGCTAATTCCATAATGTCAATACCCAAATCATTTTACATATATTTTGTTATATATGTGGTATGTGCTATACAAAATAGAATAATGTTATTGTCATCACTATTTTATTCTTTGATATATATAGGCCTATGCTGTGGAGCCCAGGGGCAATTGGGTTCAGGAATGGCCTGGTCAAGTGGTCATTTGTGTCTCCCAGATCTACTGGACAGAGGAGGTGCACGAGGCCATCCGTGGTGGCCCTCAGGGTCTGAGAGAGTACCATGCCAAGCTGGAGTCTCAACTCCAAGACATTGTTGCCCTGGTGCGTGGCAAGCTGTCCAAGCAGACCCGTACCACCCTAGGAGCTCTGACGACCATTGATGTGCACGCTAGGGACGTCGTGGAAGATATGGCCAATCAAGGTATGATTTAGGATTTAGGGTTGTAACTCCAAATTAATAGAGTTCAGTACATACCAAGATAACTGAAAAAACAAGATAAAAGAAACAAACAACCAAACAAACCCAAAGACTAAGTGATATCTTTCTCAAAACGCAGAAATTTGTTGATGGTAAGGGCCATAAGTTCAATGATACACAAAGAATTGAAGGAAATGAATTCATTTTAAAAGGGAAAGTCCAACCTGGTATTTATTTGATTTGAATGAAAGCAGTTCATTCTTGCGGTATACTCTGATGAGTGCAAGACGAAAAGCTTCAGTATGTCTCTCTTCAACGCCATTTTCCAAAAAGCAGCAAAATGAGAGAAACGGATTATTGAAAGTTTGAGCAAAATCTGATAAGAAATAAGAAAGTTAGGAATGTTTAAAGCTGTAATCAATCAAACACAAATTGGCAACTCCGTGAGATATCTTGCAAGCTCCTCTTCCATTTGCTCAGTACAGAAAATTTCATAAATTTTCACTCTCTTAGTTTTTGATGAAGGAACAGATTTGTTTCATACAGGAAGGGGGTTGCATCACTATGTTTTTCACATTGCCTTTCCCCTTTCTTTTTCTCTTTTTAATTTTTTTTTTTTACTGCAGTCATGAATATCAATTTTATCAATATGTGCTTTCTATACTAGTCTACTACTTTTTCACATGTATTTGATGATTGTCTATATCTTCTATGTTTCTAGGTGTAAGTGAGGAAAGTGACTTCAACTGGTTAGCACAGCTAAGGTACTACTGGGAGGAGAGTAACACTCTTGTTCGAATCACCAACGCTACAGTAAAGTATGCCAATGAGTACCTTGGTAACTCTGGAAGGTGAGCCCCCCCCCCCCCCTTTTTTTTTTTTATCAGCACCCATATTTGTCATGTGTTGCAATTTATGGCTTATAATAAATCATTCCTTTTAAAGAGGAGGGCGATTTTAGGAAATTGAGCACATTATATATACTATGATGTTTATTTCTACAAGAGTAAAACAGACAGTTATTTGGAAATGACATCTATGTAAAAGAAAGGGTCTTAAAATACCTATTTCTGCTGTGTGAAAATTGAGAGGTCAGTCAATCAGAGACATGAACAAGAAGAAAAAGTACTATAGTTTTGTTGGACAGGACAATGCTACTGAACAGCTTTAAATATCTCTGCATTATTCTGTCCATTCAGGTTGGTGATTACCCCTCTCACTGATCGATGCTACCGTACCTTGGTCGGTGCTTTCCATCTCAACCTGGGTGGTGCCCCAGAAGGGCCTGCTGGTACCGGCAAGACCGAGACCACCAAGGATTTAGCCAAGGCCCTGGCTGTCCAGTGCGTGGTCTTCAACTGCTCTGATGGCCTGGACTACCTGGCCATGAGCAAGTTCTTCAAGGGGCTTGCCAGCTCCGGGGCCTGGGCCTGCTTTGACGAGTTCAACCGTATCGAGCTCGAGGTGTTGTCTGTGGTGGCTCAGCAGATCCTGTGTATCCAGAGAGCTGTGCAGACTCACCAGGAGACGTTCCTCTTTGAGGGGACAGAACTGGTCCTCAAACCTTCCTGCTTTGTGGCTATTACCATGAATCCCGGTTATGCCGGTCGATCTGAGCTACCTGACAATCTCAAGGTGTGCTGGCTTTCTTTTCGTGATATTTTAAAGTTAATTTCTGCTTTCTTTCAAACCTTCTCCAGTTTTACAGTTGTGTTGACGTATCTGGAAAGAAATAGATACTTGAATAACGCTTTTCTGAAAAAGTCATAGTACAAATGTCGAGATCGATGGTATATTAAACTAATGTAGTGACAATTGTTCATTGCACAATCGGAATTAAAAATCAGTTGTTAAAATTAACATCTGAGTGCTTTATTGTGAAAGCCATGATTATGGAATATATTTGTAATCATACTCCTGGTTTTGAGCCTCCATATTTATCTCTTATCATTGTCAGAACCCTTTTGTTGCCTGAAATATAGTGGTTATCTTGTGAACATTTCAATCCGCTCCCAGGTTCTCTTCCGTACCGTGGCCATGATGGTTCCAGATTACGCCATGATTGGAGAAATCATGCTCTATTCATACGGCTTTGTGGATGCCAGGAACCTCTCCGTTAAGATCGTCACAACCTACCGTCTCTGCTCAGAGCAGCTCTCTTCCCAGTTTCACTACGATTACGGCATGCGAGCTGTCAAGGCTGTGTTGGCCGCCGCTGGCAATCTCAAACTCAAATTCCCCGATGAGAATGAGGATATTTTGGTAGGTTTTAAGAGTAGATCTAGTTTTAATATCTTAATTTTTCTCCTGATCAGGAACTTTGACCATCTTTTGTTATGTTTTATTCAGTATTTTGTAATGCCAACTTCAAAAGTGATTAAAATGGGAGCAGTGGTGTGGGTCTTACAGAAATTTCTTGATGCAGTTGTGTTCAACTGTATAATTATCATATTCTTTTTCCAAGCACTTCTGCCACTAAACTTATTTTTCATCCAAGTAATTGACCACCTAATACATGATGTTTTGATCCAAATCGATAGCAAGTCCTATCATTTGCAGAGTTACAATTGCCTTTTGCTATGTTAGAAATTGGATCAATATCAAACTCAAGTTGAGCTGCAATCAATTTGGATCAATGGCAACACTTTAAAAGACGGTATCGAGGACTCAATATTTTGGTCTATGTGGTAATCCCTCTGAAAAGTTGAAACAAGATTGAATACTTGTTCCAAGACCACTTAATTGTCCACTAAGCCATTTCTCTCTCTCTCTCTGTCTCGTCTTAACAGCTCCTGAGATCCATCATGGATGTGAACCTGCCCAAGTTCTTGTCCCACGACATCCCCTTGTTTGAAGGTATCATCTCTGATCTCTTCCCTGGCATCACCCTGCCCAAGGCTGATTACAAGCTCTTCATGGACGCTGTCCATGAGATCTGCGAGAAACGCAACCTCCAAACGGTGGACAACTTCCTTGAAAAGCTCATCCAGACCTACGAGATGATGATAGTCAGACACGGGTAAGTTGGTGCATTGAAAAACAGTTGTTATAAACGTCTTTTTTGCACAGTGCTACTGGATGCAATTATGATTTACACTCGCCACTCCTCTGGGAAGCATTTCAGGCAGTCACCTGTTTATACTCAATTGCAAAATTTTAAGACCACCTTTAGCAATAAACAGCACCGTTTTTGGTCAGAAAATGAGCCATCTTTTTGAAATGGCACTGTGCACAACAGTATTGCGGCGACCAATCCTCTTGCTAATTTGACATTCAGACTTTCAGAGTAGCCCTCTCAATGGAGAGTCACTTCCAGGGCCCTTTGAACCTGACTTTTTATTTTGCCATTGCTGCATTAAAGACAATTAATGTCAAAGAATCAGTGGACTAACTCTGCCCACTAAGTTACCGGGGTTTAAACCTGGACTAAAGTTAGTTAGCTTTTATGGATGCTGGCCATTGAGCCTCTGTCTATCTTCTTGTCTATAGTTTCATGCTTGTGGGAGAGCCTTTCGCAGGCAAGACCCAGGTTCTTCACGTCCTGGCCGATGTCCTGACTCTCCTTAACGAGAGAGGTCTGAACGAGGAGGAGAAGGTCATCCACAGAACTGTCAACCCCAAGGCAGTCACCATGGGTCAGCTCTTTGGACAGTTTGACCCAGTTTCTCATGAGGTCAGTATAGAATGGCGAGATTGTCAGATAACCAGCAAGTAGAATCAGAAAAGAGTAGTCCACATTTTTTTCAGTAGAGAAATTCAAATGCCTTTAAAAAAATTGCCTTGAAGTGAATGTTATGCCTTCACCAGCTTTTGATTTGTATTGTGTTCATTTTGTATACAAATTATATTAACACTATTTGCTTTGAGTTGAATTTGGGAGTACTACTTTGTAGTGTGCATGTATTACATATAGAGTTTGATAAGTTAAAAGCAATTTAATTACATTACCTTGACTGATGTAGAATATGTCTTGATTATAAGTGGAGAGTTGGCATTACTGAAGCCATTGAAAGTGTTGAATACTAAAGCCTGAGTCTATGGAAATGCATCTTATACCCAAAACAATATTACATTGTACCAATGGATTAATATTCATTGTCAACGGGTTGTAGCAAGTTTGATAAGTTCAGAATATCACCATCCCTTTACACAGTGGACAGATGGAATCGTTGCCAACACATTCCGTGAGTTTGCGTCGACGGACACGCCCGATCGCAAGTGGGTGGTGTTTGATGGGCCCATTGACACCCTTTGGATTGAGAGTATGAACACCGTGCTGGATGACAACAAGAAGCTGTGTCTGATGAGCGGAGAGATCATTCAGATGTCACCCCCTATGAGCCTCATCTTTGAAGCCATGGACCTGTCGCAAGCCTCGGTAAGGTTTCATGGATGATAACAATAATGATATTTCCCTTGGGAAAAGAAAAGAAGATATTTCCATTTTTCCATTATACTGGGATCCCACTATTTTTTACACTAGAAATCATTTCAAAGTAATGAGCAAATACAAGTGTTTTGTGATATATCTTGTAATGGAGTTCTGAATGTGTTTGATCTTTCTAAATTAAATCTGTATTAGTCACCCTCACTCCATTTGTATAACACTTCTCCTTCACACACAGACACTATAAACTTAGGTTTTACTGTTTTACTGTTTGGACTAGCAATTGTAATTAACAGTAACACTTCATTACAATGCATTGTACTTCCTAAGATATGCCCCTTTGGTAAACCCTGGCATAAGTTTTGGGCTTGGTCTTGCAAACCAGGACTTGCCAATATAGTCTAGAAATGATCTGAGATACCAAAGTACTGATTGACTGTTTCCTTGCGTATTGCTTAAATTAGGGGCAGGTCCTGTGAGTACATTCTCAATACTTCTGTCCGTGAAATCCTGGTAAGAATTAATTTTCCGTGATTATTTATACTAATTCATGGTTCCTAACTTATATTCTGTTCAATTACCTCTTCATTTGCAGCCTGCCACAGTTAGTCGCTGTGGTATGATATACCTGGAGCCTTCCAACTTGGGCTGGCGGCCGGTTTTCAAATCTTGGTGTAATGATCTGCCAGAGGAACTCCTGAAGGAACTTCCTCTTATGCAGGCCCTCTTCAACTGGCTAGTGGAACCTTGCATTGACTATGTCCGAAGAAACTGCAAAGTAAGCTTTGTTTGGCTGAATGATCAATGAGTATTATGGTAGACCTGTTCTAGAATTTAGTCTAATAACAAAATCAGTGTCTTATCTTTTCTTTGTGCCCTTTTTTTAAGTCTCACACACCATATTTGTCAGATAATTCATATATTTGGGTACTTTATGGCACTCAAGCATTGCTCTGTTTGATGGTATCGATGACTGTCCTTCCTTTTGTTGTTGTTTTTACTTCTTTAATGTGCATATTAGAGAACACAACCGTTATCCCCAAGAACAGTCTATGAATGTAGTTACAGGTGATATCTTTCATTGTCAATAAATGTTAATGATGATATCAATGTTTTCTCTCCTAAGGAATATGTTGCAACCAGCATCAACAACATGGCACGTTCCCTGATGTATTTTGTCAGAATGTTCATGGACGACAACTTACCCAACTGTGATCCAAAGAACCTAAAATCATGGCTTACTGTAAGCAAAACAGTTTTACTCTGATTTTAGTTAAGGATTTGGCCTCGTCTAATTTAATTTGAATACAATTATTTAGGCACTTTTGCTCTCTCTCTCTCTCTCTCTCTCTCTCTCCCTCTAAACCTGCCTTCCATTCTCTTTATTAAAATTCACGCAGCATGAATATACAACAAATGCAAAAAAATATACCAAAAACTAATAATAAGATGTATGTAACTCAGACCAAAGGTGTAAAGATAGAGAATATATATTTTAATTTTGTGGATCACTGAGATTTTAATCATGAATGAAACAGAGACAGAAACAGCCTCAAAGTTTTTAAAGTAGTCAAGCTAACTCCCTGGTGATTTGCTTCGATTCTTTCCCGCAGAACACATTTCTCTTCTCCATCATCTGGTCGGTGGGATGTACCACAGACAACGATGGCCGTGCAAAGTTTGACCTCTACCTCAGAGACATCATCACAGGCAAATCAGAAGACCACCCCATCCCAGGGGAGGTTGGCAAGCTAGATGTACCCCTCCCTCCTGAAGGCATGGTCTATGATTATCTCTTTGAGGTAGGTTACGAGAATTTAAGGGGAGTTGTGCGGCCATGAATAAAGCAGATAATTTAAATAGATTTTTGACCGTATGATAAGTATGATTTTACCAATGAGAATTAGATTCTAGTTTCTACAAATGAAATGTATATCGATAATCTATAAATACATTCATAATTCAAATAAATTTAGAATTATATTGCTATAACTATAAATAGCACCTGGTTGTTTGGGTTCACATGAACCACTATTTTATTGTCTTTTAAATAAATTCCTATTTTTTATGATATGATGTACCTGCTTCCATTATATCTATTAATATGATATTTGGAGAGTTTTCATAACAAGGCCATGTAAAGCGGACATTAAAAGGATATTAAATGGAATTCAGAATGTGATTTGTAGTGGATGAAGAAAAATATTTACCAAAGCTTCATTTTGTTGTACAATTCCACAGTATAAGGCCAGAGGGAAGTGGACCCACTGGAATGACACCATCCGCAATGCAGAGGTTGGTCAGGGTAAGAAGGTCCAAGAGATCATTGTCCCCACCATGGACACTGCCCGCTACACCTATCTCATGGACATTTGTGTCAGGCACGAGAGGTGAGTGAGATCTGCTTTGCATAAAAGTTGTCCTGCAGTACCATTAAATCTTGTATTGAGTTGTTTAGAAGCATTATAATTCAATAGCTTGAAGACAAATACAGTTGTGAAGTCTTTTTGTTTGTATGGAACCATTTTTTTAATTTCCAGATAGTAAGATGTATCCATTATGAGTCAAATAAATGTATGTTTTGGCAAGTACATGTATGTCCACAGCTTTGTTACCGAATCACAAGTTGGAAATGTCTTCTAGTCTCCTTTTTATTCTTCCACTCTGCATACATGTATTTATTTTCTAAATAAAGTTATAAAGTTATGCTTCTGAAAGATTAAGGATAAATCAAAATGAACTAGACCTAAGGAATATCAGTCAATTAGATAATAATAATAATAATAATAATAATAATGTATTTATATAGCGCATTTTCCATATATATATGTTCAAATGTGCTTTACAATGTTATTAACTGAATAAGTGAGTTTTGAGAAGCTTTTTGAAGACATCCAGAGATTGTTGGTTACGGAGAATTTGGGGTACATGTAGTTGATTCCACAATTTGGGAGCAGCAGTTGAAAATGTTCTGTCACCAAGTGTGGGCAGCATCTTGGGAGATGGATAGTTGAGCATGCATGGTGCCTTGTGAGGAGAGGAGGGGAGATCAATATCTATTATTGTCAGCAGACTCTGGGAAAAAACACTACCACCATGGTGTCGGAAAATTTCACGTTCAAGTTCTTCATTCAACACTTTCATTTTAAAAAAGTAGTTTCAAGTCATCAAATAAAAATAGTTACACTGAACATCAAATATACCCATGTAGACTGATCAACAATCCTCTGCAAGGAATTGAAGATTTCTTTAAGAATGCAGTTTCTAGTCTAGAATGTCTGTTTATATTTTATTTTATCTCTCCTTTCATTCCAGGGCAATCATGTTTGTGGGACCTACAGGTACTGGTAAGAGTGTGTACGTCAAGGAAAAACTAATGAACAACCTCTCCAAGGATGAGTATGTCCCAATGTTTATCAACTTCTCGGCTCAGACAAGTGCAAACCAAACACAGGTAATACCATATACAGTCAAACCTGCTTTAGCGACCACCTGTCTATAAAGACCACAGTATTTGTTTCCTTTGAACAGCAATTCTTATTGAAACATGTATTGAAGGAACCTGTCCATAAAGACCACCTGCTCATAAAGACCACTTTTCTTGTCTCCCTTGAGTGGTATTTATAGACAGGTTTCACTGAACTTGCAGGCTGTAGTAAACCCCACAGTATACTAAAACTCAAAAACTGAATGTCTTTTTGGTCTAGTTGTTTTAGAAATTCTACCCAACACATTTCTGTATCAATATCTATGTACAGTGCATAATTAAATAAAAGTCGGACTGAATTGTATGAATTTATATTAAAAAGGATGATATAAAATCTAAATTTGCTTGGTAATCCGTTGTGGTACTGTATCATCTTTAGAATTATAAATTTAATTCTCATTGTATATGATTCAGTGCTATACTTTTTAAGAAATTGCACATTTGAACTTACATTGCATTAAAAGGAAGGTTCAAAATGGCCCACACCTTCATACCTTCTCTCTCATGGGGATGTGAATTTTCTACACAGAATTATTATACAATCAGACAGCCAATTTATCAGCCTAACAATAACCAAGGAGCTCTCTTGAAGAGTAAATCTAATGATGAAACTCGTCTTCCTTGCAGGACATTATCATGTCCAAGCTGGACAAGAGGCGGAAGGGAGTGTTTGGACCGCCGATGGGCAAGAAATCGGTCATCTTCGTGGATGATCTTAACATGCCTGCTAGGGAAGTGTATGGTGCCCAACCTCCTATTGAGCTGCTAAGACAATACTTTGATCACAAGAACTGGTAAGTTCATTTGATTCTGTTCTTCTTCTTTAGACACACAAATTGTATATAAACTACTAATAATCCTGTTGCGATAATGAATAACCATGTGATTTTAGAGCTGTACTGTAGAATCAGAATCTTAAGCCAAATTTGCAGGTTTTTCCAGTTTTGAAAAAAAAAATCACTGCTTAGAATAATTGCAGTTTGCAAAATAGCAGTCATTAACAATTGCCACAGTGTCTCGTTTTACAGTACCGTAATGGCACCAGTCGTGGAGGGGTTTGACAGTTTTAGATTCATAATTTTCAGAAAGTACCACGGTTGTTGAGGAATAACCCACCATTTGATGCCGAAAATGCTTGTGAATAAAATCCACCCGAAATATTGCATCTTGCTTCTACGGCGCGAATGCTACTGTGGCGCTTCTGCGGGGCTTCTGCTGCTCCAGTGTCGCCGCACCTCGCACCAGTGGTGCCGCACCCTTCGCAAATGATATCGCGAAGGAAGGATTAATCTAAGATAATTCACTCTGTTGTAAAATTATTCACTCAGTACACAGCGCGCTACTTAAACCATACGCACGAAGCTATCTGGCTATCGTGTTGTCTTTGGGGGACTGTGCATGCGCACTAGTATAATGCGCTTGTCAGGATGCTACGTCACGATTTGTGTGTTGTAGGAATGGCGCGTTAAGACTGGAGCATAGGCATTCTCGGCAAGACAGCTAACTTTGAAGAAGGATAATCTATTTCCAAAGTATTTTTCATGCAAAAAATTGTCTGGCCAACATCTATGGAACTTAAGCTCTGTTACATCGAAAACAGAAAATATGGTACATAATATTTTTTTTGTTTCAGTCTGCTAAAGAGGAAGTTCTTGCTTTACAAAAAAAATAGCAGAACATAAAAAAGCCCCGTGGATAATTCTCTTTGGAAACAAACTTTTCCTGCCATAATTTTTTGCGCGATCGGCAGCGAGCAAAACGCCGCATATTTGTTCCTTATATATTTTGGTGAAATATCTGCTAGTCAATCGCACTCGTCCTTTTCGCTCCGGTGAGACTAGGGCAGTTGACACAGGGCGTTGCAGCAATGAAGCTGTAATACAAGGGCGCGACACGACTGGTGCCATTACGGTATATACACACATACCATGTGCAAAATGCAGAAAATAACAAGTATTTGAAATGAAGAAACCTCAATTTCAATTCAGATATTTTTGGGGGAACTTTTAATAGTTCATAATGATCCCTCTGATCAAAGGGTTCAATCTTCTCTTGAAATTAGAAAATTCTCTCTCCTGAATTAAAAGCTTTCCAAGCATTAGAGAGGAACTGTTAAAAATATCACTATTACAACCTTGATTTGCAATTTTCTTTGCCTAGTGTTCGTCTCATGCACGAATTAGAGGACTAATAGTAAGAGAGAGAAAAAACAATTGTTTTGTTTGATGCCATATAAACAAAGTTACTACATGTATCAACCACTTTTTATGTTATCCAGGTATGACAAGAAGGACACCACCAAGATCAGCTTGATTGACATCCAGTTCCTGACTGCAATGGGCCCACCTGGTGGAGGTCGTAATCCCATTACGCCCCGATTCCTCCGTCACTTCAACGTCATCGGTATTGTGCCTTTCAATGATGAAACTATGCAGAGGATATTCACCACCATTGTCAGCTATTATATGAGGGTATGCTTTTTAATCTAGGGCATATTGTGCTAAACTTAGTATTGATAAAATCCTGCAACAAATCAATGACAGATTTTGCTCACAGTCTACTAAATACAATAATTCTTCAGTTTTTATATCAATTTTTTTTTTTGTCGGTGGTTTTTAATAACAATTTTTGTTAAAGCACGTAACTGTCATGGGTACTGCCTTTCGTTATAACATATTGTTACTAAGCCAGCTTTCTCTCCATTACTTTCTTTACTTCCATATCATCTGTCATTAACTAACCGCCTTTAATATATCTTTGACTGCAATCACATTATCTTTGTGAATGGTATTGGCATGGTAGGGGCCTACATCCACCTTGACCCAGTAGTAGACAGGTTCCTTGCAGAAAGAATTTGCCTTGGAAGTGTTTAGCACCTTCTATGGCAGCTTGGCTAAAGCCAGGGTAGTAATGATATACTTTGTAGGCTCCTTAATCCCTTCAGTGTCACCAAGTTTCAGAACAATTATCATAGATTTTCTTTCAAGAGTTAACTTTTGACTTATAATGGTTACTTTCATCTTTGAATTTGGGCATGAAATATATCTTCCATGAATAAATACTTCATGATGGGGGTAACCTGTTTTGTTTCTAGAAGAAAATGTAAACCTCTGTAGTCCAAACACATTTTTCACTTCTTGGGCGGAATTTGCAGCCCCCAGCATGTAAGGGGTTAAGCATCCCTTGAAGTGGATGTGTGTTCATTAGAAATGGTGGTATCATTGTCATGACCAACTAAATTTCTTTCTTCAGGCCAATGAGTTCCCTCCGGAGCTGTTTACCAGCGGAACCATGGTGGTCCAGGGTACCATGGAGGTCTACAAGCAGGCCATGGACAATCTTCTCCCTACACCAGCCAAGTCTCACTACACCTTCAACCTTCGGGACTTTGCCCGTGTCATCAACGGCGTCCTCTTGATCAAGAAGAAGGCCGTGGAGAGCAAGAGGACAATCACCAGACTCTGGGTGCATGAAGTCTTCCGTGTCTTCTACGATCGTCTCATCGATGACCATGACAGAGAATGGCTTTTCCAGTGAGTACTCTCATCTTGTCCTTCACAAAGTTCAACAGATGTTAAGAATATATATTCCTTCCCTAAAAAAAAATAATGATAAATAAAAATGTTCCATAGAAAGGGAAAATGTACAATTTTTTTTGCCTGAAGGGCTTTCTCATAAATCATACATAACAAACATGTATATGTATGTATAGACACAATCAAAATTCTTTTTTATTTCTATTTTTCTAGTTGCAGTGTATTTTAGCCCAGGAATGAGTAGAAGATCAAACTGTTTATAAGTCCAAAGGGTTTTCTCTTTAATAGCCAAAGTAATACTTCAGATCACAGCTGCCACCATTTTCTACAGTGCAATGTCTGTAGAAAAAAAAGTAACATCATTAATTCAATTTTACTTCTCTCTGTTGTTCTGTGAGGTCAGTAAATAAATTAGGCTACCTTACACAGATGCAGTAATTTAATTTGTTTAGGACACGTAAATTTTTTAAGTGCCATAAACGGATATTTGGCCTACTGGTAGTTGTTCTTACTGATTTCTCCCATCTCTTTCCCGTCGTCCCTAGATTGTGCCGAACTCTTGTCAAAGACATCTTCAAGGACAGCTTCGACACTGTCTTTGAGCACCTCGACCCTGAGAATCGGGGTATCAAGCAAGATAACATGCGCTCTCTCATGTTTGGTGACTACATGAACCCTGAAGCTGATGATGAGGACAAACAGTATGAGGAGGTGATGTCTCTGGAGGAGTTCAACAAGGTGGTGGACTTCCAGCTGGATGAATACAACCAGATGCACAAGAATGGCATGAATCTTGTTATCTTCAGGTAGGTTCACGATTAAAAGTCACACTTCTAAGTGTAAGAGGTAGATTTCTTGTTTGTTTGTGTATAGCACGTTTTAAGTTGAAAAATTTTGTCATCATGGCTCTTGCCAGTACATAACACACTTGGTGAATATATTACATGTACCAGATATGGAGACTTCAAAAAGAGAAATACCAAGGGTATATGCTTCCAAATGATGACCATTTAAGGTAATTATTATATCAGTGCAATACTTTCAACCATTCAAAATCCTTTGGCCCTTCCAAACCATTTTATAAAGTTATTTTTGCTGAGCATTTGGCTAGTATGACCTGTCTTAATTTTCTTCTTTAGACTGCAAGTTTTCCTTGGATCAAAATGCTATATGATGTAGATTATGTATGGAATCATCCATTAAGTAAAGCCCTATGTTAATATTCTCCTTTTCTCCCTCTCTTTCTCTCTAATCCTTACTTTCTTTAATATCCAGGTACGTTCTTGAGCACTTGTCCCGCATCAGTCGTATCTTGAAGCAGCCTGGAGGCAATGCCATGCTGGTAGGCGTAGGTGGTAGTGGCCGTCAGTCCCTGACCCGCCTGGCTGCTCACATGGCTGGCTTCAGTCTCTTCCAGCCTGAGATCTCCAAGAGCTACGGCATGAACGAGTGGAGAGATGATCTCAAGGTGAGAGCATTACCATGACGAATCCCCCCCCCCCCCCCGGAACATTTGATGTTGTAGAGTTTTCATGAATTTTTTGTTTATAAGTCTTTTGTTTAACGTATTGCTTTATATATGCATGGTAGGGGTACAAAATGAAACAAGGAGATAAATTCTTTAGATAGCTTGACGATTCTGGATTTGATTCAGTTTGTTTGAGAGTTTTCATGAAATTATTGAGAAGTATTTTGTTTAATACTTCGATTTGTAGTAGTATGAAATGCCATGTAAAGGAGACTGCTCAAGGGTAAATATTTTAAGTCCTTTGAGGATTGGAGTTTTTATTCCGTTTATCTGAAATATAATTTCAATAGAGTATTATCATATAGTGGTATTTTGTAGTTGATTAAGTGGCACTTTATTTTCCAGTCATTAATTCTTTTCTTTGTTAATGTAATGTAGCTGTTACAACTTGTCTAACTCAAAGCATAAACATTATCTAAAAGGTTTTTTTGATTGCTTAATTTGCTTCCAGCATTTCTTGACTTCTTCTTAAGACACACTGACTTGATGTAAAGCTGTGATCCATATACAAAGCTACAAATTGTGTAGTGTTAAACTTTCATGCATTGAATTTACTCAGACAGAGTGTTAATGATAAGACAAAGTATTTATAAAAGTGTCCTTTTTTCCCCCTCCAGAACCTGCTAAAGAATGCCGGAGCCTTTGGCAAGCCAACAGCCTTCCTGATCACAGACACCCAGATCAAGGAAGAATCCTTCCTGGAAGATATTGACAACCTCCTCAATGCTGGTGAGGTGCCCAACCTGTACCCTCCAGATGAAAAGGCAGAACTGTTGGAGGTAATGTATCTGTTTCAGCCCAAAATACTCCTTGCACACGATATGGCTATTGCCAGGACTGCAAATATAAAGAGATGTTTAATTGCAGGATCTATGGGATTTTAAGCTTCCAATATATTACAAAGTGATCAAAACATACTCCATTAATACTCTGGAAATGCATCAGATACTCTTCTTAGTTAAACATGTTTCAGTACACATTGTGGAGTGGGTCATCTGCATTGTTCCTTAAAATTAATTTTGATTTTAATATTCCTTCTATCTTTGGGAAATGCTAGCTGAAAAGTTAGGTAATGAACAGCTCTTCAGCCTTCCGAGGAATATACCATTGAAAGTGTGAAAATGAGTGTAGCTATTTCATATATCTATTTTACCATGTGGCAAAAATTTTAATTAAAGCCTCTCTGTACAGAAATATTTCTTGATTTGTTGGGGGGGGGGTTGTACTTTATATTCTGCCAATTACTGTGATGTCTCTGACATTGTAGAATAGCTGTATGAAATTATTTTGATACTTCCAGTATATCTGGGCTTTACCAATATTTTCTGCACTTTCATAATTTGACCAGGCTGTGAGACCAGCAGCTCAAGCAGGGGATAAGAATGCAGACTTCAGTCCCCTGGCCCTCTTTGCCTTCTTTGTCAACCGCTGCCGAGAGAACCTCCACATCATCATCGCCTTCTCGCCCATCGGAGACACCTTCAGGAATCGTCTGAGGCAGTTCCCATCTCTCATCAACTGCTGTACCATCGATTGGTTCCAGGTAAAGAGTCATTATTAAGCTCGAAGATTAATGTCTTGCCAAAGGATGTCAGTGCTGTCACAGGGATTCAAAGCACGTACCTTTTGATCCACATTCCAGGGACTTATCCACAAGATCACTAAACCTCTACATTCCTTCAAATAAATATTTCACCCTACAACTATGTATTTTTATGTAAAATTGTCATTTTTTAATGGGAACCTCTGATACTTAATTAATCCTGTCATTCTTCAAATGGTGTTCCAAACTTTTCTCCTCCCTACCCCCCACCCCTTTTTAGGCCTGGCCTGAGGATGCCTTAGAAAGGGTAGCTAACAAGTTCCTGGAAACTGTAGAGATGGAGGATGAGGAGAGGGGAAGTGTCGTCAACATATGCAAGCATTTCCACACCAGTGCCAGAAACCTCTCAGAGAAGTATGTCATCGTTGTCTTGTTTTGCATTTGTAAAAGAACTGGAGTTGAAATTTAAGAAAAAACAAATTCCAATAAACATTTATTTCCTGTCATAAAAGGAATGATAAAATATTGCAGTTAATGATGCTTGTTTGTAGAAGGTTGGGTCAATAAAGGGTAACAATCAGACCACCCATGTAATTTCTTGTAAGATCCTATAAGGAGCATTAGCCTACGTTTTATGTCTTGATATTTTAAATGCTTCCAGAAATTTCTTTCTGGAAATGACATTCATCGAAAATAGAGGAAAACTTTACGATGAAAAAAAAATTCTATGAAATTTCTAACCAAAGCATATAACTGCTGTTTGTGTGACATAGAACATTTGAAATTAAAAACTTTCAATTTTCAAGTTAGCAAATATAATTTCTTTCTTGGAAGTACAAAAAGAGATGACTGCAAAAATTCTTTCAGAAATTGAATAGATCTCACTGTCAAATTGTGATGAATCAAACAGGTTCTTTTCTGAGTTGGGGAGGCACAACTATGTGACACCAACCTCGTACCTCGAGCTGATCTCAGCCTTCAAGACCCTGCTGGGTAAGAAACGTGACGAGACGGCCAAGGCCAAGCGTCGCTACGTGGTGGGTCTGGAGAAGCTCAAGTTTGCTGAGAAGCAGGTCGGTGAGATGCAGGTGGAACTGGTGGAGCTTCAGCCGAAGCTGGTGGTGGCGTCTGAAGAGAATGAGAAGATGATGAAGGTGAGTTGCCTTTCTACTTCTTGATATAAGTTACACATAGGTTCAAAGCACGTTACTCATAATTTTGGGGTACACTAGACATTATCTCGACGTATTTCGACTTATGAGTAACTTACAAGTAACATGTGTGAACATGTGGTCAACGCTCGCATAACTTACCTACAACTTATGGCCCGCGTATGGGGGACTTATGAGCCATACACTGGCATACGTCGAAAATTTTTGTTCATGCACAAAATTTTGCGACAACCTTGCCAAATTACGACGTATACCTGCGTGCTCTTAACTTATACAAAACTTACCCATAACTTATTGGACGTACGCCAGTATATTCGCCAAATTTTTCATACGTCGGCACATGCTGGCTAAAACGCCAAGGTGTGACAGCTACATAAGCTTTCATCATCTAGTCCTAAATTGGGTTATAGGATACATGCTCTGGCTACAATTACTGTGCAATCAATATCATACTTCTAACCACATTCTTAACTTTAACCCTGGACCAAACACCATACCTAACCCTAACTCTAACCCTAACCCTAGACCTATCCTAAAACCCGCATGCAACCCTAAACCAAACACTATATCTTAACAGAAAGCTTGGAGTAGTTGCTGCTAGAGCGAGTGTGGAAGCATCCTAAAATTGATGTCACTCCACTCCATCCTGTATGCTAATATTTTTTTTAATTATTTACAGGTGATAGAGAAGGAGTCTGTAGAAGTATTGGCTACTAGTGAGGTGGTGAAGCGGGATGAAGCCTCGGCCAACGAGCAAGCCGCTGCTGCCCAGGCCCTCAAGAATGAATGCGAGAGCGACCTAGCTGAAGCTATCCCGGCCCTCGAGGCTGCTCTAGCTGCCCTCAATACACTCAAGGTAATGACAGTTCTTGATGATAAAAAGTAGAATGCTTTTTGATATAGCTCTATTCCAAATAATGATGCAAGTACCAGCGTATAATCACTCCATACTTTGGATTCAGTTAGATTTTTTTTGCACAAACAATGCACACTCTTCCCCTTCATAGGGAGAGTTTGAGCAAGTCACCACTATACAGGGACACCCCAGTGAAAAAATACATGTGAGCGATGAGTGATTTAGCTCTAGAAAGCTCTAAAAGAGAGCTCTGGTCGAAAACAATTTATTACATAAAAAATTACTGCAATGAAATTGCAATGTAACTACTGATATAGCAAATTAAAAAAAAGAGTGTATCTAGAGTAGTTAAGATATACATATTGCCAGAGAATGGTTTTAAAGATCCACTTACCGTTTAAATGTGCGATGCTGTAAGAATTGGTTAACCCCTTAATATTTAAGACTTTAAAAATGTAACCCTAACCCTGTTTCATTTTTGGTTGTTGCCAGCCTGCTGATATTGCTGTAGTGAAGACCATGAAGAACCCTCCTGCTGGCGTCAAGCTTGTGATGTCTGCCGTCTGTGTGATGAAGGACATCAAGCCAGAGAAGATCGCAGACCCTGCCGGGACAGGAGGCAAGATCCTCGACTACTGGGGCCCCTCCAAGAAACTTGTGGGAGACATGAACTTCCTCAACATGCTCAAGACTTACGACAAGGACAACATCCCAGTGAGTAAAGGAGAAATGTCAGAGTAATAGTTTATGGATGAGAAACTTGAATGAGGGATTCGGCTCATATGTTGTTTGGCTGCATGGTAACTATAGGAGAAAAACTTTAAGTCAGATCAGAGGGACTGGGTTATTGACACCTGCAAGGTTAATATCCAACTGACTTCCATGTAGTAATGGATTTGGGATCCCTTAGTTCTGAGGCCACTGCTCTAAGTGATGATAAGAATCTTTGAATCTCTAATGCTACAATCTCTTTTTGGTATTTGCTGACTAGGTGGCTATGATGAAGAAGTAGTTATGAATTTTGGAACCCTTGGTTCTAAGACCACTGTTTTAAGTAATGAGAAGAATCCTTGAGTGTCTTATTCAATAATCTCTTTTTGGTTTTTCCTGATCAGGTGGCTACGATGAAGAAAATCCGCAGTGAATACATGACCAACCCAGAATTTGATCCCGCCAAGGTGGCCAAAGCTTCCTCAGCCGCCGAAGGTCTCTGCAAGTGGGTTACGGCCATGGAAGTCTACGACAGAGTGGCCAAGGTGGTCGCACCAAAGAAAGAGAAGCTGAAGGAGGCAGAAGAGTCATTAGCAACCACCATGTCAATCCTGAATGGTATGAAAGCTCTGTCTGCCCCTGTTTGCTAAACTTGACTGTGTTTGAAACATAATGTTTAAATGACACTACATGATCAAGACTGTAGAGTGCTGAGGCTTACAGTATTTTCCTTCTTCTTATCCTTTTATTTTTTGTTAATCATTAGGATGAGATTTTATTGCTTTAATTTTTAATATCCAACTACAATTGGATCTAAAGGTATATTATGAACAGTTTTAATTCACTGCTAATCTGTTTCAATATTTGAAGCAATTTATTGTGTTGATTCAGACTAGAGCTCTTTGTGCCGATATCATGACTAATTAAGATTAGTCTATTAACGGTTTTACCATTACAAATACAATATTAGCAAATACTAGGAAAATAGGGATCATGTAAACCTGAATCTGTAGCATAACATCCATGCTTTCCTCTTCTTACAGCCAAACGAGCCGAGCTGAAAGCTGTTGAAGAACGTCTGCAGGCTCTCAAAGACCAGTTCCAGGAAATGACAGACAAGAAGGACCAGCTGGAGAAACAAGTGGACCTCTGTGCCAGGAAGCTGGAGAGGGCAGAGAAACTCATCGGTGGACTTGGTGGAGAGAAGGAAAGGTATGAGAATATTTAGTTCACCACAATTTTATGACATTTCTTTTTTAGATTCTTGTGTATTTTTGTTTGACTTTCTTGTTCTTTTTTTGCTCCTTGTGTACCTTGAAATAGTTTAGAGTGAATGAGAATGAAAATATTTTAAATTATTTACTTGGGAAAGGGAAAAAGCTATAACAAAAGTACTTTAACTTGAAATTTCTTAGAAATAAAATCTGTTGTATTGCAATAAAAAGAAACAAACAAAACATAGATGACAAGGCACAATTAGCGTACTGTTTGTAACAAATAGTGATTTCTGTAGCATATGATTCGAAAGAGATCAGACAATATTTTGACAGCATCATGGCAATGTCATTCGTTTAGGTATTTCATAGATGACTGTGAAAGTAATTGAATCCTCTGCAAATACAGGTGGACACAAGCAGCTGCCAATTTGCAGAACATCTATGACAACTTGATTGGCGATGTCCTGATATCATCTGGTGTCATAGCCTACCTAGGAGCTTTCACCTCCTCCTATAGAAACACTTGTACATCAGACTGGACGAAGATGTGCGCGGTATGTGGGTTTCTTTTTGTGACTTGTGCAAAAATTGATTTGTACTATTTATACAGCTATATACAGTAGCTTAATTTTTTATCTAGGAGGGTAAGGAATGATGGTGCTTTAGAAAATAGCCAATACTATTATTCTTGTTGATTTTGTTTAGTAGTAGTAGTAGTAGTAGTAGTAGTAGTAGTAGTATTATATGCTTTTAGATAAGTAAGCAGCCAAAGGGACTTATTACTTTTAAGTCCTATCAGAGGGACTAGGTGATTATATGAGGTTAAATTCCTAATACCTGGAGGCACTAGCATACCAAACATGGTTTCTAGCCAGAGATGTCCCAAGAAGAATATTTCCTTATGTACTGAGCTAGGATACCTCATATCAGTGTACTGTAGTGTACTGTAGTGTACCTCATCTTTACTTATGTAAAGTGGTTAAAATTGCAATTTTGGGCATATATCTTTTTGACTGCAGGAGAAGAAAATTCCATGTTCTGAAGAGTTCTCTCTGAGTAGCACCCTGGGAGAACCCATCAAGATCAGAGCCTGGAACATTGCAGGTCTCCCCACGGACAACTTCTCCATCGACAATGGTGTCATCGTCGATAATGCCAGGAGATGGTGAGTAATTTATCAAATGGAAAATGTCCTTCCTGGCAAAGATAAAAGATTATTTCAAAGCTAGCAATATATTGATCTTCTCAGTTCTAAGCATCAAAGCAGACCTACTTTGAAATTTGTGTTCTTCCAAAAGTATTCTTAAAGTCAAATACAACAAGCAACTACATAATGATGAAGAGTTCCATGAAGTGGTGATTGGTGCTGCTAGCCTTCACAACTTCATTATAAATGGTAATATTTCATCATGTCTATACATGATGTTAGATTAAATCATTACCATTTGTAATGAAGTTTTACTGACAACTACATGTATTCTGCAAAGTAGAATTCACCCGTGGCATTATTGAAATTGAGTCTTGCCTTTCTTCTGGCCAGGCCTCTGATGATTGACCCCCAAGGTCAAGCCAACAAGTGGGTGAAGAACTCCGAGAAGGACAACAAACTGTCAGTCATCAAACTGACCGATGGAGACTACATGAGGACCCTGGAGAACTGCATCCAGTTCGGCACCCCTCTCCTCCTGGAGAATGTTGCGGAGGAGCTGGATCCTTCCCTGGAGCCGTTGCTCCTCAAACAAACCTTCAAACAGGGTATGTTGTCCATCAGGGATCCTACCACTGAGTATTGTTCACAAATGATGTAGTAGACTGGCTTTTAAAAAAGACCCAGCAGCAAAATAACATGACTTGAGGATAGTCCACTTCCCATTTCCACGTCTTACAGCACAGAGAAAAGTGAGAACACATGGACACCTCGGTTGCGCACAGCTACTCTGTTTTCACCCCACTTGCATGATTCATGTACGTGTAAAATGGCTTTTATTTTGCCATGGCGGTTTTTTAATGTGGTCTACCGCGTCATATGTATACAAGGCTAATGTTTCACTTCATGTGACTGTATTTCCTACTGATTTAGGTTATTTAAATGCATGGTATTGAAAGTCCCCCTTTTCAACAATGTATTTATTATTTAAGGATATTATCAATTGCTCGTATTGATGGTTTCTTGAGAGCAAGGATCTAGATTCTTTTGCCATTGTCTGTACTGATGTTTATAACGATGGTAATTTGCTAACAGTATTTGGTGGTTGTGTAAAATAATGATAACAAATGTTAAGAGGAAAGATGATCATCAAGGAAAAAAAGAAAGAATAAGTAGAAGTTGCCATTAGAGTCTAATAATGACTTTCTTTACTCCCCTGGTACAATCTAGGTGGTGTGGACTGCATCAAACTCGGAGAGAGCGTGATAGAGTACTCCCAGGACTTCCGATTCTACATCACCACCAAGCTCCGCAATCCTCACTACTTACCCGAGCTCTCTGTCAAGGTCTCTCTACTCAACTTCATGATCACTCAGGACGGTCTTGAGGACCAGCTCCTTGGTATTGTGGTTGCTAAAGAGAGGTAAGCTAGAGAGTACAGTCAACCTGTATAGGAAGACCTAGATCAAGTGCATAAGAAGTGGTCTTTTATATACTGTACAGATCATTGCGAAAGCATATTGAACTGTACCTTGCTAAAAACTGACAATTTAGGTCAAATTCTAATGCCCATTTATTATTTTCTTTTAAGTTTAAATTGTATTGGATCTTCGAGGTATACATCCTGTATAATAATTCAGCAATCGCTAAAATCATTTCTCTTCAATAGTAAAATCAAGACAAGTTGAATTTGCATTATTAAATTGATATTCTTTAGGCTGCCATATTTATGTGATGAACGACTCAGTAATTTTGTTTCAGATACTGGTTAGATGATGTACATTTCCCCAGACATGGTTCTTGGCCAATCATCTTGGGGGTGGAACAAGATTACAGCCCTTTTAATTACTTTAAGCACATATAACCAGACACTACTCCAAATTGTTTTGGGGGGAAGGAGGGGGGCACTTGAGGTTTGTGTATTACTGCACCTGCATATCACTGTGTAGATCATCTTCTGAAGAGCTGTAATAAACAACACAAGCAATGACAATCAAAATTATCGAGAATTGAGTCACTATTCTTACCTCTTTACGAACATTTTGTTTTTATCTCCTGCAAGACCTGAGCTTGAGGAGGAGAGACAGGCCTTGATCCTGCAGAGTGCAGCTAACAAGAAACAGCTCAAGGAGATTGAAGACAAGATCCTGGAAACCTTGTCCTCTTCAGAAGGCAACATCCTGGAAGATGAAAGTGCCATCCTGGTCCTAGATTCATCCAAGGTGAGTCTCTTTCTAAATTTCTCTTCTGCTTAACTTTGTCCTACTCAAGAATTAAAGCTGCACTACAGAGGAAATGTATTGAAAAATAATAAGAGGTTGTTGTTTTGTTGTTGTTTTTACTGTATTTTTCTTTTTCTTTGTGTCAGGAAGAAAAAAAAAATGGCTTCCTACATTGTAAATTTTGATGACTTAGAGATTTTGTACCTAAATAAGTTGAAAAACAAGGATTTTATCTCAAGCTTTGACTCTTTGAAAGTTTATTCATTATTTTGTTCATAAACTGAATGGCACAGATAGGCATAATGATGGAAAGTTTTGTTATGACTTTAATATACATGTGTTGAAGGCCAAGCTCAAGTTGACAAACTGCTTTACTGGCATGCTGAATTTAAGCAGCAGCATCTACTATGACAGTAAATAAGCACCTTCATTCCATTGAAATAAATATTCATCCCTTGTAGGTCTTGTCCGATGAGATTTCAAAGAAACAGAAGGTGGCCGAAGAGACGGAGAAGAAATTGAACGAGTCCCGTGCAGGCTACCGTCCTATTGCCAAACACTCCAGTGTTCTTTTCTTCTCTATCGCCGACCTGCCCAACATCGACCCCATGTACCAATACTCTCTCACCTGGTTTGTTAATCTCTACATCAATTCCATTCAAGACAGGTAAATACATCTCATTATTCTCCTCTTCATCTGGGCATTTCATAGGCCAAAAGAGTGCTTACAGTTGTGCAAATTAGAGAACAGACCTTTCGTTAGCCATTAGCTTCTTTCATAATGCAAAGAGAACCTCTAGATTCATGGTTTTAGTGTGAGGTATTCTATTTTTGTAACAGTGGCATATGCTGAACATACAATTCTCTAACATATAAGAAAAATTCAGACTTAAATCTGGTTTCAAGGACAATTGGGAAATTGAGAAATTTTTACTAGCCCACTATCATGCTTTTTAAAGAAAGTGATTTCATGCTTTTAATGGAACTGTTTTTGCATTTTCTTTTAATGAGAGATCAACTTTACTTAATTTTCAAATTGAGAGGATGGCTTTTATTTTGTGACCGTACTGTGGATTGTAGTTCCAATAGTAATGATACTTTTTTTTTTTCATACCACAGTAACAAGTCCAAAATTTTGGATAGGCGTCTTCGATACCTGTCTGACCACTTCACCTACAATCTCTACTGCAATGTTTGTCGTTCATTGTTTGAGAAGGATAAGCTGCTCTTCTCATATCTCCTCTGTATCAACATTCTTCTGTAAGTAACAAGATCGATTTGATACTTTAGAAATGCCATTTACTTAATACTGTTTATTCCTTGTCCTTTTAGAAACTATCATATTTCATTTGTATCATTACATCATTTCAGTCAATACTCAATACATCATCCAAAGATATAATTTCTTGTTTTTTTCTTGTCCTTTTAAAAGGCATCTAATTTTGGCTATGTTATATATCATTACACCATTTCATTTCTTTCTGAACAGATATCTTCTGTAGAATATTCTCTTAGAATGTTCATACATGATTTTAAAAAAAGTCTCAATCAATATTCCTTCCTCTTTGACAGGGAGATAGATCTTACATTTGAAGATGATTTGGAGGAAGAAAAAGTGTCTTCTGCATTTCTTATTGCTTCCTTTTGCCCTTATAGCTAACAAAATATCAAGCTTAAAATGATGAATATATTTTTTGTTTTCATACATTATATTCATGAAAAAAAAGCTCTTCTCTACTTTTTCTGTCTCATTACTCAGAGCTCTCATTTCATAAAATCCCTTTATTTATCAACATATGAGTAGATTTCTCACATGAAAATGAATCACATGATCCTATCAAGTCTCGATTGCATCATATCTGGCATGCCATTCTTATGCTTGCTATGCTACATGTATATCTTCATACGAAATGTGTTATTTTCATCAATTCTACAGGGCCGCTCCAGATACGTAAGTTGTTTTCTCCAAACCAAACTGCTTGTATTTAAAGACAATGCAAAGTTTTGAAATATGAAATACAAAAAAAAAGAAAAAGAAGGGAATTATCTTCAGTTTGCTTGAATTTTTCTTACATAAAGAGAATATATATATTGTCTTAATTTACTTATGCATTTAGATATTGACTCCATTTTTTTTTCTCCGAACTATGCATTGCCTTTATATTTTTGGGTTGTTGTTTGATCCCTAAACCTCACCAATTTTATTCCCTTCAATTTTTTTTCACCTGTTTTGAAACTTCCTTTATTTATTAACTAAGCACTAACACAGAATGGTTTGCACAATTTGTTTGAATGATTTTTTAAAATTTATTTGTGTTTTTATGATTTTGGGGGGTAAGGGAAGTATAGTAGAACTATTAGTGGTGTAATGGAGGGTTCCTAGAAGCAGCCATGCTGGAGGACATAACAATTAAAACGTGTGCACTAGACCATGACAACAATGGTTTTTCATAGTCTGATGCGCATGTTTTTATTGTTGTTATGTCCTCCAACATGGCTGCCGTGAGAACTCTCTATAGATGGGCACCTTATGGTACAGAGTAGAAACTGCATTAAAGAAAGCACTACTGCAGCAACTCAGGATGTTGTATACACACAAGTCTTTTGAAGCTGTATATAAAGCACAGCAGATCACTCACAAGAAATTAATTTCTGCATGTTGGCCTGATATGAACAAACATCCCTCACAAAGATGTGTCCTTGTTGAGTTCCAGATTCTGTATTCTCACACAAAATCTTCAGTATTTTTTTTAAATTCAGTGTGATTTTTTTCCCCCATTTTTTCTGTTTTTTTTAAAGCATGAGGGTAATCTATTAATATCTTGGGGCATTAATTTTGTTATATTTTAGTATATTTGATTGATGGTGACGGTATACTAATTCTTGGAGTGTTTATTTTAAAACTTAGAACTAAAAGGCAAGTTAGAGAATATGGGTTTGAAAATTAGTTCATTACTAAATATTGATGGATTTGTAACAAAGACATTACAAGAATAAAATAATGTCATCTTTTTGGTCTTGTTACACTTGATATAAATTAGTACCACAAACTTAGGACAGTACTCAGAAGCATATTGTATAATTGCTTATTAAATCTCTAGCCGAGTAAGCAATGCTGCTTTAACTCTAAATACATTTTTCAGTGCAATAGTGATGTAAACTATGTATATGTCGTTAAGCCCAGTTCATTCAAAATATAGAGATTAGAGCTTGACACAAAAAACTCTGTATAAACAATCCCCAGATTCCCCACATAGAAACTTGAAAGCCATGTCAAAAAGCTAACAAAATGCGTGCAACATGCATAGGAAAAGAGAAGTACCCAAATGAAATCACACTAACTCTTCCTCAAATAATGCAATACTCAGGGGGACATGTTCCTTTGGAATGAAAAACATAAATTTGAGCAAATTTGATTAAGACATGAAATCAAATTCTTCACTGAAAACATCTCCTCGTCATTGAAGTGCTACATGTTAATTCAGTTGTATCCTGGAGATGGAAAGGCAGAAATGTGTTTTTCAGTACAGTCATTAATATTTCAAGTTTTGATTTGAATGTGTTGTAGAGACAAGAAGGAGATGGACCAAACTGAGTCCATGTTCTTCCTGACTGGCGGAGTGGGTCTAGAGAACAAGCTGGAGAACCCAGACCCGACGTGGCTCTCGGACAAGAGCTGGGACGAGCTGTGCAGAATGTGTGACATGCCGGCCTACAAGGGATTTAGGTCAGTATTTACTCATCAAGAAAAGATCATCTTCTCTAGAGCTGAAGTATTTCTTCTTTCAGTTCAACACATTCAAAACATTTATTCAGTACAGGCTCTTTGTCACATCTAATGAAACATTGTGCCTCTCAAATTCTGAAATGCAACATGTATGGACTCAAATTGTTGATTTATTTTACTTTTTCTGCTTTTGTACTTGCACATTGTGTAATTTATATCATTAAAAAAGTGCGTTGTTTTGACAAACTTATTTTAATGAAGTGTTACCTGTGATCCTGTATTGGGATTTCCCCAGTAGTCCAGAGGTCTGGACACTTAAAGAATTGTACATCCACTTTTCTCTCCGCATCAAAATCCAACCTCAATTTGGAGTGTTCTTCATTGTATTTGACAGGGATAACTTCCAGGACAACGTGGCAGAGTGGAAGACGTTCTATGAGAGCAAGGAGCCTCACCGTGAGTCACTCCCAGCTCCCTGGCAGGACAAACTGACCGACTTCCAGAGAGCCATTGTTGTTAGGTGCCTCAGACCAGATAAGGTATGCATACTGTTAAAGAATGGTTAATCTAGCATAGAAGAATAATATAGATAAGAAATAATTTGTATTTCTATTCATATAGCTCGCATTCTAAACACCGGAGCAAAGCTTTTTAATGATAGGCAACTGTTGGTTATTGAAATGTTATGAAAAGTCATTGATTTTATAATTTCATATTAGTAGCTCAGACTGGGCATTGTAGTTATACTGCAAAGATAAAACTGCATCCTAGTCACAGACTCTCTATTTCCTCATTTTAGGTCCTGCCACTGGTGACAGATTTTGTTATCAGCAAGCTTGGTCAGAAGTTTGTCCAGCCGCCACCCTTTGACCTGGCCAAAAGTTTCACCGACTCCCATGCTTGTGCACCCCTCATCTTTGTGCTCTCCCCTGGAGCTGACCCTATGGCAGCCCTGCTCAAGTTTGCCGGAGATAAGGGATTCAGTGGAGAGAAGTTCAATGCTATCTCTCTCGGACAGGGACAGGTGAGAAGATATTTTTGGTGGTATGGTTTTGTTCCTTTTTTAAAGTACAGTCCGACCTCGTTTATCCGGCCGCATTGGGACCGGCACCCATCCGGATAAGTGAAATGGCCGGATATGAGAGAAATGTACATTTTCTATGCAAATGAATAAGGTAGGGCAGTCTATTGGCTGTAAAATTTATGTTTTCTTGGTGTAGTTGATGATTCCAAATGATCTTTTTATTTGTAAGAGATGAAATGAAAAAAAATTAAACAGAAAATTGCCCATAGTGTTCCTGTGTCCAAGGCTTTTGGGTGAATTGCATGACGAACTGGCCGGAAGACAGGGCCGGTTAATAGAGATGGCCGGATAAATGAAGTTCGGATAAGTGAGGTCGGACTGTATAAGAAAAATGGAGTTCTAGGCATTAGTAATAAAATATAAATGGGAATCATTCTGATAATACAAAAATAGAAACTGGTTAGTGCACAAAATCATCATATTGATAATTAAAATGTAACTGAATATTCCTATATAGATCTGCCTCATACTGTAAACATAGTATTGTTACGAATGAATATAATTACATCTTGTCCTATCTCAAGGTTTGCATGGAATATTCAATTGCATAAATTTACATCAGTCCACTTTTAATTCATTATTTTCTTATCTAATAAAAAGTATGGAACATGAAATCAATTGTACATAATGTGACAAAGGAAATGGTACTACAAGAATGCAACATCAATAGTATAAATTTACTTACAAGTACTTCCAATTGACTTCTTCTCTATATGTACGGTATGTTGGGAAATCATGTATTCTACATCCATTGGCACCTGGGAAAGTTGCCCACCCATTTTAACTGTATGATGTGTTGCATGACATTCATTTGAACCCTGTCCACATCAGTTTCACTGCTTGTAAAGTCAAAAGCACTGTGACTCACTATTTCCTTCCTTGGGATACTTGCAGGGTCCTGTGGCTGCAGCTCTCATTGCCACAGCTATCAAGGACGGGACGTGGGTCGTGCTGCAGAACTGCCATCTTGCCGTCTCCTGGATGCCGGCCCTGGAGAAGCTCTGTGAGGAATTCAGTCCAGAGAATGTCAACCCTGAATTCAGGCTGTGGCTCACTAGCTACCCCTCGGACAAGGTATGTCTTCCTGTCTTGAATCCGTGTAGAATTCCTTTCATAATGTACAGTATCTGTAGTATGGGGTACATGCACAACTCATATTACTGAAGCTAGATTCTGATGACATTGTATTGTCCGCAGGGCTCTTTTGAAAATTTGTCCATCTTTCATACGTCTTCAAACAGAAACATTTAATAAGGCAAGCAAGCCATTCTAGAAACCATCTTGGTTTTTCAAACATCCTAGCATGTATTGAACTTTATAGGTTCATATTTTATCATACAAAAATGGCAGTTCAGGACATATGTTTTGGAATGAAGATAGATGATGTTAAGTAGACTTGTACTTTTCTTGTTATTTTAGGATTTAGTGACATCTTTTGGTATAAATACTATGTGTCACTGTTTTTCAGGCAGTGAAGAGTACGTATACAATTATTAGTCTGCCATATTCATTTCAATCAAACATACCATTGAATTTCCTTTTAGATGTATCAATACTGAAGATTTCCTGTTGATATTCTAAAACCTTCTGTGACTTTCTGTTGATTATCTTCTAGTTCCCCGTGACAGTTCTTCAGAATGGGGTCAAGATGACCAACGAACCCCCTACAGGTCTCAGGATGAACCTTCTACAGTCCTACATTAGTGATCCCATCAGCGACCCTGAGTTCTTTGCCTCATGCCCAGGAAAGGAACTGGTGAGTTAATAAAATGATTGCTGTATATTAAACTTTTCTTAAAAGAGAAATAGGTACATTCATTATGATGTTTACTTTCATAAAGATAATTTTTGCTTAATTTAAAATTTAAAAAAAATTAGAAATTCAGAATATTGAAGTTTATTTGTGATGATTGTTCTTAAATGGAAGGGAGCAATGTATTGTTGTAAGATTCCTATTTTTGAGGAATTTCAGAAAGATAATTTGTGATGAAAATATCGATTCATTTGGTTTGCTGTGTGTTAATGTGAGAAAGGAAAATTAGAGATAAAGAGGGTAGAGAAATATCGGTCATACATGTACATGATCAGTTATTGGTAGTACATTACTATGAATCTGGCATTAGGTAGCTAAATTGCTCTTCATACATGTAGCAATCTCTAATGAATTGGATATGAATTCACTACTTCAGTTTTGTTTTATTGCATTTTTTTTTTCTAGGTGTGGGAGAAGCTTCTCTTTGGCCTGTGTTTCTTCCATGCACTGGTTCAGGAGAGGCGAAAGTTTGGTCCTCTTGGCTGGAACATTCCCTATGGATTCAACGAGTCTGACCTTCGTATCAGTATCAGGCAACTGCAGGTAATTACTGGTGAATTACGAAGAATGGATCTATATAGCACTTGATACAACAGGACAGTCAAAGATTGTTTCTGTGTGTCGTACAGGACATTAAGACAACCTTTTCAAGCCTACTGGCAAAAATTGATGAAAACTTGTTTGTGTGGCCATTTTATATTAATGCCGGAAAGAAACATTTCTGTTGTTTTCTTTTTTAGAAGAAATAATGAAAAAGGCCTGTGTCATATATGGGAAACATTTCATGAAGTTGCCTCAAAGACGGAGAGGTATGGGGAAACTGTGTTTCAAGATCCACCACATTGTCACTCCAATGCCCTTCAAGGTAATAGGGTATGTATTACATGTATATCAAAATGCTTTTAATATAGAGATAGAGATAGAGATGGGAATTGAAGCCAATTATAAGGACCAGAGTCCCTGGCTTAATGTGGAGTCTAGGGACCATTACAGTATTAATACCATTCTTGTTAGCTAACTGGCTTTTCTCACTTTTAATCCTATAGATGTTTGTCAATGATTACGATGAGGTCCAGTACGCTGCAATCACGTACCTGACCGGGGAGTGTAACTATGGGGGTAGGGTCACCCAGGAGTGGGATCGACGCTGCCTTCTGACCATCCTGGCAGACTTCTACACCCCAGACATCATCAACGACCCCAAGTACAAGTTCTCTCCCAGCGGAGACTATCACTCACCACCCAAAGGGTCCTATGAGAGCTACGTAGAGTTCATCAAGGTTGGTATACTGAGAAATTTGTAATCTGCAAGAATCTGACACTGATGTGGTCTTTGTCCAAAGGTAGAAACGTGTGAAACAGGAAAGGAGTTGTCTTCTTCTTTTTTACCCTGCTAAAAGGCCAGGTATTATGGTTATTTATTAGACATGTCAACACTTCCATTTTCAGTTAATAAAAAGATGTGAAAATAAACTACCCGGTATATCATTATATCAAGGATTGGAAAATAATCTTGATAATACATGTTTTTAAAGATTTATGCAAATAGAAGAAAACTCATTCAGTTTCTCAATGAAATTGAAATGGTGTATGTATTTCATTGTTCCTCTTATTTTTTAAAGATTTATGAATCATGAAATAGAGTTTTATCTGAGATGGGAAAGGTCCTAAAGGTTTGTTTTATTATGCAGTGTAGTGTTTGGCTGTAATACTGTTTTTTCTTCTTCCGTGATATGTTGCAGGAGTTGCCAACAACCCAGGTCCCTGAGGTCTTTGGTATGCATGACAATGTAGACATCTCCAAGTCCCTGCAGGAAACCAGACTTCTCTTTGACAACATCCTCCTGACCATGGGAGGCAAGGGTATGGGAGGGAGCAGCGGCTCTACAGACAACATCCTCTCGGATATCGCCAAAGACATCGTTTCCAAGGTCAGTCTTCTTTTAGTGCTGTTGGTTATTCTTCTCATTATTTCAAAGTTTGTACAAGACAAAAATTTATCAGAGAGCTGTATGATATAAAATTATTCATAAGGAATGACAACTGCATTGTGCATTTGTCATTTGAGAAATGCATTGTGTATTTGTGCATGAATGGAACATATTTTTGTATAATGTTTCAGTTTAAGGTAACTAAAAAAATATGTGTATATTGCAATGCCTAATGAATATTGTGCAAAGTAACAGCATTTTTTTTTCTTTTATGCCTTCATCACATTGACCTATATAATTTCTAAACAATTTTATTTTATCATTTGTGTACCTTTGTCTCAGTATTATAATATTGCAGACAGGATGATAATCCAAATTTTGTTTTTTAATTTTATTATTTGATATGTATCAGTAAGATATTGTAACTAAATTTCATTAACTGATCATTATTATTTCTACAGCTTCCTAAAAACTTTGACCTGGAGGCAGGTCTCAACAAGTATCCAGTCACATACAATGAGAGCATGAACACTGTCTTAGTTCAGGAGATGGAGAGATTTAACACGTTAGTATCTAGTTGAAGAGCTGTAGTAAACCCTATGGCCCGTATTCCGAACTTTGGTTTAACTTAAGTTTGGTTTAAACCTACTCTAAACTTGCTCTTTAAACCAGAGTTTTAAACAATCACATTCTGAACTCTGGGTTAACTTAAACTCTAGTCTAGTGTGGTTTAACTTTGTACAGAAATTTTGACTGGACTTGCGTTTTAAGTCAGTTTTAACGAAACTCTGGTTTAACTTAGACTGGAGTTTAAGTTAAACTGGAGTTCAGAATATGGGCCTGTGTATTTTATGTTATTCAATTAAGAATTAAATTAATTTGTAATTTTAGTCTTCTATTACCTTCACAGTTATGTTAAAAGTTATCTGATTCACAGAATAATGTAAATTTACTTAAAGAACTAGTACACCATTGCTAATTGATTACATTAACTTTGTTAATAGCACATTATTGCTAATTGATTCCATTAACTTTGATTATTATTTTGTTTGGTTTCCCTAGACTTTTGATAACCATCCGAAGCAGTCTACTCAATCTGCAGAAGGCCATCAAGGGTCTGGTTGTTATGTCCTCAGATCTGGAGGGTGTAGCTCATAATCTACTCATTGGAAAAGTAAGGAGAAGAAGGACCTTAGGGTCTTTTTAAACATTGCATGCACTTCACTTCTTTCAATAAATAAATGGCCTCTTTATGATAATAGTGTATCCTGAAGGCAATGGGATTACAATCAAGGTATCACATTAAAAACTTCATGGAAAAACAATGTTTCAAAGAATGATTCATAAGAGTGGAAATACTTCTTCAGTTTTAGTCATCTACCTGTGCACAATTACAAATCTTCATAAGCTTCAAAATATGAAAGGCAAAACAAATCACAATTCGATGTCTTCCCAGAATTTGAGAGAAAAAGTTGAAAATGCAAAACTTGGGACTAACAGTCTGCTAGTACAGGTTTATTGATCAATGGAGGTTTATTGATCAATAATCAGTCATGCACATACCTTCAAACTTGACAGCCTAGAGTCTATTTGAAAGATTGCCCAGTTTTCTCACACATTTTTAGACACGTGTTATGTTAGAAGTAAAAAAAAATGTGTCAAGAACAACTGTGCTAAAATGGTATCTTGTCGTCTTTACTTGCTCCAGGTCCCAGAGATGTGGGCCAAGCGTTCCTACCCAAGTCTGAAGCCCTTGGGGAGCTACATCAATGACTTCCTGGCCAGGCTGAAGTTCCTGCAGGATTGGTACGACGATGGCAAGCCTATGATCTTCTGGCTCTCTGGGTTCTTCTTCACTCAAGCTTTCCTTACTGGAGCCATGCAGAACTACGCAAGGAAATACACCATCCCCATCGACAAATGCGGCTTCCAGTTTGAGGTGAGTATCTTCGTTACCAACTTGTATGAATTGCTTTATTATGAACAGCTGCCATGATGAGCATATATGTTATTGCTTTGATTTTGTTGTGGAAAGATAGCCTTCTTACTAATTTTTTCATAGTTGTGCTATAAAAGCATTAAAGAATTAAAGAAATCGCAGATCCTAAATAATGGATTATAAGTATTTTGACCATTTCAAATCGATATACATGCATTACTTTTAAAATTTATCTCTCTACATTTATTCTATTTTTGTATAGTTTTAATAGATGTTTATCTTTATACTGGGCCAGAAAGTAAATGGGTTAATAGCCAATCAAGATGATTGTTAAATGAACATTGAAAGCATTTCCAATGTGATAATATTGTTGTGTAATTATTTCACATATGTAGGTGCTGCCTTCAGAGACAGCTGACAAAGCTCCTGAAGATGGTGTTTATGTGAATGGACTTTTCCTGGATGGAGCTAGGTGGGATAGAAAACGGTGAGTATTGATCCAAAACAGTGTATTTCTGTAGATTTTATACACTTCGTACCAAAGAAGAACATGATTGTAACTAAAACATAATTATTCTAGTTGTTAAGGAGACTAGTTACAATATATCAGGTTTGTTTTTAAATTATTATTACATTTGATGATTGACTTTTGCTTGGATATGGAAAATGTTATCTTATTCAGTAGTCCCATTTGATTTACTGCACAATCCATAACTTTTTGCTTATATCATTGTGAATACTGTCTCCTCAGTTAATTTGCATTCTTTACAATTACCAGAAACTTGTATGGTGAACAAATATGTGATTAAATGGCAACAATGAAGAATTTTTATGATTACATTTTGTTCTCCCGTTGTTTTACAGTGGCATGTTAGGAGAGTCATTACCCAAGGTTCTATTTGACTCTGTGCCAATCATCTGGATCAAACCAGGTAAGGATCTTTCATTTTTCTTTATATTCTTATAAGAGGCCCCGGAAGTGGAGTGGAGTTTACCTTAATGCCAAGTTTCAGGATTTTTGGTCACTCTGTAGCCTAAAAATCTCCCCAACTAAGAGGCCACCGAAATGAACAGGCCTTTGTAGGGTTAAAGGAATGTAGGCCTACATTACTCTGAAGTCATTTTCTTGAGAGTTGAGATATCTCAACGCTCAAGAAAATGATTTTAGTGTAATGTAGCTCACATTTATATCG
Organism: Heliocidaris tuberculata; assembly: GCA_025618425.1. Taxonomy (NCBI): domain Eukaryota; kingdom Metazoa; phylum Echinodermata; class Echinoidea; order Camarodonta; family Echinometridae; genus Heliocidaris; species Heliocidaris tuberculata. The sequence goes on along the minus strand of CM046832.1, from coordinate 51,534,150 downwards.
CAGATTTGAAGATTTTTTTTTTTTAAATGTTCAAAACACATGTAATATCTGTTTTCATTATGTTTTAAAATTAGATATGGTTAACGTTATTTTATTAGATTCGCTTGATTTTAAATGGATTCTATAGACCCGTTGGAATCATCTGGAAGATAAAAAGCAGTACAGAGTAAAAGCTTATGAACATTTCAAGGAAGAAAAAGATAAGCTTGAAATGCCGAAAAATGCAAACATGGCCGACATTCGGTATTGTTCTTGAAAAACAAACTATTTAACTATTCAGACAAAACTGATTTCTTTTGTTAAGTTTAGTAATGACTCATTGTGGTAAAATCCTGTATACATCCCTTATCTTCCCACAGGCATAAAAGCTGAATTCAAGCCCAAAGGGGACTACATCAGCCCCCTGTACAAGACCAGCGAGAGGAGAGGTACCCTGTCCACCACCGGTCACTCCACCAACTTTGTCCTTGCCATTCATCTGCCCACCGACCACCCGGTAGAACACTGGATCAAGAGGGGTGTTGCCCTCCTCTGTGGGTTGGATGACTGAGCGCTTCTGAGGTTACTATACTTACTCTTTTTAAGGGATGCTTGCCTCTGCCTCGGGTTGTTTGGTAGGAGCAGCTTCAGAGCAGCTTCTTTAATTTTACTTCTGAAAAGGTATCATATCATATAAGATATTAATGTGCGCCTCATTTTTTTGCTTCATAGGCAAGCATTTCTTATATTTCTGCTTATTTCATAAGGAGTTCTGATCATTTTATTTAGTGTTTTCTTGCATATGAAGAGGCATACCGGTAAATGATAATGTGGTATACATGTAAGAGGTGTAACAGACTATGATGGTATTGACAGGGTTAATATTGCATGAAGCAATAATTTCTTGAATGCCTATTTCTGGACTGCAGGTTTTTCCCTAACAAAAACTTATTTTTTTATGTTTCAATCATATATCTTGGATATAGTATTCATATGAAGCTATGTGAAAATGTTTATTTACTTAATTTTCACATCACATGTCAAAGATATATGATACAAGCAGTAGATATCAGTCTTTGTTAAATATAGCTTTGAATATAAGGTGACAAAATTAAATCTGTTCCTTGGAAGAAAATTTGATTGAAAATGAATTTTTTTCAGATTAAAAAAATAATAATGTCTATTATATTTCTTACACTAACATCTGAAATGTTACTCTCTTTATCCACAGGGCATTTTAATAAGTAAAGAATGAAAGAAAATGTGATTATGCCTTTATATTCTTTGTTCAATATTTTGTTAAAATTCTTTCTCTCACAAGTGCTTTTCATTAGAATTTATTTGAACTGCACTGTGAGGATTAAATGATTTCATATGTATCTAGAGAAACGTGTATGTAGATATTGAAGATGATAGTGCAAGATTTATTCTAATGACTGTACAGATAATGCAAGTTAGTTTTTTAATGCCTTGTAAATATATTAAGTATATACAACATGATACGAAGATTTTGTATATGAACATTTGTGTGTGCTGTGAATATCATCTCCAATTTTATAAGGGTATTCATATTTTGGAGGATATAATGAATGGAAAGTTATTCCCTGATGAACTGATTTGGAATGGCAATGAGATTTTAATCAAACTAGAAATGAAATTAGAAAGTTTAGATTATATTGACTTTATTTATAGGCAGAAGTGAGTTCAGTTGATAATTTGTATGATATGTTTAGACAGACAGAGAGAAAGAAAATGAGAGAAAGAAAAAGAGAGATATGAGAGTTAATAATTTGTACATGTTTAATAGAAAGACAAAGAGAGAAAAATGAAAAGAGAGAGAGAGATTGATAACTGATTTATTGTTTAATCATTGCTGTGATTGCTTTATGAATGCAGTCAGTTTATAAAAAATATGTGACATTATAGAACACAAACATTGTTTTTCATAAAGTATATATTGCATTCTTCAAATTTTGTTCAGATGAAATTAATGGTTATCTTGACAGATATGTTATGATACGACAAAAAGACAAAGATGGATAGATCTTGTTTTTCTTAACTGAGATATGTATTTATGTACAGATTTGAAGTTACATGCACGTTTTGCTCAAAATTTCCACCGGTGAGATGGTATGTACATGTATGTTTGTATAGTATCGTGAAGATGTGTACATTTCCCATATTAACCTCCGTCCATGCACTAGACTTGTGTATCTATTCTGTCCAATGTTAAATGTATCCCGTCCATTTTCACTTTTGCCAAAGTGATACATGTATAATAGTTTTTGTCCGAAATAGAGTGTGTTACAAGAATATGCTCAATGGTCTATGGTGTACCAAATTAGCCATTCTATTTTCTCTCCTTTATGATGATGTAGTGTAAATTGAGTTTCAATTTTCTTCAAAATAGAGTGGTGTAATGTGTGAGCAAATGAACCACTTTATATTTTTCTCCATCTAGAAATATTTCATGCCTTCAGCACTATCAGTGCTCTTATGTATGCAACTGATGTAAAAAGAAATTTCTTTTCAAACCAGTATTTGTGTGTGTAAACATATTTTTTTATTATTTGCAGAGAAATGTGCCCTTTGGAAGCATTTAGCACTTTCTTTCCAGGGAAAATGGATTGGGAGAAAGTCATGTTCTATCACACCATAATTTATGAAAGTATATATTGTCTTGGGAAGAGAAAAAGTAATTACATCTCTTTCCATTCTTTGTGCCTAATTTTATCACCTTGTGAATGCAACAATTTGACAGAACCTTGAATGAATCTAAGTATTCCACTGAGAATTTGAAATGAGATTTGTAAATGTACATATATTTTTGTATATTATGTAAATGAGCACCTGCTATTGTGATGGCAATGTACTCTATATTTGTTTATTATGAAAAGAGATATATTATATGTATACTTCAATGCTTACTAAAAAAAAAAATCTTATGATGTTGTGATTTTGTTTGACCTATAATAAAAAGAAAGAAATTTCCTCTTAGATTATTGCATGATGCAGTGTTTTTATTTCATTCTCTGACTGTGGTTAAACAAATACCTGGGCCCTCTTGCATAAAAAGTTGCGATTAAAAACGCAAGTCCTAAATACGCGATGCTGATTGGTTGAAAATCGAGTTGCGTTTAATTTTTTGAGTCGCGTTTAATTTTTTTTTTTTTTTTAATAATTTGTTTAGTTTCTAAACACTTTTCTGTGACAGATTTAAAACACTGCGACGTGTTTATATATTGTACGGGTTTAACAGCTAAACCCATGTGTTTAAGAGCTAAACACATGTGCCTATTTTTTTCATCTTTCAGCACGCCTTAGTTGTTTACTAGATGAACATGTTTACCTTTTAAATGGTTCTAATGTATAGGCTAAACACCAAATATTTACAAAATAATCATTTAGTGTTTACAGCTGTTTAAATACTAAACAGTGTGTGTGATTATGGTGTAAACATTTGGCGTTTAGCCTATACATTAGAACCATTTAAAAGGTAAGCATGTTTATCTAATAAACACCTAGGCGTGATGAAAATAAGCACAGAATGTGTTTAGCTCTTAACTTAGCTACAATATATAAACACGTGGTGTTTACACCATAATCACACACACTGTTTAGTATTTAAACAGGTGTAAACACTAAATGATCAAGGTGTAAACATTTGGTGTTTAGCCTATACATTGGAACCATTTAAAAGGTAAACATGTTTATCTAGTAAACACCTAAGGCGTGCTGAAAGATGAAAAAAATAGGCACATGTGTTTAGCTCTTAAACACATGTGTTTAGCTCTTAAACACATGTGTTTAGCTCTTAAACACATGTGTTTAGCTCTTAAACCCGTACAATATATAAACACGTCGCAGTGTTTTAAATCTGTCACAGAAATAAACATGCCACATGTCGCATTTTTTTTACAGTGTATCTTGTAATGTTAGCTCAACTGTATAATGTACATATGTTTTGTTTAGTAATTTTCTCCCTCTCAAACAATTACTTTGATTAATTTCAAACGAAATTTTTTTTTTTTTTACATATATTATTGTATCATTATTCGATTAGGGGGTCTACATCACACAAGCTAAGCTTTTTAGTAGATCCCTCCACATATCCTTTTGTCACCTTTCTATGTCATATTCATGTATTCTCTGTTTATGCAGTGTTTGTAATTTATAAATATTGTTGTAATTTCATTGTAAATGTGGAATCTGAATAAATCAAATCAAATCAATTCAAATCAAATCCTTTGGCAATACCTTTGCCAGGCCCGGCAGTGTAGTATAAGGATAAGCACATGACTTTGGCAGCCATATATTGTTCTATAATCTATATGTCTAAGAATTAATGTAAAATATAAGACAAGGAACGTAGAGTAAACATATTTCTGGAAATAGTTTACATGCAACATATTTAGGTAGAATTATGAAGGGGAAAAAAAGAGGGAGAGAGAAAGAATGGGCAGGATAAACGAGAGATATAGTTCTATCTGACTCGATAGCAACGAAGAGAGACATAAATGGGGGGGGGGGGCAGGGGGGAGAAGAAAAGTGCAAAGAGAGAATTCATAATTGGAGGATATGTCAAAGAGTAAAACAACACTGACAAAAAGGCTCAGTTAATGGTTGGTTGTTTGTTCATATTCCACACAACAAATACCTCTCGCTGCCACTGTGAACTCAGAATGATTGATGGTATATGAGAAGATGAGGTTATATTTTCAGATGCGGAAGCAGGAAGACAAAACGACAAGAGAGGAATCAGAAAAAGGTAAGTGATACCTTGATAGAAATGAAAAACACAAAGTACAAAGCAAAATTGCTAACTCTAATCACGGAGATGGGATCTGGGAGTCAACTCCCATGCTCAAATAAGGGGGGGGGGGGGGGGGGGGAGGGGCAACTATTCATGAGAATGAAAAAGGTGCATTATTTAATTAATATAAGCAAACCAAACTTAAAGGAATCTCGGAGAAAACAAAAATCTCGGCAGAGAAGCGAAAGGATGAAATAAGGGGGTAACTATGATACTTTCATGAGAATGAAAAAAGAGTCAGTTCATTATTTAATTAATATAAGCAAACCAAACGTAAAGGAATCTCGGAGGAAGAAAAATCTCGGCAGAGAAGCGAAATGATGAAATTGGAGTCCCTAGGCCTAGCTGTTTTATTTTTTTTTTTGGGGGGGGGGAGAACAATTCACAGTTTTGTGCTACATATAAATCAATGAAAAATTTTATATGCATTGATGTATGTATGAGATAAACGAGTAAACTATGATTTACTCCCGCCATCTGCTCCGTTAGAAGGTTTGGAAGCCAAATTTATATCCTTGAAAAGGCTGAAAATAGACTAAGTGTAAACATGTTTGTGCATGCTAATGGAAAGATCTCCCCAGATAATCAGATGACGTAACTGCTCATTTTTGCCTTGAACGAGCATGAAAATGGCACTCCTTTCGGGAATCAAAAGACTACGATATTCCTTTATGGAAAATGTCGCCTTTTCTACGAGAAAATCAACTAGTCAAAGGCAGAATATGATCAAAATCGCATACCGAGTGCAAGACTATTCGATTCTCGCGTACGAGACGGGGCGAGTAAGGACTTCTGCGCCTGTAGCTTCGGCGGCCACCTGGACCAATTTCCGTCGAATTCACTTTAGTGCGCCTGCCAATGGCAATGGTGAAAGTGAGTCAGACCAGTCAAGCTGCAATATATTGAGAGTAAAGTCGTGGCCATTCCAACTTGAAACACCTTTTGGAAAATTGATGATGAAAGAGACTCCGTTTCCAGCTCGCATTGTGCCTACGAATCCTCATGATTATCCTGCAGGTGACAGGGTATTTGTGCATTTAATAGCTTTGGTTGCCAAGGATACAGAACTGGATCCATCATCATTTGCAGATGAAGTTTCAAACATCAGATGTTCATCAGATAAAGAAGGCATTCAAATCTCACAGGTTGAAAGCTCGGGTGTACAATCATCATTAGCTTTGGTTATTGAAGTGCCAACTTGTTATGGTAATTTAACAACTTTTCTTTCTTAACATAACTTTTATAAATGACATTGTCATTGTGTTAATTAAAGGCTTGATTATTGTTTGTTTTGTTTTTCTGATGCATATTTTGATTTTGGAAAACTACATACTGCCATTGATCATATCAAAATTTAGATATCATATGGTCATTTCAATATTTGAATATAAGTAGCCGAATCCCCTATTTCAATGGATAATATCCATTTTAATGATTTCTCATGCCTGTATTTCATAGTAGATTCTAAAATCCCGGGCACGAAAATATCCCTGTTGTGTTGGAAAGAGCTAGATGTAGTCTTCTCCTTCAGAATTTATGAATAGTAGACTATTTCAAATCGCACTTTAACAAGAAGTAAAAAATGAAATTGAGCAGATGTTATGGTTACCGTGCTTTCCTTTTTTACCTTTTTTCTGTTGTAGATGCAATGTGATTTTAACAGCACTTATCACTCAACATTTGGTGAATATTTATGAAATGCAGGCATGATCTACTTACAGTCACTCATGGGACCAACGACCAAGCTTATGTGGGACTGTGTCGCAAATTTACTGCTGTGCTAATGTAAAACAGACACCAAAATCACTCTAAGCAAGATTCAATCATTCAATTTACCGTACTTGAATATGCTACCTGATGCAGGGACATTTCAACTCTTACTATGCTACACATTTTAGGGTTTCAGAGTTGAAAGGGATTTGTAAAATAATTATTTTCATGTATGAATGATCTAGACTGGACCAGTCCCCGCTAACAAATACAAAACCTATTGAAGCCTATTCCACAGGTAAAGCTATGTATGAGTACAAGCTTATCTCAGATCAGCTTGTACACATATTAGTGGTTACAGTATATTTTGTTATCGATATTCTTGTTATTCACTTTCTTTCCTTAGATATTGATGTGTCAAGTACCCATGATGGCCGTATTTCTGTGGAAAACTTGGAGAATGAAATGTGCTATATACATACTGACAAGGGTAACATCTCACTCAAGAGCATGAAGGTAATAGAGAAGAACGTCCTTTGTATTCCTATGTGGAAATGGGAGGGGGAGGGGATAATTAGAATGTGGAGGGGGTGTGATAAAAAGCGGTTTGATTAAACCTTGTGGAGGTACACATTTTGAAATGGTTTAAAGAAAACTCTCACCAAAAAATCACAAATATATTCTTTTGATATAGGGTATACATGACTAATTTACAACTGCAGTGTACTAGATGACAGATTGGTTATGCTTATGCAACTACAGGTATGTCAGTGGGAATAAACTTCTTTCCGAAGTCCCCTGCGATTGTTTTTAGCACCAAGGTTGTTCAATACACCCTGCATGTTAATGAAAATTCTCCCGAGTACTTGTGATTCTCCTTCATTATCAAGTCCTTCTGTTTTGTGACTTGTGCAGCTATTTTATCTTCTCTATGTTGTTTTTTTTTCCTCTCTCTCTCTCTCTCCCAATTCGTGTCAGTCTGCCAATGTTAAAGTTGAGTCAGCCAGTGGAGATATCACCTGCCTCAAAGCTTTACAAGGAAGTGGGAAAATTGCAGCTAGGAACAATGGGGTAAGTCTTCAATCTGGCAAATATGATAATACAGTGTATTGGATACTGGTTTAGTGTTCATGTCCACCCTATGAGGTGTTCAGCATGCTCCACTATTACTCTGACCCCAGCTAGGCTACACGGCATTCAAGGAATTCCTTCCTGTAACACCTGAGTGGAGAGTGGCAAATGTAGACAAATGCCTTGACTAAATGACATCTGGGCCCTCTTGCATAAAAAGTTGTGATTAAACGCAACTCAAAAAATTAAACGCAAGTCCCAAATACGCAATCCTGATTGGTTGAAAATCGAGTTGCGTTTAATTTTTTGAGTTGCGTTTAATCGCAACTTTTTATGCAAGAGGCCCCAGTAGAGTCACTTTCACTAAACAGATTGTGCTGTGGTCCCTCAAAATTTTTAAAAATCTAATTATAAACAAAACATTGTTTTCATGCCTGGTTATGATTTTATTTCTTTGGATGTTTGTAATTGGATCTGACTATGATTCTTTTTATTTTTAAGACATTCTTTTTATTTTTAAGACATTTCACAACCCATCCCATCCTAATCTTCACTCTTCTAGGGACACATTTCTTCTCACCATCCCCAAAACCCGTAGCAAAGCTGGCGATCATTCATTTACTCAGACTGCATCCAAAGAATGGAACAATATCCCCTCTTTCATAAAATCAGCTAATTCCAGGGACCAATTTAAGAAATTTTTGGAAACATATCTCTTCCCAGAATAGTTAAACCCCTTTCATTTTCTTTCAAACTTTATGCTTAATAAGTTAATTTTTATTCTATGTTATGTATTATTAATTTTATATTACTTTTATGTATTATTATTTGTATTAATGTTATGTTAAGTATTAAGTTTGTAAATGCTGGTATATAGTTGTACTATGGAGAGCATACTAACTGCTAGTTATTATAATTATTGTTATTATTATTATTATCATTATTATTATTATTATCATTAGACAGTGACAGCAGACAGACTCCAGGGCCTAGACTTTGAAGTCTCAACCGAATCCGGTACCATTCACATCAAGGACATCTACGCCAGGAAAGCTGAAGTTTCCAGTCAAACAGGATCCGTTCACATCAGTAACATGCACAGTGATTGCAAAATAACCACAGGAGGAGATGTTATTGCTGGTATATATGCTGTGAAATTGTTTTTTTTTAAGGCATGAGAACTGAGATGAATTTAGTTCTTGCATTGGAATTCCTCTCTTATTCATAATAAATGATTGTTGATGTTTTATAAAACAGATATTTAGTGTTTTTCATTCATGAGAAGGAAAAAATATTTATTTCAGTGAAAGATGCAGCATTCCATTCGACTTCGCTGTAGAAATATTCAACTCAGCTCTGCTGAACAGAACAGCTGCTTCTTTCACCTCATGAAATAGTTTTGCTATCTTGCTATCTATATTGAATATTTGTATACTATTTTGATATGTGTTTCTTTCAATCTATCAGGCTGTGTACAAGGTTCCATGTCAGTCAGTCTACCAGGCCAGGCTTCCTTTAGAGGCTACCTATCCTGCCACGATGATATTAACATCCAAACTGAGAAAGGTACACTCTAAATTATTGATTGATGTTGAACAAGAAAATAATGATGATGGAAGTCATGTCATGTGTAACAAAGAATATTTTGCTTGTATTCATAAAAGTACACTAAGTTTAACCTGGTTTATAATTCACTAAGGGTTGACTATTGGCCTTCTATATATCTGTAAACTAATTTGAGCCAGGAACATAATAGGTCTTTGTGAATAAATATATAAGTCTGCAGGCGTCTTTGAGAACAGGCAGCCAGACTAGCTGCATTTACCTCCTTTCTCTTTTTTTTACATGTACCAGATGTACCTAGGAACCTTGTTGAATGTAGTTCTGGAGCGTATTTTCACCCTCATGGCTCTTCCCTGATCTGCACATTTCTACCTGTTAAAAAATTGATGCAGAAAACCTGTGCTATACCACCCATCTCCTTCTTGATGTCGATCACTGGCTTGCTTTCTTATATGGTTGGACCTATCTTAAACAGGCTTTCAGCACAGCACACTAGCAGTCTTTGTAGCACTTCATTGGCTTTCTAACAGGACAAAATAAGCAATAGTTGCCACTATGTTCTGTGAAAATGTCTTCAATCATAACTTGCTTTGATTACTACTGTAGCTCTTTAGATATAACCATATTTTTCCCCTCTCATTGTCATATTTCTTCATTTAGGAGACATAGAGATAAAATTACCTGAAGAGTGTGTTTCACATGTGGATCTTACTGGACAGCAGGTTGACATGGATAGTGCTCTTGTGTTCCTCAGTACCCAACCGTCCGATCATCAAAGGGTGATAGGTGAGTACTGGTACTCAACTGGATATGTCCTCTAAATCAAGAAACTTTTGCATGCATGAAGCTTTCACAAATTTTGCGAGTGGTTGATATTCGCGAAGTTTCATGCTGTGAAATAATGGAATCACAACCTGAAAACCTTGCATTTGGCTGAAGTTTCTTGCCACAAAAATGGCTGTCATCAACACTTCACAAAAGTTCCTGATTTTACAGTGCATACAGCAGCAAGATAAAATGTTGCAGTAAAATACAGTGGAAACCCACTATAACGAGGACCTTGGGACCATGACAGTTACCTTGTTTTATTAGGAATCTCTTTATATCAGGGTGAAAAAACAAAAGAATACAAAGACCTGGGACCAGCAAAATTACCTCGTTATAGCAGGAATCTCGTTGTATCAGAGCTCTTTATAGCGAGTTTCCACTGAATACATTATTTGCTAATTTATGGGCATTTAGTTAATGAAAAACTCACTGTATACAGGTATTGTTTTCTAAGTTTACTACCGGAAAACAAAACCTTATTGATAGCCATTTAGAAGAGACACACAATCTTTTCTTCAATCTCTTTATTCATAGAAATAGGAAGCAAAGAAAACTTGATACCTTCAGGATTTTAAGTCATAGTGAAATGCTCTATCAAGAGGTGTATGTTTTGTATGAACACTTTAAGGAATTTGCCGTTTTCTCAATACATTTACTTACTCAAGGATAGATAAATAAGGAGCAAGAGTTAGATATATGGATGGAGACGTTGATGTTCAAATAGATTGCCAGATAAATAGATTGGTATATGAATAGGATATTTTAAAGTGATTGATTAACTTTGTGAAAAATTGTAAAATCAGCTCAAATGCCAGTGAATTGTGTGCAGTCCTCTAACTACATATATAATTAAGGATATGTGAAAGTATGAGAGAAAATGGAACCCGTTTACTATCCTAAAAAAGAGAAAATCACGATCAATCGCTAGCGCAAGTCGCTCGGCTTCTTCGCTGCGCTGCAGTCACAAAAACCAAGCACCAGCGCTTGGCGATTTCAGAGCGGGTTTCCAGCCCGTACGGTATTCTGTGATAGAGCGAGATATGCCAACCGTAAGAGTTCTTTAGGGTTCGGTGGTACTCTATCCCGACATCAATGTTCAATCGTAAATATCTTGATATATAAACGACCGATCAGCTTATAAAACTCAGGCGATTCCTGTCTGAGCTAAAGGTTTGCAATTATGATTACAACATTAGCTGGAACAGTGATTTTTTTTTTTCAATCCTGGGCAAAGTTAATCAATGCCTTTAATAGACAGATATAATAGAGGTGTCATAGTCCAGTGGTTTAATCACTTGACTGGGAATGCAAAGGTTGTGGGTTCGAACCCCGGCACGGCACTTATGCCAATGAGCAAGGCATTTTATCTACATTGCTCCTCTCCACCCAAATGTTAAATGGGTACCCAGTAGGATACAAACATCAGTGTGGTTGGATTAGCATGTGCACGCTTGGAAACGGGCGACTGGCTGGAATGCTCCCCAGAGGAGTGGAGAATGTACACTGTAATATGCAGAATCGCCATTGAATCCAGTGACCGGGGTAATAATGCTGTAAGCGCTTTGGTCGGTTACATTGTAACTGGTAAGGCGCTGTGTAAGACACAGCTATTATTAAAGATGGATAAATGGGCAACAACTTGATGGATAAATAGAAAAGATAGATAAAATTTTATGTGGGCACACAGAAAGATGGTGATATATTAGATATCCTAGATATTAAGCAGACATATAGATGGATAAATGCATGGATGTTAAGTAGTAGCCGTTTTTGTTGATGATGTTGTTATTGTTGTTGTTGTTATAGGTGAACTGAATGGCGGAGGTGTGGATGCAAAGATCGTAGCCAGGTCTAAAGAGGGCAGTATAACTGTGAAGACGCAATCTTGGTTTGACTCCCTGGGGCTTGGAACATGATGGGAGCATGTCAAATGAACAAGAAGAAAAGTGTGAACATTTCTATTTGGATTCCTTAATCTGTTTTTCCATCTCTGTCATAAAGATTGTATGATCAAGACATCTACGTGATCCTCTGTGATGGTGGTCGGACAGTTTGACAATGAATTCATCGTCATTTTTACGAACTGACGAATCCATGCGCGGTGCGCAGAAACGTGAATTGGCGGGAAACGAATTTATAGATTTAGGTGTTCTTAGATAACGGATTTTGCTTTCGTTGTATAATTTCATGTATCGATATGTACATCAAAAGAAAGCTTATGACTTTAATTTTGAAATGGTGTATATTATTATGTATATTAATATGGAATAAGGAAGTACTGCCCATTCAAACACGATTCGACGATTCGTAAAACTGTTTTTTCCAGAGCGCGTATTTGCGCACGTGCGCAGATTCGTCAGTTCGTAAAACTGACGACGAATTGAAGAGGCTGATGAGCCTTTCATGATATAAATTTCTTAAAAGGAACAGCATGAAGTGGTCATGAATAACCAGACCAAAGAAAATACTCATGAAGTTATGTATGTAACAATTGCTTTCATTTTCTATACAGTATTTTACTATTAAAGGACTTTAAAAGTGTGACTTTTATTCAAAGTGGCAATATCAATATTTTTTCTTCATGAATATATTATTTGTACAAAAAAATCATGTACACGCATCTAAAATGTGATCATGTGAAGAAGTTACATAATTTAGCCCTCTCTTGACAGAAGTTCAAGTTCTAAATACAGTCATAGTTTTGTATTAGACATGCATAGAATATGAAGGCCTATTGATCATGTAGAATATGCCTCTTATCCAATGGCTTTTAAAGGGGAAAGCTACCCTGGCATCAAGTTGGCTTTAAACTAAGCCGAAAATTGAGTGAAACAGATCTATGAATTTATGAATTATTAAAGTTGTAATTGATCAAACACAAATTGGTGACTTTGTGATGTACCAGTGGTGGATCCAGGCATGGGCGCCAAGGGCGCACCCCCCCCCCCCCCCTTTAATTTTTCTCTTTGTGAATTTTACCATGGGAGGGGGGTATCCCCCCTCCCACACCCTCTGCTCCCTTGTTGCTGGCACCCCTCCCCCCCCCCCCCCCCATTTCAAATTCCTGGATCCACCACAAACACCTCTCCCATTTGCTGTGTCAAAAATTGCTGTTTTGTCTGGAGAAGATATTTCATTAAACCTGTGCCGTAGATATATTATAATTTTAAAACTTGATAACTGTCTTACATTTTTTTTAGATTTTCCTCAAACTTTCACTATTCTGTTTCTCTCAATTTTCTGATGATACACTGATATAACCCCCACTTGTCCTCGATTTTCAACATCTATTCTATATATATCCTGACCCACTCCCTGGTCCCTGCGGATATGATATTGACTTTATTAATACTAACAGAATGCTGAACCAGTAGCACAAGTTAAGAGCAATGTAAATGTCATACTAATACTTACTGTATATTTACCAAGGAGTGCTACACTTACTATATGTGTATTTAGTCAGTATGGTTTTGTTCGAAAGGTTATACATAAACCTTGCTATGTGATGCATAGTGTTAACTTCTAGTAAAAAGGGGCTTCACTAGTGGGGGTGTGGGGGAACGTGACCCCCTTCTTAATTATCTGTCTGCAGATTTGTTCTTTTTAGAGCCTTCATCAAAGGGGGGTGTGGGGGAATGTGACCCCCACTCCCACCCCCCCCCCCCTTTATAATTTTATGTCAGCAAATTTGTTATTTATAGACCCTTGTCATAAAATTTGTTTTAAAATGATTTTCTGATAATTTTCAGCTAATACATGTGGCAAATTAGACAGACAATGGGTGACATGGTGAATTGACATGACTTGTATAATGTCCAGAATTGGTTTGTACTTCCCAATCAAAGTTTGAAAAATTCAGAATCAGGGAAGAAAAATTGACACTATTACTACCTCTGATGAATGAAGAATTATACATTTTTGTTGTTATAACTTTGCTTTCCATCTTAGGTTGTTTCATAAACATTGATAATCATGGAAGGTTGGCAACAACAACAAATTATGAAAATTCATATTCATATTGTTAAAGTGCTTTGGGATCTGTGTTTAAAACTTGAAGGCAATAAAAATTAACTTGAGCAAATAACAAGTTCTCTTCATTTAAATGTATTATTTAATTTATTGACATGGTCATTAATGTAGTTGAATTGTTTATAATGAATGAATTTTTCTTAGAGAATGTAAGAAAAAAATACACTGAAGGTTTTAAGACAGGGGAAAACTTAATGGCCCGTATTCTTGAAAGCGGACTCAATTGAGACCAAGGTTTATGCAGATTTCGTGGTATAAGTGCGCTTGATTTAGCGCATACACTTAAAAAGTTCCAATAATGAACGGGCGTGATTGGCAAAGGGCGCATAATTCACGCCAGTTGCCAGTTGCCATGGTTTATGTAAATTTACGCCCAGTTTATTCAAATTAATTTACATAAACCATTTTCTAAACCATGACAACTAGCGTGAATTTGACGCCCTTTGCCAATCCCGCGCGTTCCTTATTGGATCTTTTTAAGTGTATGCGCTAAATCAAGCGCACATATACCACAAAATCTGCTTAAACCATGGTCTCAATTGAATCCGCTTTCGAGAATACGGGACAATTACTATGCAATAAGAAGAAAAAAAATCATAGCTATCATCATAACTAGAGAAGAAATTTCAAAGGAAGGACATTTCATTATCACCAGCCATAAAATCCTGCTTTCCATCACCTTTTGAACTGGGTTTGTTTTCAACATGTCTGTTGAAAGGTGAAGTACCTCTCGGCAAATATACATGTATGAAATGGATATATGCAATGGCCGAAGCCCAACCTTTTTCCACACAAGGTTTCTGATACTTCTGATATACCCCAGTTACACCAAGGAGACAGACAACAGACCGAATAAACAATTACATTGCATCGAATGGAAAAGAATCGATCAGTTTGGAGTCAGTGTGGAGTCAGTTTGACTCAGTGTGACTGAGGTATTAGTCATGAAAGGAGTGCCGTGCAGTATGCATGCAGTATTTATGAAAAGTAACTTCTCAATTGCATATAGTATCTCAAGGAGATGTGCGTGTACCTGGAATGCTAATGCGTGTCCTGTAGAGATACTGTGTGCTTTGGTTGTTCCTCGAAGGGCACTTGGGGTTGCAGGACATGCATTCTGTAAATTTGATGTAAAGCAGAATAAATAAAGAACGAAAGTAAGGAAGAATGTGAGAAAGAAAAAGAATTGGAGTGAGAGAGAAAGGAAGACAGGGAGAAAATGTACATAGAGAAGGGAGGGAGAAAGAGTAAATTTACAAGTACCTGAAATGATAATGTATGTCTTGCAGAGATACTGTGTGCTTTGGTTGTTCATCGAAGGGCACTTGGGATGCAGGACATGCATTCTGTAAACTTGGTGAAGAGCAAAGGAAAACAGAGAGAGAAAAGAAAGAGAAAGATCGGGAGAGTGAATGGGAGAGAGAGGGGGGAGGGATAGGGAGTGAGATAGATAAAGTCAGATATAAAGAGAGAAAAAGTGAGAGATTAAGAGAGGGAGGGAAAAGGGGGAGAGAGAGAGGGATGAAGAGAGAGAGATAAGGAAAGAGATAAAATGGTGGAAGGATATAGAGGAAGAAAGGGGAAAGACGAGAAAAATTGAGAGAGGAGAGAAAGGGAAAAGTGAGAAATGAAGAGAGGGAAGCTAGGAGAGAGAGATAAAGCAAGATAAAGAGAAGGAGAGAAAGAGATAAAGTGAGATATGAAGAGAGGGAGAGAAAGATGAATAGAGGGGAGGGGGGGAGATGAATGAGGGGGGGGGGCGTGGAGGAACAAAATTAAAGAATGAGAGATGATAAAGAGGTTTTATAACTAGAGTTGTGCAGTGGCGGATCTACGGGGGGGGGGTTAGGGGGTTTAAACCCCCCCCCCCCCCCCCGCCCTTGGGCTGCCAAGTAAACATTTAATGTGCATAGGAAAACAAAAAATAAAAAAGAGAAAAAATAGAGCATGCAAGTATGCTTAAAATCGCAAGCTGGCAACCCTAAAAATGAAAAATCTCCCTACTGTGGGAGGGGGGTATCCCTCCTCCCACACCCTCCCCCCTCGCTCGCTTCGCTCGCTCGGGCTCGGTCGCTACACTCCCTCGCAATACCCAGCTCAGCCCCTCAAACCCCCCCTTGGAAAAAAGCTAGATCCGCCCCTGTTGTGTATATTCATGTTTATAAAATCACGTATATGAAGTACATGTATACTTGACTCTGTCAACCCAAAGTCCAAATGTCCAAGAATTTCAAGGAGATTGTCCACTTTTCCTCAAGATTAGAGAGGGAAAAGTTCACTTCGTTTATTTCTATCGGAGCATCTGGAGTTGAAAATTTTCGAGTAAATATATCTATAGAATCTATAGAATGTTAAGTTCTGTACATTCTTGTTAAATTTTCTAACTTTACAAGGTAAGTCAAATATTTTATAGACTTCATTCAGTTCGTGGTTCAGTATGTTAGTAAGCAATTAGAAAATGTTCATACTGTGGGAATTTAAGATTGTATTTAGTGTTCATGAAAAATGTGTCATTATAATGCATTGTTTATACTTCCAAAAGATTTTAAACTCATGGGAATATTGATAGCTGTTTTTGTGTTGTGAATGTGTCAAAAAATATAAAATTTCTCCCCCTCCCCCTATTTTTTCCCCCCGTATATTGATGTGCATTTGCTAGATCATTTCTTACAATTGTAGCTCAAAAAAAAAAACTTTTAACGTGAACCAATTAAACTTAATGCAGATAAAGAATGATCCGGCTCGTTGACAGATTGTTCCTTTAATTTGTAGAAGTTTGTATCATAATGGGGGCATCAGAACAAAATATATATATCTATATATTGAGAATTAAGTGAACAGCAAATCGCCGTCATTTAGGGCCTAATGTAGGCGTGATGAATTACAATAATTGTTTTTTCCGTATCTTGATGTAGTATATCATTATTTACCTCCTGTGAATCAAACTGATGTGGCATATTTTTGTATATTTTTTCTTGAGATGTTCTCTGTGTGAAAAAAAAAAATTATTGAATAATATGTTTGTGCAAATTGTTGCACAATAATAAATTCATGGGTATTAAATGGATGGAAGATGACAACAATACATATTACCGATATAGCAAATGATTCAGAGTTCAGGACAACACATTAAGATGATCGTGAACATTTCAAATAATAAATGAGAAATGAAATAGGATTGACAATTTGTGTAGTAATAGATGTATTTTAAAACCTAGAGACATGAGACTCAGTATACAGTGCGTCCAAGAAGAAAGTTAACAATCAGAAAAAGTCTCCCCAAATAAATATTTCAAAAGATTTGAAGCGAAATTTCATACCTGTTGAAAGCTTAGGTTCTCTTCTATGACATGACACCTAAAGATCTGGAGATATTTTACGCTCGAGTGAGCAAAGGCCACTTTTGTGAAAAGGTGCAAAATCCAGACTTGACAAGAATTGGTATTTCTTCTGGCTGGTATCAGCAAAGTTGAGGATCGTGAAAGGTTTATAATTTTTCATATTTTGATCAATAATAGAAAATTTGTGAAAGAAGAATTTCTGTTCTCTGTATGTCCTTACGTATCTTATCAATATTTTTATGCTTCAGTGAGAGTTTTGAAATATTTGATTTGGCAATTAAGGTTGCAATTCAAGCTGGCTTTCTCAATAAACCATAAAGTTTTGATGGGATATGTCAGGACATACAGAAAACAAAGTCTATCCTTTCATAAATTGCCTTTAAAGATCAGAATATGAAAGTTTCTAAGCCTTTTCAAGACTCTCAACTTTGCTAATACCAGCCAGAACCAATGCAAATTTTTGTCAACCATGGATTTTGCGCCATTTCACAACAATGGCTTTTTGATCACTCTAGCGTAACATATCATTAGATGTTTGGGTGTCATCTGATAGGAGAGACCATAACCTATCCATAGGTATGAAAATTTCATGAACGTATTTTGAAATGTTCATTTGGTGAGACTTTTTCAAACAGTCAATTTTTCACGGTTCTCAAGAATTACTATTTTGCCAGAACAAAAAACTAAGTCTTGTCAAGTCTGGATTTTGCGCCCTTGCGCAAAAGTCGCTTTTGCTCACTCGAGCTCTAAATATTGCCAGATTTTTGGTATCATTTCATAGAAGAGACCCTAAGCTATCAACATGTATGAACATTTCCTACAAATGTTTTAAAATGGAGTCTTTTTCCAACTGTTAACTTTGGGGGACGCACTGTATATCGAAACTATGCACAGTTTACTCGATTAAGTGTGATATATTCAATTTTCAAATCTTTCATACTGAGATGACTGACAAGATAATGATCACTACCCCTTCAAATGTGAGTCCCTTCTTAGTTACTCAAACTGTGATCGACTGTGGAATCGAGATAGAGAACCGAGAACAATTATGACCAACTAAAACACTGGTATGCTATTTTAATCTCTATAGGTATACAGAAAAAAAATATATGATTTCACAAAAAACATACCAATCGATTGAAAACCATATCAACACCATCTGGAACGGCTATCGGAAAATAATATGAAGGTTCGTCACTCGGTGGAACAGCTGCTACCACTGTTGGTCCCTCAGTCGTCTCAGTCGAAGAGTCCATCGGATAGCGGTAGGAGAAAGCAGACGTTTGGCGAAGTGCAGCATTGGTCTCTAGCAGGCGGCTTAGACGGTATGGCCATCCTGCCAAAGAGGTACTCCCGGACCTTAACACGGCACCATGCCCTCGTCTTTTTCCTTACATTTTTCGCGTGAGTAAAACTGAAAGAGGGTTATTACATTTCCTTGTATCACTTTTTTTATTATTACTGTTGTCTTCGATATTTTTATAGCGATTTTCCAATTCAATTATATGTTCAATATACGTTCAATTGGAGGAGTGTCATCCATGACTGGTGTTAAATGTTTGTTTGTTTTTTTTGTTTTTTTTTTTTGTCTGTTCAGTAATGGTGATTGTGGTGGTGATGATGGTGATGATGATCATGATGATAACTGTAGTAATGTACCAATATTTTGCTAGGAATAAAGCATTAAAAAGACGACGGATAAAAAACACACACTTAAATATCTAGATGACAGTGAATAAACACAAAGTCTGACAAGTTTATTTGTAAGGAATCTAGATTTATGAGAAGAGGTATTTTCACTTTAAAATCATTTTGAACAGTAGACGTACACATTAACTGTACAGGGATTAACCTTGATTTCATATGAATGGTTCACTGTAAACAATTCCAGTTATCCACTTATCAAACGATTTCAATCATTAAAACACTTTTTGAAAATGTAATCAAAATTGTATCAAATATCGCACTCGTTGAAATCACAAGCTTGAAAAAGATACATCATGCAATATTTCATTATTATGTTAGTGCTTGGTCGACTATAATAATTTGATTTTATTTTATTAGAGAAGCATAAAAAGAAAAGTTATGACAGAATAAATACAATTTGAGGAAAGTCCATGAAAGCTGTTTAATTGAAATTAAGCTTATTTCCAATTGCATCGTACAAATGTCTATGCATTGATACACTCAAAAACACCTTTAGATAAGACATTGGTAAACCGTTTTCCCATAATTGCTCCGTAGTGCTAAAGTAATCTTTTATCATTCTATCTTGGTATCATGACTACCATGATTTGATTTGATTAGATCTGATTTAATTAATCAAGCATGATACATTAAAATGAAAAGTTGTAACGAAACGAAAACAGAATTTTAGCCCATGTATGAAGGCTGTTAATCAGTGGGAGTCCTAAGAATTTCTACTCATTGATACACTCTTAAACATTACCATGATTACATGAAACATCTGAAGATTGTTCTCCGTGACTGCTCCATACTACTATAGAGCAATATTTTATACTTGTGTCTCGATTATATTTGTTAGGTAGTGCATCCCTTTTACAAACTTCAATGACTCCAATATACTTAAAAATAATTTCACGTATGCATTCTTGTACAGAAGTAACTTATAAATTTTCTTCTCTCATATTTCTGTGAAAATGATAGAAAATCTTACATTGTTTTCATATACGACTAACGATGGTGGAATATTGGGCACTATTATATTGACAATAATCCACGAGCAATGTTATTTTCGACCTAGGTTTGTGTTTATTCATGCGGCCAGAAAGACATTCAGTAACGTGAGAACAGCCCTGACTGAAACATGGACGTTATTACCACTCAACGAAACCATCTTCACAAATGACTCGGCGGTGAGGATGATTTTTGTTACAGAAAATACTGAAGACAAAATAATAATCTGCTGCCCCCTTTCCCTCATGGGTCATGAATATAAACGACATATATAGCAGTATCCATTCAGGATAAAATGAAAATCAAAAAAAGCAAAATGGAGGTAACGGAAAACATTTCTGTAAAGGGGAACTTTGTGAAGAAGAAAAAAATTATTCAAGAAAGTGCATGAGGGTCGTAGGAGCTAACTTTTATCAATTTGATGCCTTAGTTTTTATGTATTTGAGCTTGTTAAATGCCTTCGATGAACGTATTACTAATCAATATAATCTTGTTGTTGTGAGGTCTTGATGTTGTGAGGTTATTAACTCCAGAAGATAAATCGAAGAAATTGAGCGCTCACAAGATGCCCAGCTTGGCCAGCTATATAGCCGGGGTAAAAAGACAAATTAAGGTTACGCAAAAGTTGAACATCATTGTTCTCATTCATTTTATGAGCGTTGAAAAATTTTCCGTACTCTTAAATTTTACTAGCATAGTTTATGTAACGAACGGAGACTATACGCAAAAAGATGTATTTGCTCAAACATCAGCAGATCAGAGTCGTGCTGATATTGTATCAGAATGTCCAAATCAGAAAAAGAAAATTTCAAGAAACGGCTGCTTTGTTGTGAAAAGAATGTATTTCGATTTTGGCTACTTCTCTGTATGAAAAGAAAATGAATATCTTAATTTGCAAGATATATTTCAATGATTAAAGTTTCTAGATCTAGTTCTGGGCATTCGTACGAGATAGGCGTATATAGCGTCAGTGGGTAGAAAGAAAGGCGGCTGCGACCATGCAGGATGTGTCAAAATCATATCGATTAATTTTGAAATGGACCGTATACTGTGTGAAACAATTGCATGCCCTCGTTTGATATCGTCTGAAATTAGACTCTAGTCTAATTTCTGTTAACAATGAAATATTATCGAGATTTGCTATGAAACCACATATGTGACATAAATTTCTTTTTCATGAGCACTATGATCGTTCATTCCATTAAAGTCGATGGATTGATAGTTCAAATCCTTGCCCGGTATATTTTAGATAGTGCATTTTATCCTGGGCATTTCAATACGCAGTTATTTTCAGGTCAAGTAAATGCGAGGCTTACTGCTCATTCTATTCCTCTTAACTTTTCCATTTTGCCACGCAAGAAATGATGTTCATTTCATCTCCTGCAGTTCTTCTTTTCTCACATTTATACATAGACTGTTACATTTCTTAACATGTTGTAAAGACATATTGGGTTCCGTATAGTTGTCGGAATAAAATCAATTAATCAATCAATCAATCAGTCAATCAGTTTATCACGTTCCTTGTCTCCCATAGGGTCCTAATGAGGATCCATTTTTAGACACTATAGGACAGGCTGAGTTATTCTTCAGCATTCTGGACACTGTTTTCCTCGTTTCATATGCAATTGGTTTGTTCGTGAGCGGCTTCATGGGTGACAGGTAAAACAGTTTCCTTTCAACATTGTCTTCAAGGAAAATATTTTTGTCCCTTCAAGTTTTAAGAGAACTACTTGAAAAAGCAGAATGAAAGTTTCAGGCAAAAATAGTATTGCTGAATAAGGTGAAGAAAATTTTACTTTTCTTTGATTTTTTTCTTTTACTTGGGTTGCCATATGACATATGGATTGCATTTTATGATAGAAATTTGTCCCCAATTGGTTACTTCGATCTTTCAGTCTTTAGATGGTTACTTGATAAATTGGTAGTAAATATGATCCTTAGGTCATTAGATATTTCATGTCAGTATTGAAATGATTTTTTATTCGTGATAAACAATATATATAAATTACCACGAATGTTATTAAACAAAATAAGAGGGCCAATTGAAATTTATACAAAATGTTCATATATTTATACTCGGACACACAAACCTAGGCTATACGGATATTAACCCCAAAAATGCTTGTGAAATAGTGATTTTCCAGAATGTCTCGTATACAGAATAATTATAGCTTGTAATAGAATGTACCAAACTAACCTCATATTAATCTATATATGCCTTAAAACTTTGCATATGGTATTGACAATACTTTTTTTTAAATTAACAATTATTCTGCGTTTCTGTAAAGTTTCGTGTCTTGACGATTCAGAAATTGTATATATTTTTTAAAATATTTAGAAGCCTTCATAATAACTTGAATTTTAAGGCTAGAGGAAACTGCGAAGGATGATTTTAAAGTAAAGCCATAAAATTACTAGGTAATACGGAAGACTTTATCCCTCTCAAGTTAAATATTAATACTTTAAAAACTGATTCTGACTGCTAAATATCTACCATACAGACTTGATCTGAGGCTTGTACTTTCATTTGGAATGTGCAGTTCGGCCATGATGGTAAGTTTTCTTAGCATTTTTTTTTTGTTTTGTTTTGTTTTTGTTTTTGTTTTTGTTTTTGTTTTTGTTTTTTGTCTCTTTTTTTTTTTTTTTTTTTTTTTCATAACGGGAAAAAAGTGAAAAATAACAATATATCGTAGACACTTAACTCTGAGAATAGACATCAGAGGACTGGTGTTGCATTTCATTCAAAAGAGATATACAATGGGGGGGGGGGGTTTACCTTTCCTTTATGGGCATACGTTGGAAATAAGCTTATTATCAGCTTTAATGGGCTATTATTCTGTAAAGTTATATATTTCCTTTCACTGTTATACATGTCATGACTTTTAATTTATATATAATATATACCTGACGAATCAAATCAGAAGGGGCGTGGCTAGGGCGTACCTATATAGACCGAAAAATCAGTCTATTTCGTTAGGGGATATGCTCCGCTGAGACTACGTCTGGCTTCACGGAATCCCTCTCCTACATTGGAGGAGAGCCTCAAAAGTAAAAAAAAAAAATGTTATAAAACTCCTCTAAAGAGACGGAATTTTCTGTCTAGGGCGTACCAAATCCGAAAGTTGTTGCCTTCTTCCTCAACGCTTCTTCCGGTTAATGTATATTATTTTGTTGCTTTTCTTGTCAAAGATGTTCTTGTTCGGCACAGTGAGTGAATGGGTGAAGGTCTACAATCATTGGTATTACATAGTCTTCTGGATCTTGAATGGTCTTCTCCAAGGGACAGGTTGGCCTACCCTCATCGCAGTCATGGGTAACTGGTTCTCAGAGAAAAGGTACATTTACATGCTCATAACAAATTACAAAATAAACCTTTGAACATTAAAACCCTTTTTTTTTTCTTCTTTCACACTTTTGTTTTCTACTAAACATTTTAGAAACAAAATATTGCTCCCGATTCTTTTATATTTTATGGACATTTACATGAACTTAGATTTCTGTAATATACACGTTTTACATACGGTACATACCGACATTATAGGTATACGTAAATAGGAGAATGTATTTCAGCGATTCCATGTAAATTCATAATCAATGTATAAATTTTGTCAAGTAAAACTATTCTTCGTATGAATTTTTTTACAAATAAGAAATCTTAGTTTGTCGCACTTTAAAAAAATATATCTAAACAATAAATCCTCAAGAAAGGTATATCACAAATAAGATTTATAATGATAAATAATTATGATAATAATACTAGTACTAATGATACTAATACTAATACTACTACTAATAATATCAACAATAATAGTAACAGTAATAACAACAACAACAACAATAATAACACTAATAATAATAATAATAATAATAATAATAATAATAAAAATAATAGTAATAATAATAATAATAATGATTTTTTTTAAATCCCGTAATCTATTGCTACAAATTATCCGAAATGCTACTTTGTACACTCAAATTAATATACGGTCGAATATTGAAATATACCATAATTATTTTTCCCCCGTATTTTCCACTTATTTCAAACATTTTGTCTCTGTGTTTTGTTTTGTTTTCACATTTTCTTACATTTTTCTCGACGGTTCTCAGTCGAGGACTGGTGTTTGGAATCTGGGGTGCTTGTGGATCTGTGGGTAACATCGTTGGAGCTTTCTCTGCTTCTCTCGTCCTTACCTATGGCTATGAGGTATGATTATGATCTAAACACATGAAAAGTAAGTTCCCCATAATTGAAAATGGCGTAACTTTTTAACGAAAAGGTTTTGAGCAAAATGAAATTGATCCATCGAGTCATGCATGAGCGAGCACACATTAAAGGCAAATTTGTCACTTTTCAAAAGTCACAAGAGTCATTTGGGGGTAATTTTGGCGAATTCTGTTTCTGGTGTATGTTCAAGTGCTGTAGTTGTTTATCCATCCATCGTTAGACCACTTCGCACCTATCCTGACACTTTTCGTGTTTTTGCACGGTTTGGTGAGGACAATTTTAGTGGAAAATTGCGATGTTCAACCCTCCTAAATTTGAAATTGCAAAATCCATTCGGATTATTGAAAACATTAACATCAGATATTGCTACCAAAATGTGTTGTCAATTGTTGTGTAAACACAAGAGGTAATTGTCGTGTCATGGGTGAGTGAGCACACTTTAAAATAAAGCAAGAAATGCTAAAATCCACTATTCATATGGCATTAAAAAATGACCCCTGTGACTTTTGAAAATTGACAATTTTGCCTTTAATGAGTGCTTACTCATGCATGACTCGATGGATCAATCTCATTTTCACACAGAAGTTAGTCAATAAGTGTAGAAACACTCCTGGCAAGTTATTTTGCTTAAAACTTTTTCGTTAAAAAGTTACGCCATTTTGTTTTAAGGTGAATTTACTTTTTGTGTTGTGTTTATAAGGTTCCATATTTTACCTATATACGAGCCTTTGGTAAAGCAGTGGTTTGAGTATGGAGCTTCTAATAAGTATAAGACCTGTAAATAATTAAAGTAAAAGTTTGATGAAGAAAAAAGAGTTTTAAGAAAGGTAGCTCCGGTGCAGTCAACTACGCTGAGGCAGGGACGGTCTACTTGAGAAGGGGGTTAGGGAAAAGACATTAATCGTATATAGGCTAACCGCTTCATATGATTGACAGGTGGTTTCGAAATTATCCCCCCCCCCCCCCGATCGACGCCCCTGTTTAGAATTATGACATTACTATAATGAATTAATGCATCGATGTTAAGGTTTTTTCATTATTTTTCAATATGGAAAGTATTCTTGGTTTGGGACTCAAGTTCAAAACTTATTATCAAGAACTTTTTATGCTTGAAATACATGTATAAGTGTTTGGTTGTTTTTTAATCAAAAGATCAACAAGCGGAGAAAGGTAAACATGATGCGCTGGGCATCCCTCTCCGAATTAATAAGTTAGCCATGCAGCAGTAAACAGTCGACGCCAATGAAAAAAACTTACAGTTTTCCAAACATTTTGAAAATTATGAAATATATCTGCTGTGTGAAGAATATTTTGGTAAGAATTACGTCTGTTGGTCGACTGACCATTTGTTGGTAGAGAAGGGATAAAAGAATAATTTGACATATTCCCGTCTTCCAAGTCTGTTCTATACATTATCAAAAGTAATTTTAAAAAAACAATATATACAAACTGATTCGCTGAGGTTACGAATGTGTTTGCTC
This sequence comes from Heliocidaris tuberculata, assembly GCA_025618425.1. Taxonomy (NCBI): domain Eukaryota; kingdom Metazoa; phylum Echinodermata; class Echinoidea; order Camarodonta; family Echinometridae; genus Heliocidaris; species Heliocidaris tuberculata. The sequence goes on along the minus strand of CM046832.1, from coordinate 51,508,413 downwards.
TCGATCTTAGTTCGCTTTCCTTCTGACGGCCATATTGATGTTCTTCTGGGGTTTAGTCATCCTCTTCTTCTTGAATCCAACACCTCGTGATGCAGGTAAGACACTAGATGTATGGTAAAATGCATTTCCTCTCTTTCTTCCCTTCTAACCGAATAATCTCTCTACCCTACCCTATTCTCTTTCTTTCTTTCTCTCTCTCTCTCTCTTTCTCCTCTTTTGCTCTCCCAATATCTGTCTTTATCTTCGTTTTTCTCTGTTTATCTCTCTTATCTTTAATTTCCTTTCTTTCTCATCGTTTCCCCTTCTCTCACTTTCTTTTCGTCTTTTTCTCTGTCTTCACTTTCTCTTATCCTCTCTCTCTCTCTCTACATATATTTCCTTTCTTTCTCTCTTTTCCTGTCTCTCCTTTTCTCCCCTGCTTTATCTGTCTCTTTCCTTCCCCTTTCTTTTTCTTTTCCTCCCTTTAATTCTCCATTACTTTCTCTTTCTTTGTCATCGTTTCAAGATGTATAGTACCCAAAAATTATCAAATGTATCAGAATTTTTAAAATGCCGGGCAGTGAAATAAAGGTGTAGATCCAGACTGGAATGATCTTGATGTATAGAATCATGTTATCATTTATTGAGCAGCTAGAACAAACAAAAACTTCTAAGAAGATGATGTTTTTGTTCCATGTATAAATTCCTTCGGAAGAGAAAATAATTGCTTAATATATTTCTGAGTAAGATCTGATCGTAGCAGTATGGTGTCTGGCATCCGCCTGATGTGTGTTATTCTCTTTCTCTCTCTCTCTCTCTCTCTCTCTCTCTCTCTCTCTCTCTCTCTCTCTTAATAAATGACATATTGTTTTATCAGGATTATATCTCTCTGACGAATCGGACGATGAAGAGGAGGAGGAAGATGATGACGATGAGAGGGAAAAGGAGTCAAAAGCAGGAGACAAAAAACGTAAGGCCTATTAAATGTACACAGATTAATCACATTTCACTGACATTATTTTAAAGATGTCCAAAAAAATTATTTTATGATGTAGCATTACGCATTTCTGGATTGCTCATCAATTGTGATATGATTGTTTGTTTTTGATGGTACGCTCATTCATGGAACACAATGAATAAAGATAATAATCTTCTAGATCTATACAGAAATCTCTGAAATGATACAATTTAGGAATTGTTAGAATGCAACACTATCTGGAAAATGAAGGCGTGTGGCACAAAGTTTGAGTATGACGACGGTTGTCAATGTCGAATAGAGAACTTTTATTTCTCATCCAAAAGATTGAAATAGGGGATTGGTTTTATGAAATAATGCCAATACTCACTGATCTGATTAGAAAGGGGGGGGGGGAATCAATTACGAAATGTAGAAATAGTTAAAATCTACCAGTTGAGCTTTTAGATAATTTATAGGATCATCAACAACAAAAACGATTTTTATCAAGATCGCAATCAGATTCGGCCATTTCGCCAATCACTTTATTACACAGCCATTTCTGTAACATTATTTGCTGTTATATTATATTCAAAACGACCCAAGCTGTACCATTTCATCAACCACACATCCCTTTACTGCAGCGTTTGCCAACAAAGATGAACTAAGATTCAAAAAGGAGAAACTAAAGACTACAGATGAACACGTGAGTGACGATGACGACGATGATGACGCCCTTGAAAAACAAAGAACCAGACCTGAACCTATCGGATTCCTTCAAGCTTTTATACTACCCGGTGTTGCTTGTGTAAATATTTTATTTATTTATATGTCATTGACATATCTTTATTCAGGATAACAAGGATCAAATATAAACCGAAAAAAAATGTTTTCAACTTTGCTCTTCGTCCTGACAAGTTAAAAAAGTAAAGCATAAATTAGAACTGAAAATGGAAGTCAGTCTTAAGTATAACCTATGACCTTTATCCAGTCTGATGTTATCAAACTGTATCTGAATATTGCTGAGGTTATTTTTACAAGGATGTTATACATTTTTATAAAGGTGCAATAAATTAAACGAGAGGAAAAAATTTTAACCGAAAGAAATGAAAGCAACAATATTCTGTTCTCTCTTGTTTTGTTAGAGGTTAGGAGGATTATCAATATTGGTATTCCTTAATGATTTTTAAGTGGGACACTAGTTTTTCCAAAGGTTCGTAATTCCGAAAATGAAATATCATTCATTATTTCAAAGGTTCGTAATGCTAAAAATGAAATACGGTTCATCATACAGAATATTCGTAATTTTGAAAATGATCTACTTCTTATTCGAAATTATGAAACTTTGGAATTAGGAGAAGTCGGAAAAGAACATGTAAACCGATTTTTATTATTTTCTTGTGCAGTATTCGTTAGGATTCGCGTGTCTGAAGCTTGTCAGCTATTCCCTGTTCTCTTGGCTACCGTACTACCTCACATCCAACTTCAGATGGTCCGAGGTCACCGCAGATCGTGTATCCATGGCTTTCGACTTTGGCGGAATCATTGGTGAATTAGAACATCTAGATTAAGTTGGAATAATTTTTCCGAAATTCCATTTTAAAAAAGGGTTCAAATTTAATCGCATTTAGACATCAAAGAAAGAACGGAATTCGTGATTTGTTTAGTTTGAATATATTTGCAGATGCTGTGGCAACGATTTTGTAACTCGTGTGAGTTAAATACTTCTTACATGAACATGAGTATAAATAGGTATAAATGCAGTATTTCTATCAAAGTAATACTGTGTTATCATTAATATTCTAATATTTGAATAGAATTGCCAGTATCCTCTTCAACACGATATACTTTATTATTGAAAGTAAAGAATGACAAGATTCAAGTGGAATACTTTCTCGTCGTCTTCAAAGTGTTCACTTGATTTTCACTGTCATAATTTTTGTATTTGTTTAGGAGGATCGATTGGAGGTTTGATCTCAGATTTCATGGGAATCCGATCCCCCGTTGTGATCATCATGCTGTTTGGCTCCATGGGATCACTCTACGGCTACAGCGGTAAGTTGTCTCCAAACAACTTGAATCTTGAATTCGATGAACCATAAAAGCTTCGGCAGCTGTCCAGGGTGGAGTAATTGCGATGGTGTGTGCATGTGTGCCGTCTGCAAGTACATGTACAAGAAGTCCGACATTGTGTAGGTGAAGACATGTCAACCGGAGGGTGAAAAGAAGGAAGGGGGCATAGTGATGAATGTCATCTTCATGGCTTCCCTTCGTACAGGGCTTTGGTGGATGCACCTATCGTAGGAATGGTGGATTGGACTGCATATGATTGATGAAAGACCTACGAAGGTTGGAATGAATGATGACTAGCGGGTGTGAGGAATGAATTGTTACGGTAGAGGAATGCGATGTTGTGGCAATCGATTGGAAGACAAGACTTCTAAAGACCAGGCGTGTTAACACAGGCCTAAGGTGTTTCAAAGTAAAGTACTGACGTGAGATGCGGAAGTAAGGTGACGAAGTCAGATGACGAAGAGAGATGCCCAAGTGAGGTGCCGAAGTGAGAAGCTAAAGTGAACTGCAGAAGTGGGGTGCCAAATTGAGTGGACGAAGTGCGATGCCAAAATCAGGTGCCCAAGTGAGAAGCCGAAGTGATATGCCGAAGTGATATGCCGAAGTGAGATGCCGAAGTGATATGCCGAAGTGATATGCCGAAGTGAAGTGCCGAAGTGAGATGTCGAAGTGAAGTGCCGAAGTGAAGTGCCAAAGTGATATGCCGAAGTGAAGTGCCAAAGTGAGGTGATGAAGCGATGTGCTAAGTGAGGTGCCGACGTGATGGTGGGAATGTAACAGAAGGATATGCCTAAAGAAAATGGGAGGGACCATATCAACGTTATCGGCGTCACTCCGACAAGAAAAAGAATAATTCAAAGATAAGCCTCGTTAATAATGATAAAATGCAACTTGCTTTGCAAAGATTAATACATATATTGGATTATTCCTTATTATGATAGATACTCTTCAAGTACAAAATGGGAATATTTTAACATAAAGTAATGCAGATCAAACAAGTGCTCAGGCGAAGAAGATTAGAGGCATATAGAACAGACGCCTTAATAGTGAATATTTTTCTGAAAGGCGCTTTGAGGTAGTCAAGGGAAATGCAGGAGGGCCATTCTTAGTCACATGTGTGATGAAAATCCTGAAAAATAGTTCATTTAAACCTAATTTTCCAGCATTTGTCTTATAGTAGAAGTCTCCCATTTTGGATATTTGAATAACAATCTTACCTCCAACAGATGGAGGGTAATTATTTTAAACGAGAGTGCATCATTTTCTTTCAGAGGTCAATATTAGGTCGGTCACGTGTGTGACCTCGGATGAAAAAGGGTCTTACTTGTTGATATTCATACCTACTTTTCTCATATTTCCCTTGGAGTGTAAGTTTTCACTTTTCATTGCTGTATGGTGGGATTGCTCTGAACAGTTTGAAAGCAATTTTCCATAAATCAGTGAATATTCTTTTCTTTCAGAGGTGAAAATTTGGTCGGTCACATGTGTGACCACTCAAAAAAGGGCATTTTTGAATGTCTCTGTAAAAATATTATGGTTGGGAAATGACTTTTTCTTGTCAAAGAAAAGGAAATCTTGTTCATGTAAGAAACTGGTAATATAAAAAAGTCAATAAACTGTAATCTGATTTTCCGGCAATGAGGCAAAATTAGATGGTCACGTGTGTGACCGATAGTTTCAATTTACAAAGAATGGTCCAGGAAGGCGTCATAATGACTGCCTTTATTCTGATTCGTTATATTATATCATATATTATCATGATTATATGGTCCTTTATGTCAATTTCTGGAAGATCGAAGTGCGTAATGTAATGGTGTCGTCTTTGCGAATGTTGTGACTGTTTTGAATTGTGAGAAGTGGATAGGGCCGCTAAGTTGTACTACTTGCTAACCATGAGTAATAATTGTGTGTTCATTTGTTTTTCAGCTGCTCCGGCTAATGGTTGGAACGCTGTAGTGATGGCAGTTGCAGGTGAGTTTTCTAGAAGATTCGTTATGATGTGATTACAGTTTTATTTTGTCATTATAACGAAATACCCTTCGATGCGTTTACGAAACAAACACCGAAAACAAGGAAATGATGCAAATATCTCTTTTGAAGTCATTGAACGATCATTTGTTTGCCTGAAACGTTCTGATGTGCGTTTTTCAAGTCATTAGGGATAGAGATCCATACCCAATTAAACCATTTTATTTTTAACCAATTAACCGAATGTCTACATTAAGGACATGAATGCACCATGATAGTTATATTTATATATATATATATATATATATATATATATATATATATATATATATATATATATATATTGTTAAAATTTGTTTTTATTGTTATTTTTGAAGGTGCCTTTGTGTGCGGTGTTAATCACATGATCGGGTCCACAGTAGCAGCTGATCTAGGCCAGCAGAAAAGCCAGCTAGGACAAGACAAAGAGGCACTCTCAACTGTCACAGGCATTGTTGATGGCACCGGTACCATTGGCGCTGCTATCGGACAGGTGATGAGCCAGGGTTGTCACCACTTCTATATCTATGTCCACACCAGATAAGTGTAAAAAAAGCCCTCAACAGTATCGATTTAAACTGCTCAAATAGCATCAATATGGAAACAAAAACAATGGAATTGAATCATTTTGATTCCATACTTGTGTTGTTTTAACATGTATCTGGTGTGGTCATAATCATGATTATAGATACATTTGTTCTCAAATATTTTTTAATTTTTTTTTCTGAAATCGGACCTTTCTTTCTTCAAAGATCTCTAACAAAACCCCAATATCTTACCGTTGATATGTAGTATCAATCATTTTTTAGATATCTAAAAGGAATTGAAGGCAAAAAAATATTGGGATCTATCACATTAAGCGATTGTTAGGATTTTGAATACTTACATGTATACATGAAGTCATAAATAGAGAGTAACAAAAGTTGTCGTTTTATATATATGAAAACTTAACACCAGTCTTTTTATTGTGGAGTTCATTGCGCTTTGTTTATAAGCTTGTGGAATATGCTGACACTGTAAATAATTTCTTTTCTTTTCCAATCCTCTTTTTTTAAAATTATTTATGGTGTTTTTGTTTGTATCATACAGGTCGTGATACCTCTTCTCAAGATCAACTATGGTTGGGGTTCGGTTTTCGCATTCCTCGTCATAATGGTAGGCCTACAATTCTAGTTGTTAGTCGTATATAATATATGGGCCAATATACTCAATCATAACTTGAAAAAAGTAAAAACTCCCAACAATATAATCCGATTCAAAGAAAAAAGAAGTGACATGATGAAGAGCAGATCAGAGCTTGAAAAGGCTTGAAAAAAAAACCCATTTTCTTTTTGATTCATTTTGCTCTCATGACGATTATTCTGGCATAAATCTTTCATGTATATGTGCATACATTATGTGCACAAATGTGTGACTGCATGCTGTGGCGGTTCTACGACATATGCTCCTCTGTAGTCCATTCTGCACACTAACCGACCCAGGAGCAAACACTATTGCTTACCCAAACCCTAAACCTAGACCTAGTCCTAAAACTCAATAGCAATCATAACCCTAATTCTAACCCTACATCTTGGACGAAATAAGGTCCAGAGCAATTGTCGCCGGAGCATATATGTCGGATCTCCATTATGACTTCTAGTGAAACGGTTTTGAGCAAGTGTTATTTAAGTTATTACAAGAACGTTTATATTACAATTTCTTTTTATCTTCCTCAGGTCGGCTCATCTGTCCTTTTCATTTCACCGATATTCATCAAGGAGATACGATCAAAGTGTGAACCACGGTCAGAATAGAAACTCTAGTATCGAAACCATCTCAGTTATTCTTATTAATAAGTACAAAACGGTAATATTATATCATGAACAGAGAGGGCCCACGGTCCTGAAATGCGCTATAGAAGAACGACTTATTATCATTATTATGAACAGTCACTTGAAAGGTTTCATTCATTATTTTCAAAGAAATATGTAAGTGGCTAATTTGTGTACGAAATACATGTATAAAATTATTCAAAATACTTTTTAAAATATTACAAAATTTGCAAAACTATGATAGAAAATACTGATCTTTTGTTTGTTTTATTTTTCTACGTCCATTGGCATTTGGCATTTGGCAATAAATTACTAGACAAGATGAGGGTATTTCTCTAGAAAATCCTTATTTTTTAAAAAGAAATATATAATTTCATTAATTTTAGATTATCTTTCCGTCCACAACAAAATAATATCAGACAGTAAAAGAAAATAGGGTTCTTACATTTTCTGAACCGTTGCATATCCAAAATCTCTGACCAAAAATGTCAATATATTTGGGGCATGTTTGAAAAATCTTTTGGGAACCCTGCAATCGTTACCCTGTTAAGCTGGATATAATTCCTTCATGTTAGCCGGATTTTTCTTTGTTTATGTCAGGGGAGGGGGTGGGAGAGGAAGTTCGTGCAAATGTTCCGACATATCAAACAGTACTCAAAACAAAAACAGTAACAGTAGAGTCAAATTTACCAACAGAATGTTACATATTTTCATTTCGTTTCATTTATTTCCATTTTATGATGACAATAAGAAAATCAGAGGATGAAATGGTGTGATACCCTTGAAACACGAAGTGCTTGTGAGCGGGGGTCACATAATATCGAGATATCTATAGGTCTGATGGGGAGGGCACTTTTCCAATCCACCCACCATTGGCTACGCGTATATGCCTTGAAGGTATTTATGTATTAAAGCTGTTAACATCCAGAATGACTCTCATTTATTCATCGAAGCGAGAGCTCAGGTAAATATACAATTTGTGACATAATCATTATATACATGTATGTATAGCTGATTAAATCATCTAACTTTGTTCGCTTTATCCAAATCAATCACTATTTAGATATTAAACTGAATAACACATTAATAATTGAATCGGGTTTGTAATTGTTTTCCTAGTTATTTCAGTTAGTCATCTAAATGTGTCGATTTCAATTTTTTTAGTGACTGCGTACAGTCATTGGACTTTCAAATTTGGCATCATTCTCCCAGATTCGTTCGTCTTGATGACAGTACCGTCCAACTTCGATTTTACTGTTCATGTGACAATGCGAAATCTCAGTGAGGAATTAACCAGTATATCACTATAACTATAATCTTGAACATAAGACCGATACTCCTGCCTTTATCTGCTTTTATGTCTGTCTCGGTCACTCTTTCTCTTCTCCCTCCTTTCTTCCATCACCCCCTCTTCTTTATTTCTTTCTCTTATCTGTCTCCAGTATCAGTAAGTGTTCTCTTTTCCGCTCCCCCCCCCCCCCCCCCTCTCTCTCTCTCTCTCTCTCAGCCTCCCCTCCCTTTTTATCTTCTATATAACTAGCATATCACAAGTCATCATCAAAATAACATAGTACGAAAATTGACGCGGCTGTAATCAAAGAAAACAGAATGAACATTGTTCAAAGTTCAAATAAGCGAGTATCGTGTTAACGAATAAAGAATATGGGGTAAGCTCAATTAACAGAGAAAATGTCACAAGCATAAATGCATTATACATTGTACACTGCAGGGGCGGATCCAGGATTTTGTAAAAGAGGGGGCACAGAGCCGGAGAAGTACACAATTAAGGGGGATTTTTTTTTTTTTTCATTGTGTACTTAAGGTATGCCAGTTGGGTTGCAAAAGAGGCCGCACAGGCCGGTTTTCCCCCTATGCAGACCCGCCACTGGTACACTGTACATAAAAATGACCAGCTTTGGGAAAATTCATGCCCAAGTGGGTAATATTTTATCCAATTCTGATTAACATTAGAACACAATACTGCAAAAGAGGCAGAATATTGCCTGAATTTGGCTTGAAAATGCTCCAATACCCAAATAGGTTCCACCACCAGAATATTTTTCAAAACACGTTTTTTTTCCCCCTAAAGATCCCACTATATGATCCAATAACCCAATATTTCCTGACACCCCGATATTTCAACATCCTTGATATATTATTACGATGCCTTTGGCCATTATTCTACTAAAATTTAACCCCGACCTGGTTCTAAAGTCGAGTTTAAAGTTTCAACAAAGGAAGTTAGAGGCCTATGTTTTCCTCTTGTTAAACATGACTTTAAAGTCAAAACATAACGTCTGGTTTTACAATATCAACCATTGTGTTACGAAATCCAACATCAATATTTTCCAGAACCGATTATTTCCATCACCCAGGCCTGTGTTTTAACATTCATATTCCGATACTCTTGTCCATCTTCCTTAGGATCTGAACTACCCCCCCCCCCCCCCCCCCCCCAATGTTCTGACACCTCTATTTTTCTCTATTTGAATGTCCCCCAATTATGCTCCGACAACCCTATTTTCCAAGACTATTGGAAATAGTATAAGAGAAACGGTCATTGTATTCGATGGTCTTTGAGGGCATCATGATGATAGCCAAAAGCCTGATTCATAAACTATTGTCTAAAGATGGGTGTCAGAGGAGAAGGGTTTCAGAATAAAGGGAAATCATCTTATTAACCCATAGACTACGGGAACCGAGTGGCTCCTGTATTAACCCTATGAGAGTTAAATAATTCAGTATTCAACGGGTTAATAGGTCAAATAGGCTACCATGCAGAAACCAGGGGAGCGTTTCATCAAGTGTTTTGTCCGTGATTTTAACCGACAACTGTTATAAACTACTGAAATCCTTGCATCTGATTGGCTGCCAGCAAATTTGGCGGTAAAAATCACTGACAAAGCACTTGATGAAACGTTCCCCGGGAATATACTCTTCGCAACGTTTCAATAATGGTATAGTTTCTAATTTTTTTACACAGATCTGTTCCTTAATCATTTTTGTATTTGGTAACAGAACAGCTTTCTCTACAGAATACAAACATAAATATTTTAGCACCATTAGTTTTGTGACTTTTGTGTAAGTGAAATTGCGCTCCAGTAGATACTCGACACGAATGAATGACCACCTTTGTAAAGGATTCTGAATACATTTGAGCGTTTTCAATATAGAAACAAGAGCGGAAATACATTCGAGATGCGAATCCCTTTTAATACTTCATGTGTTTTTTAAACTTCATTTGAACGCTATCATGAATTATTCCTCGCCAAACGAAACGTAAAATACCAATATCTATGATAAATAAGCTCAAGATGAGAAAAATCCACGTTTCCTGAAACATAAAGCGATTTGTTTGCGAAAGCAAACTGGCAATTATATACATGCACAAGTTATAAATTACGGTAAGAATAAATATTTAAGAGAAGTATTTATAGCCGATTGTACACCTTTCATGTCCTCACTACTCCATCCATAATTCTTTATACCCTGTCATTCAATGGGATGGTAGTTGAGGGGAATATCACCAATGAGTTCTAAGTAATGTTTAAGAAGTAGGAACAGATACCGGCAGCTATTCTCAAAATGTCCTCGAAGTTTTGATATGGTCTCCCCACTTATTACTGGGTACTCCACGGGCAATCGAGGCATGCAGATGGATTCTGGTTTTTGAAGACAGAATGTACTAGTATTCATATCAAACCTGAAGTAATCCGGCTGGAAGAATGGTTTCAGACCGAGAAATTCCTCGACCTGTGCAAGGGTTTCACCGGGTGTTCTTGCAAATTTCTCGGCGTTGACCGCCAGAATGTGATACGACGTAAACTTCTTGACCCAACTCCGCAAGTAGTACACGTAAAGACTGTCCGCAATGAATATGTTTTTGTGGGACACAAGATCGGGGCTTCTCAGGACTGTTTTTTCGAAGGTGTTTTCTATGGTGTAAGACATCTTGGTTGAACCTCTTCGGCCGTGTTTGCCCTTGCCGCTGACGAGCAGACGGTCTGCCGATCGCGATTCCTTGAAGACACGCTTGTAGTGTGCGGAGGTCAGCTTGGAGTCGCGGATCCTGTGCTGCGTTAGGAGATAGTCTGAGATGGACCTCGCTACGGGATCACGCAACATAACGATGATCTTGATGTCATCTCCGAGAGTCTTAGACACCCTCAAAGAAGCATTCCGATGATACACGTAACCTTCTGTCGACTCAACCGTGATCTGCTCGGGTGTACTGAATGGCATTTGACTCCTGTACCATTCTGATCCACGATGGTAGTTCTTATCGAAGAACCGCACTTCGTATGCCGTCGTCGCCAGCTGCGGATGGAACCCCAGAACCCTGTTTAGAGTTCTCGTACCCGACGCCCTAGCCCCGATGATGAGGACCTTCGGTAGCTTTTGCTTGCATCCAAGTGAATCTCGTTCATGGCTGGATTTCAGATGCTGCACCCAGTCTGATGAGATCGTGTAGCATCTGCCGTAGCGCGAACTTGACGCACCTCCGTGAGAGTGAAGCCTTTCTTGCGTCTTCAATGCATGCGCCTTACCGCTGCTCCCGTAGTTGAGTATAGATTCCCCTTGTTTGCAAATGACGGCGTAGATTCTCGAGAAGCTGATGATCGCCGCTAGAATGAGGCAACCGAAACACACGGCAAAGACGTAGAGACGTCGGGACGACATATCGTTTGGATCACGGCATGTCCAATCATGAGGTGTAGTTGCTAGTTATAGGGCAGAGATGTTGAGGAGTCTGTCGTCACTGATCAGGGATAGAGATTATACCAAGGCGGTTCACCGCGTTACTTCCACAAATATTACTCCACGATGTGGTGAGACCCATTCTGAAAAAGCAAAAAATACATATCATGTGTAAGCAAGTCTCTTCTTCTTGTAAATTCAGGATTCAGGATTCTCAGGCAGGGGGGGGGGGGGGGGGGCATAAATCTGAAAATGCCCTGACAGGCCAAAAAGGGTCATCATATATTTTGGGGTCTAAAAGTTAGTGTAGTCACACTTTCTTTTTTATACTCCATGTATAGGTATATGCCAGATTGGATTTGGCATTTGTGCCCCTGTGCCTTTGGATCCACCATTGCATCTTATTTTGATTTTTGTAAATTATGACAACAGTGATGATGATGATGATGACGACAATGTCATAATGATCGACGACGTTGATGGAATTGAGAGTATATGATGATGAGAAGGGTAATGATCATGTTAAAAATAATGATGATCATGATAACAATCACAAAATAAACAATTATATTAACTAATAGTAACTTTTCAAGAAAGGAAGAAATAAGATCCGGACTTCAGATCATTTGGAACACTGATGATTTTTAACACGAATCTTGATTAACATTTTAAAAAGTATTTATGAAATTAACGTTTAACTTCCTCTTTTTTTTTTTTCTTTTTTTTTTAAATAGAAAACAAATCTTTGAACATTCCAGCCGGCACCACAAGAGGGGTGGAAAAAATTTGTCGGCAAATTTAGTTTCTAGTTTACCCTTTGTTGACATATTAAAATATTTGAAATCTTCTTTCCTTTTAAAAAAATCAAATCTGGTTATTACTATGGAGAACCGTGTTTTGCTTTATAAATTGCATATAAATACTGAATTCAAGAGCATTACGGTACTTTAGCAAATGATTAATCGATCACAATGAGAAAATGAATGCTTCCTCGAATTTTCATATTCTTCATGGAAGTTATTATTGTTACACTACATCCCAATTTCTGAAAGCTATAAAACATTGACAAGTTAGCAGAAAGAGTCAAATTTCTAACAAGCCAATAAAGAAAAGGTTCTCAAAATTTGCCGAGTCAAGCAAGGCTCGAAATCGTCTATTTTGCCGATAAAAATGCCCCTCAACTGAAGCCTCCATCGCGCGCTATATTCATGTACCTCAGAATCTACTGACCCCTACTGACACTGGTATTGTGAATCCGTCTGTGTAAGTATCATCCCAAAATTCATATTGTAATGTCACCGTGATATAATTAATCCATGCAATTCACATCAACACAAGAATTCATGAACAGTATTGAAGTGCTCATTAGAATTGTGACATATGGCATATTCATGGTCTATTGGTACGAGTGGACACGTCATTAAATTTTCCATCTTTAATCATGTACATTTCCGTTTTCATATAAGGGAAACATGGAGTTTACACTATACCATGATTTACAGTTACACGTTCCCAGAATAAACTGGCTTCCTTTGTACAGTCTATGATTTATTGGTACAGCACCGGGTTGTTGTTGTTTTTTTTTCTGTGATCTCCTATCAATAGGGGTCGGATATTATAAATGCTTGCGGGAGGGTAACGAAGAATAGGAGGGGAATAATACCACACCTCCCTATCCACTTGCAAGGTAGTGATAGCCAAGTGCACGGTACATAATATATTTCAGGAGCCTTCTAGGGCCTTCTACAATGCTAGAGAATATCCAAATCGACTTATAGGTATGATTATATTATCATACTTAAATTATTAACAAGATAATGATACATAAATCAGTCAGTCATTCATATTATGATATGTCAATTTAAATCTGGTAAAAATCGATAGGAAAATCGATAACCAGTTAACCAGAATGACTGAACACAGATGTTAGCTCTATTCACGCCATATTCACTATCCTAGTGATGAATGCGCATGGATGGTAAGAAATTATTACCTGCGATAGCAAGAATTATTGACATAATACTGTTAATACATACCATATTTACTTCTTGAAGAGCATAACTATAAGCTACAGTACAGTCCTCGTCAGTATCCGACGCTCAGCACATACACGGAGCTTCGGAAGCATGCACAATGTAAATGGTATGAGTGGGTACGAAGGGTCCATGCTACGACGCACAGGTTCGCAAGTGCACGATGAATAATTAATGCTTCTCAATCTTGGCTTCCAGGTCGGAGCGCGAGCTCGTGCGTGGTCGAGGTCGTGTTTCCTTAGTCTGTTTTCAAGACTCTGATATGTTTCTTTGTACATGTATATATCGGATATACGTTGTCATTATTGTTGTTGTTTGGGTTAGTTTATTGGGGACAATTATCAAACTTTCTTCAAGATGGAAGGCACAAGAAGTGGAATAGTAGAGTGGACAGAACATGATTATCATAATTATATTCTATGCAGTGGCGCAAAAAAAAAAAAAAAAAAAAAAAAAAAGGTTATTCAACAAGGTGGGGGAGGGGGGGGGGGGACATGTCCCCCTGTCTCCCTGGATTTGCGCCCATGATTCTATGTGTACTTTGTCCTATATAATACTGCAAGTCTTTATAGTAAAGTCCAACAGCGTAACTATATGTCACGTAGGAGTAGTGGCGTAGATGCAGGGGGACGGGGGCATGTGCACCCCCCATCAAAAAAAAAAAAAAAAAAAAAGAAAGAAAGAGAAATGGAGGAAAGGGAAGGAAGAAGGGGGAAAGGACGAGAAAAGAAGATGATAGGACCCTTTCCCCCTAATCATTGGGCTTGTAAATTCGCATTGAATTTTTCAAGTAAGACCGGTGCCCGCCAATGGTGCCAATGCCACCTCATGACAGTGACTCACGCTACGCCACTGTGAAGGAGACTAATTTCACATTGCTATTTTCATACTTTCTCTTCATGATATTATGTTGTATTATTATCCCCTCCCCTTCTACCTTCCTAGTACGTTTTATATGCCTAAAAAAAGTTGTAAAAATATGTAACAAAAAACACATTTGAAAGCAAAATCGTTATCTCTTAGCGTCTGAAAATAAACGTACCGTATGTGTATCGCTTTTGTTTTCCCTTTTTTTTCTGAAAACGTATGTAGAAAATGAGCTTTTGTCTTCGTAAGTGTTCCATGGTTATCTTGTTACCTGGTGCATGTGGCTAATTTCTTCATGGTCATGACGATCTGTGAGCACCAACACCAAACACCTGCGGGATGAGTTATGCACTGGTAAAGAAACAGGTCGTGATTGGTTGAAAGTTACTTCGCAACCGCATGTGATACATAAAAGATGAATTGTGATTGGACACTTTCTTTTCATTGTCTTGTGGGGGAAGTTTTCATTGCTATTTATCATTCTTAACTTTGGTCAGAGTTTCACCGAACGTACGTGCAAACTTCGACAAATTTTAAGAGAGAAAAAAAAAAAGCTCTCCGAAGGTAGGAAAACATATATGCATGTGGTTTTTCATCTAGTCTATAAACGGCAGGCGAGACTTTCCTTGTACAAGCTTTTTGATAACATTGGATAATGGCATGCAGGCACATTTTCCTCTTTGGATCTGATCCTTCTTGCCCGAAGGTGTGTAAACATGTTTATGGTTTTTCTCTTTACATGTCCAAGATACAACTTCAGCATCATGCTTTGCAGTTTTCTAGTTTGATTTGAATGTTGAGCGGGAGTCGTTGACGAGCTGGAGAGGGCGATGAAAACGGATACCGTTCCAAGTAGCCCTTTTTTCTACAAAAAGGACCAAAACCTGAATTTTACGTACTTTTGAATGAACCGTTTCACGAATAAATAAATATGGGTTATACTTCCATTGCTATCGTGAGGTAAAGTGATTGACAGTATCAAAGACGTACAGATGCATATCTAGAGCACACTATATATATATTTTCGGTAGTAAACTAATCGTTTACTACCGAAAATATATCACATGTAAAAAATAAAAGAAAACAGAGTTATCAAACAAAGGTCTACTCTAGTCCGAACATCAACTTTCCAGTTTGCTATTAGTGACGCATGTATATTTTTGTCATGAAAATATACAAAATGAAAAACAAACAGACAAGTTATCGTCCCCTTGAATATGAGCTAACCCAAATACATCACAATGATTATTTGAATACACCATTACAAACCCAACGCTTTGTCTTGTTTAATGACATTAATTACATTTACTATGAAAAAGCATTTTTATATGTGTGTGTGTGTGTGTGTATATATATATATATATATATATATATATAATAAAATAATATATATATAATATATATAATATATAATAATGAAAAACAAATATATATATATATATATATATATTTATATATATATATAATATAATAACTTGTAAAAAAAATATACAAAATGAAAAACAAATAGACAAGTTATCGTCCCCTTGAATATGAGCTAACCGAAATACATAACTATGATTATTATTATAAACCCAACGCTTTGTCTTGTTTAATGACATTAATTACATTTACTGTGAAATAGCATTTTTATATGTATATATATATATATATGTATATATATATATATATGTATATATATATATATATATATATATATATATATATACACACACACACACATATATATATATACATATATAATAATAATAATAATAATAATAATAATATTATTATTATTATTATTATTATTATTATTATTATTATTATTATTATTATTATTATTATTATTATTATTATTAATATTATTATTATTATTATTATTATTATTATTATTATTATTATTATCAATTTCATAATTTTCCTTCTTCTCAACAGACTCCTCCCTCCTCACTCTTTCGTCTTCCCTAGTTTTTCTCCCCTCCCCCCTTGTGTCTGTCCTTAATTTATAATTGCAAATAATTGTTTGCTCATATCATCTATTTGAAGTGCAATGCTTTAACGATTCTTATTCTTTTTTTATTTTCAAATTTTGTTGCCTGTTAATTTTGTGATATGTATTACATACTTTTATGTAATCTTGTCAATTATACAACTTTGTAAACTACGTATATGTATCAGCCTTTGGACTGTTTTTACAATGTTATTTTTGATCAATAAACCGAAATGAAATGAAATGAAATGAAATGAATTGGTGATTTCTAAAATCTTAGGGGGGAGCCCCTGGATCCGCCACTGGTAACAACAATTATATAGTTAATCATATATTGTATGATGATTGGTAATCATTATAGCGTGCCGTGACTGACAGGTTCGGGTAGAGGCGTCGGAATGGATGGGGGGCATTTTTTGTCTGGTGGGCAAAAGATACCCCCAATCCATTGTCCGAGCCCGACGCCTCTGGGGAGCGGAAGGATCAGCCTCAGCCCCTTTGTTTTCCAAATATAAATCTTTATTTGACATTGTAAACTTTTCAAAACTTGTAGTGAGGTTATTTCACCTTAACCCTGACCAAGGATTAATTTTATTTAAAAAATTATTCAATGAATAAATAAAGGTCAAACTGTTGCAAAATCAAGTAGTAATAAAATAGTTATTCTTATGAAGAAAAATTAATGTCGTTTTAGCCCGATGCTTTCAACAAGTATTCTCTCACAACTTTCTGATCCAAGAAGCTGGAGAAGACTTTTAGGCTTAATCCGAGTCTAGACATGTTTATGATAATAGAAGTTATATAAGGGATATGAAGAGATCTCAAACACGGAAGAACCAGGACAAGACCCCGGGGGGGGGGGGGGCACTCACGTATATTGGTGGTACGGGGACGTGCCGCTTTGATGACCCCCTTTTTCAGACCCCGATTTCCGTTCTCTAGATACTCAGTTCCGCTCAGGAGCCGCTCAGCCCCGCTCTGAAGACCCCCGTTATGAAACATATCCGTTCGCATGCGGCCGGGAGCGTGGCGGAGGCAGTGGTCGCTCGACCTGGTCTCGCGCCCTAGGCCCTTTCGTCGCGTGAGCCTTGAAAACTGCTCCAGCTAGCTAGCTACTAGCGCTACACGGCGCGGGCGCGGCCCCAGGCGCGGCCCGTCCCGAGATCCTGCGATAGCGAAGGTGTACCGCCGATAAAGCGAGGTTAGTTTTGTAGTTCCCTAGACCCTGTTTTTCACTCTGCCCAATAGATCATAGTTCCCAAGACCCCGTATTTTACACCTTGAAGTCAGTTCCTTAGACCCCCTTTTCGGGGATTCGTGAGGCACACCCCCGTCAAAATATAATTCGAGTGCCCCCCCCCCCCCGGGGACAAGACCTTCCAGATGTATAATGCAAGAGGTGACAGACAAAATTTTGTTTTACCAACACTCATGCTGACAATCATCAGTGCTTGCAGGGATTACTCCTGCAGCATCTTATGCTCTCATCGCAGTAAACCACATTACTCTTCTTCGCACCCCTTGCAATCTTTAGTTCATCTTCATGATAGGCTGCATAGCCTTTTGAAGATTACTAGAAGAAGAGATCAAAAAGAGAGAAAAACGATTGTGTACAAAATGGGTAGACATAGGCGGATCCAGAGGGGGGTCGCGGGGGTCCGGACCCCCCCCCCCCCCTTTTTGGCGCCGGGTTTTTTTTTTTTTTTTTTTTTTACTTGGCGCCGTCTTTCTTGGCGTTTCCCCCCCCCCCCCCAGAAATTCTGCCGACCTGATCATGCAAGATACTGCGTAGGCCCTATTCTTTACCCATTGTTTCATTCTCCGTCGCAAAGTAGGCCTAAGTACTGTACTACCATGCCAGATCAGATATGCGGCGCGGCACGCATAGGTTTATGCATGCGACTTTTGATCGTACGTACGCTGTCTTAATTGCAACTATGCTTGCAATCCTCGAGGAGGCAGGCTGCACGCGGCATCATTCAACTTCAAGTCACTCATTCGAGGCAACTCGTCATTCTAGACAATACCAAAGCACAAGTATCCATATAGGTAAATAATTTTTGCTTGGCCCAAATATATAAATGCAGCTCTGCTGCAGGTTAATTGATAAAAACTTTCGGCGCTAGTGCAGTTGATTAAGTAGTGGGCAGTGGCGGCACCAAGGGGGGGCATGGGGGGGGGGGCATTTGCCCCCCCCCCCAGTCAGAAGCTTTGCCCCCCCAGTTGCCCCCCCCCCCAATAATTTTCGGAGTGAAAAAAAATAAAAGGGTGGAAAATGAAAAAGAAAAGAAAAGGAAAGAAAAAAGTGAAAAAGGAATGGAGAAAAGGAAAAAGAAAGAAAACGGAAACTTGGAAAGCAGTGGCGGCATCAAGGTGGGGGGGGGGCATGTGGCAGATTTGTTCGCTCAGCTTGTGTAAATATCCTCATATTTGGGTAGTTTTATAGCTGAATAATTTCTGTACATTTCCACTATAATAGTGTCAAAATTTTTGCTCGCTCGCTCGCTTCGCTCGCTCGCAATACAGGCCTATAACTTCCACCACATAATCAGGCCGTGAGATGATCAAATTTCCTCATATTGGGGTAGTTTTATAGCCAAATAATCATTTCTGTACATTTTCACCACAAAAAGTTTCAAAATTTTTGCCCGTTCGCTATGTATAACTACCACCTTATTATCAGGCAGCAAGATGCTTAAATGTCCTCATATCTGGGTAGTTTCATAGCCGAATATATAATTTCTGTACATTTTCACGACAAAAAGTGTTCGCAATAAATAACTACCACCTCATAATCGGGCAGCAAGATGCTCAAATGTCCTCATGCATATTGGGGTAGTTTTATAGCCGAATATGTAATTTCTGTACATTTTTACTACGAAAAATGTCAAAATTTTTGCTCGCTCGCTTCGCTCGCTCGCAGTATATAACTAACACCTCTTTATAATCGGGCAGTTCAGCTAGATGCTCAAAATGTCCTCATATCTGGGTAGGTTTATAGCCGAATATTCTGTACATTTTCACTACAAAACGTGTCAATTTTTTTTTTGTCCGCCCTTGCCCCCCCAACATTTTCTTTTGCCCCCCATTTGCCCCCCCCCCCACTTTAAAAATCTGGTGCCGCCACTGGTAGTGGGGACATGCATCCCCGCCGTGGCCGGGGCACGGGCCGGGCGGGGCCCGTTCGCTCCGTTCGGCCGCGAGATTACTAGAGTTTGGTTGGATGTGTTAAGTTGTTTTAACGTCATTTTACATCTTTCTTTTTAAGACGTATTTCAATGTCATTACAACTCTCTGTAATCTTTAAAATTATCATTGTCAATTGTTCAGTATTGATGTACTTAAAATCATCAACAACAAAATGTAAAGTTGCCGGAGACAAAAGTAACGGCACATTGAACATGTTGAATGCCGTTTAAATGGTAATTAAATTTATCCGATGATAAATGCTATAAAATTTTTGGTTAAAATTGCAACAGATTTTGATGAAACCAAAACATACTCTCCAAAAAACAATTCTTTATTGGTATTTACATTTCCAACGAAATATCATTTTCCTCAACAAATATTTGAGATTTCGGTTGAAAATGTAGCGGTCTCGTATTACTTTCATGGGTAGGGAATAATGGACCATTTACCTATGACGTCATTAAGGAGATTATTTCATTAGGTAAACAAATTTTTGTCATTATTTCGGTACCCTGAGAAATAAAAAGAGTTGCTGAAAGCATTGGTAAACCTTACTAGTGTGTGTCTGTGTTCATGTTTATGCAAATTATGCAAACGTGCTTAAGGGTCTGGTATTCCCTACACCTACCCTATGGTTGTACATCGCAAGAAGTGAACTTCATTGTGTCCATAAAGGTTAAAGTTGTGAAGGTCAAGACTTAAAGTCACACAAAAGGTCAAAGGTCTGTCAGAGTCAACAAAAAGGTCAAAGTCACGAAATTCAAAGGTAATGACAGATGCTCGGGGGGGGGGGGGGGGGAGGAGGTTTGTTTTCTCCGAGGACTTTTGATATATTTTTTCTTGTTGTTGATTGGGAACGCTTGAATCTGATAATTGCACCATGACTAGTTTTGTGATACAAAACTTATTTATTTTGCCTAATGAGTAGATGCTGTGGTTGATTGTTAAATCCTGTGAATTTTCAGCAAAACTGGTATTGGTACTGTTGTTGATCGGCCTTGATTGTGAACTCCTGAATCTAAGGAACTTTCCCTTTTTTGTGTTCTTTTGTGATTTGTGATTTATAACTCGTGATGATGTAAACACTTGCGAATTGTTATCTCAGGGATGGGAGGAGATAATATAGATCATATTTAGTGAATAATTCTTCATTGCTGTAAAATGTGTACATGTATCACTAAAATTTACTAAGTGTGTTTGTACAGCATGCGCACACCCAATTCCTAGGTTATCAACATAGTACTTCAACATTGAAGAACCAATCTCAAGTAATAAATCTCCAGATTGTATTCTTATTTGTCTCACTGGACTGTTTGTGTTGATGCCACATGCCATCTGAGGTCCTGCACAGCAATGCAGACTGGAAAATCTGGGAAAACTTTAAAAATATATATATATACATATATATATTAATACAGGGGGATGGGGGTATGCATTAACCCCCCTCCAAGTTCTGATGTACGGGGGGGGGGGGGTGGCCTGTACAAATATACCCGCACTTTTTGATAAAAGATGGTAATTTGCAATCATTATATATGTATTTTCCATCTCAAATAAACAATAATTCCATGTAATATTAATAGATTAAATGCAATTTCAGTACAAACTAAGACATTTTCAGGCTCGTATTATCAAATTTTTGTGGCGCGCTCCGCGCGCCCAACTATATTTCAACATTAAAATAGTCAAACAGGCAATATATATATATATATATATATATATATGCCTATGAGGCGCTTGCGTTTGCCAGAATGATAACTTCTCACCCTTTGGACCCCCCCCCCCCTTTTTTTTTAAAAACCTGGATCCGCCCTTGGTAGAAATAACTTTCATTACCCATTTTGTCATACCGCCATCCCCGGATACCAGCGAGGTTTCCTTGGGACCAATGACGTCATGAAGACGCTCATTTGCATAATTGATTGACTCGACTCGCACTCGATCGACTCGTATTTACACGTCGGGGGTCACGTCCATGGAATGTTCGATAAGATTTACCAAGAAGTTTACCGGATTTATGTGCTAATCTCGTGTATGAAATTAGAGTGACAATTATGTTTAATCTTTAGAGCTACCGGTGCAACAAAGCTGAGCATAGAAAGATGCTTCTTTACGTCGAGAGCAGTGCATTTGTGGTGAGTTTTTGTTTCGACTTTCGACGTCATTCTGAGCACTGCTAAGTGCTAACTCGATGATATAGCTCCGCCGCACGGCTCCGTGCCTGATTGATCTTGGGCCGTAGATCTTCTCGGTGGAGCTACAGTCGAGTACATGAACATTGTCATTGAACTGTGAAGTAAACGAAGCTAAGTGAAGTGTTACTGTCACTGACATAACATAGATCTATGCATAAATTAAATTTGTTGGCCTAATCGTGAAATCTGTCAGCTCCTCTCTTCCCGCGTTTGCGCTCGCATTGTGTACAAAGTCTATTTTATTGGAGTAGAATGCTGTCATGTCACCAGCACTGACGAAATAAACGGCAGTGAATGGACCGGTGACAGATTTCACGATAATGCCAATTTGTTTGCTTCATGCTACTAGCTACTTGTACATGCAAGAATTAAGCCAAGGTTATTTGAAATAACGGTGATATCGTGAAATAGGTCCCCCCTCATTCACTCCGCACACTATGGCCGGTTTATCGCATGCAATGCTATGGGGACTTCATTTCCCCCTCAATAGACATAACATGCAAGTGTGTGCTTATACACACTGAATGAGAGGGGACAAGATTAGGCCGAAATAATGGTTTCGTGCATATGACAACCTCGCATATGCACTAGTATTATTTTGTAGAAACTTACAAAGTCCAAACAATATCATACATATGTAATGAAACTCCAAAGAACTTTGACAGCTGTACATACGATCAGAACAGAATTCGTAAGAATAAGTTATTTTCATTATTTATGCTATGACATTAATGATGTAGATCTACACTTATATATCTTTTTCCTATACTGCATGCTCATAATGGCTCTTAATTTATATATTACAAATCCACCTGCACAGGATGAGGTCTTAATTCTAAGATTTGGGATAGAAATTTAATATTTTATTTTTGCTCGATCTCTACTGTCTTCAAAATATCTTACTAATCTAATATATGGCAGGTCAGTTCCTCTGACAGTTTCCATATTAAGGTCAAGTAAGACTAGTAAAGTTTATACCAAGCTCAGTTTATGTCACTATGTTATGTAAAATGTTCATTTGTATCAGGTGCACACGTTTGTGTTGCAATGCAGCGCTCTGGACACCCTGGCTCGCATCAGGGCCAAGCTCCTACACATCCTCTATGTGATGGGGCGGGAGGATCACCAGTTCAGACTACGCTTCAAGGGGCAGTACCTGAGGGATGCCTACACTCTGGATGATTACCGCATCGCGGACAGGTGCATCCTGAAGATGGTTCCCATGGCAAAGAGACAAGAGGTAAGAGCTGTGCTCTTCACTAGACGCGCAGGACACAAATTTGAACTCTGGACCCCCCCATTTTCAAAATTTGAATAGGAGGCTCATGCATACAAACCCTGAAAATTTCAACCCAGACTATACTTGCTTGATATGTTCGTATTCAGTTCCAAATGAAAGAAGGCAAGTTGTACATACCTGTAAATGATATGCTGTCTTTTAGATAATGTATATCACATTTAAAATTTCTTTTGGCTTTGGAAATAATTAGCCTGATTTTAGTTCTGATAGTGTGGTAGGAATTAATTACTACACTATGGTCAAGAGGGCCAGCTGTAGATGAAATGCTTTGTCTAAGGAAATACATTCCAGACAACTTCACAAAATTCTCATATCCTAGATTTGAATCAGTCACAGCACTCCCATCATGGTATTATTTGCTTTTGTCCTTCTCTTCTTTGTTTTTCATTTTTTGTCAAACTTTTGTCGGTGTAAACGCAAAGGTGAGGCCTGCATAAACATGTCATGTTTTGTGATATTCCACTCATAGGCCCATGCCTATGTGGGACTGTGTCAAACATTCTCTGCAGCAGTAGTCAAAAACAGACAACAAAATTACTCTATCAAGATTTAATTTTCTTAAATTTGCTAGATTACCTTATTCATGGGCTTTTACTATGTTACAAATTTGGGGTTTCAGAGTTGAAATTTGAAATAATTATTTTCCTCTCATGTGTTCATGATCTAGACTGGACTGATCCCTACTAGTACACACAAAACCTATTGAAGCCTATTCACCTGTTAAAACTATTGTGGAATACAAGGTTATCTTCATATAAGCTTGTACATGTATAAGTGGTGATATTCATATGTTGGCCTTTTTTTTTGTTTCAGTCCTTTGTTGATATGAAGACAAAAGGCAGACATGACCTGGGAGCTGGACAAACGGAAGAGATCAAGAATAGTCTTATTCATGAGGTCGCCATGCTCAAGTGGAGAGAGACGATGCTCGGTGATTTCCGGGTAAGATACATGATGCACTTCAACATTAGTTCATGTGTGAATAGGCCGCTGACCACTTTCCTGAAGGTTCAGAAGACTAAAGTTCTTGAGTCAAAAGTTTTATAAGCCCAATTCTTTCTCTGAACTATTTTTGATTTTTTAATATTTTGTAATTAAACACTAGTTAAATTTGGAAGTTTGATTTGTGTTTGTTCTACCTAGAATGCTTAAGAAAGCATGTACAAGACATGGATTAGGTAATACAAAAGTCTGTTCTTTACAGTAAGGTCTCTTGTGCTCTGACACTGCTTTGTGCCTAGGATCACTCGGTTCCAAAACCACTTTTGTATACACTGAACTGCTAGCTGCACTTCCTATGTGTATTTTTTTTTTGTTCAAATAGATTCTTCATTTATAGTTTTTGTTGTTACTATCGGCATAGAAAAAGCTAAAATGTGATTATATTTGAATTCCAGGCATCCATCTACATCAACTGGTTATTTGTCCTGTTTGCGTTCTTCACTACGTACTGGTATTCTGCCATATGGACGGGAGTAATAGCCCTCTATGGTCTGCTGCAATGTCCATCCTACTCCCACAAAGCTGGCTTTGTTGGGCCATCTAGTCTCTGGTAAGAATGGATCAAACTGTAACAAAGTTAAAAATTTTCACATGTCGGCTCCATTGTTTGCTGCCCTTTTGTGGCATGTTTATGTTTAGCTGTTGTTGGTGTATGTTCACCCCATCAACTTTGCAGCTTGTGCACTGCCATACCTACCTCATTAAATGGTACATACCTCATTAAATAATACTATTGTGATTGAAGTGTTGCTGTGCTATTATGGTAGCAGCAGTGGGATACAAACCCATTGAAATGCCTTTTGGTGCTCTGGCTTGTGCATAGCCATATTTCAGTAAATGGGTAGATAACCTTAAGACTATGGTATTGTGATTGGAGTGTTATCTATTCTATTGCAGTGGCAGCAGTGGGATAGATACATTAACCCCTTCTATGTCATGGGTATCAAATCCTGCCTCAAAATTTGCAATGATGAACTTGGTGTTTGGGCTAAGAATAGATCATTCTTTTGTCTGGAAACTAAAATATATCCATGAATTCTGAAGATTGTTCCAGTGGGAGATATTTCATGCCCAATCTGAAAGTCCATTTACCATAATTGTTGGTAAACCTAGTGGTGTGGAAGGGGTGAATCATGTTTTATTTAGTGTAATTATGTACTATACATCATCTGTTGAAAGCCATAAGGGCTTTTACTCTGTGTTGAATGATATGAGTCTACACCCTTCTGGCTGTGCATGAAAGATATGATCCCTGAACATATCCTATTCTTGTTTTAATAAAACGGTGTGTTTTTGTTTTTTTACACCTCAGTGATTTGTGATAAATTGAATATCAAACTTTGTGATGATCTTTTCAGATGCTAACAAAAAGTCAGATATTTTTTACTGCAAGATTCATTACCATTTCTTATGTGGAGTTCTACTTATGCATTTCCAGGCCCAAATACTTCATGGCGATCTTCAATGTGTTGACTATGTTAAACTGGGGAGCATCTGTGGCATTAGCTATTCTTTCACTTCTATCCGTCCTGGTGAGTATGAAGTTGGACAGGACCCCCATTGGATTCTTATAGATCAGGAATAGGCCTACTTAGATCCAGAAAGTCAGAGAGTTTTAGAATGCTTCTTCCTCAAGCAAAGTAATAAAATAATTCATTCTTTTATTAGACAATTGCACCATGGTCACGTTCTGGACTTAACCCTGGCAGGCTAAAACTAAACCTTAACAAAAACCCTATTGCAACCTACATGTCCATGATGAAAGAAAGCCCAGAGTAAGTGTTACTTATAAAGCAAATTTTTATGAATGTGTGAAAGCTTACATCACTAAAATCTATGTGAATCTGATATTGGCAAATGAGAAATTCGACTGTCATGTGATTAGGTAGAACTCACAAATTCCAATAATCTTTCTTTCAGAATCCTGACTTTCAGAACTTCAACTGTTCTGAAAGTCAGGATAGATACTTTAGATTTTAATTTTTTCAAAATTCAACCTCTCTTTCAGAACTTTGACTGCACTCCGGCCGATGATGACGATGACACCTGCAGCCTCCTCTATGTCAACATCATCTACTCTCTGGTCTACTACGGCCTTCATGTCATCTACATGTTTGGTATCTGGTCGGCAGGGTGGTCGCTCTTCTACAACTTCCGCTTTGACGTCGGCGATTACCTGGAGAAGGACCTCATCATCAGCCGTGATGTGGAGAAGGTCATCGACATCGCCAAGAATGGAAGGTGATTTGCTCACTTTATCGTGAAGTTTGTACAGTTGTTAGCATGGTAATATATTAACCACATTGAAATTCAGATGTACAGGAAAAGCTGTTAAATAAATGTAGCTCTCTTTGCTCTCGTCGTCGTAAATTTTTTATTAGTTTTTTGTTAGCATGGAGATAGATGAACCACATTGCAATTATGATTTATAGGAAAAGTTACTAGATAAATGTAGCACTTCTCAAAGTATGCAATAAAACATAGTGAATACTTACATGTGTATAATAGCAACAATTCTTTTTGTTCAATTTGGATCTGATATGGAAATGTGTCTACTTGATATATTAGTTGTATAACTCTTTTGTGTTTTCTTCAGAACTCAAGTTAACCATTCAGTTTATTTGAATATCAGTCATAGTTTATTTTTGTTTCAAATGAAATACCTTTTTTATTCATTAACATAAACATGTATTTTAGATTCAAACCTTGCAGAATTTTGTCAAAATCTTGCAAACCTTTGTTTTTTCTAACCACAGATTGAAAGAGCAGCGGCAAGCAGCCTTTGAATTGGCAACACTAGCCACAGCTGGAGATGACAGCAAGTTCAGAATCGTGGCTGAAGGAGGGTAAGGTTTTACATCTCATTAAACCCATGACTTGCTATGCAAGGATATTATGGTTGTGAATCGTATGTGGATTGCCAATTTTAGTGCCGTACTAGGCTATGCTGTATGCAGCTGGTATTAGTACTTGAAGAATTTTATTTGCTATGCAGCTTTGTGTTTGAGATATAGTTTTATTGTGTACATCCTTTCATTCAACCCACAATTCTCATTTGAGTTTTTACTTGGTGAAAAAATATTTGAAGCTATCAAAGACATCTGTCATTACTATATCCTTATTGTATTCAGTCCCATTTGAAAAGATCTGTCCATTTCCCATTTTATGATTTCCCCTGCATAAGGGGGTTGGTCCAGAGTGATTTGGATTAGCAACTGAAACCTGAAACTGATTAGCAACTGAAACCATCCAACTTAATTGTCTGTTTCTAAATCAAGATGAATAATGAGAATTTAGCCAATGGTGTAGAAGTGTTCGAGTCCCAGGGACAGCACAAATGTCCTTCGGCAAGACGTTAATCTACATGTGCCACTCTCCACCCAGGTGTAGTAAGTGGGTACATACCTGGTAGGAAGTTATTCCTTCAAAGCTTTCAGTGCCTTAGGGCTGGGCTTACCCTTGATTGTCTCCCTCTTTGTCTCGGCAGGTTAGAGGTTCTGATCACGCTCGGGCTGTCGTCTGATGAAGCCATTCAGGAGTATGCTACAGAGGCCTTGGCTGAGCTTCTTATTGTCCCTGCTATTCAGGTGAGAAACATCTTAACTTGAACTTTACAATTATTTTGGTGCTACCTAAGGGGTGGAGGTGCTTCATTTACTGTTTGATATTCATAGGAAGACATCAAATAGATGCAGTTTACCAATATTTGTAGTTGGCTGTAAGATATCAAGACTTGGTAAGAAGTATGTGTTGTACATGTAGCTGATAGCTATCATATAAATTCTTTTAGCACCAAACTCGGTAGCATAGCTTAACGAGTACTATTGGAGTACCTTCAGCAGCTTGCATAATGGAAATGTGTGCTGTACAAGAAGCCAATATTATATGTGTGCTTATATTATCCCACCATTAACTCTTATGGTGGTTGATCCAGTGTCCGAACACTTTTCAGAAAATCAACGATAACAAATAAAATATCAAACGAATAACTGTCAAATCTTACATAATGAATGCTCAAAGTCCTACAGAAAAAGAAGTTGATGGAATTTGAAAAAGACAACTTAGATTTAATACGATATTCCCTTCCCAGTGAACCCCTTCCCAACGACGCGGCGTTTTGGTCCCTTGAAAAAGGTACTGTATTTCCGAACGTGTGAAACCTATGGGAAAAAGACACAACCTTTGTTTCAATAGTGTGGTTTTCATACGCGTAATCCCACGCGTATTGAAAACCCATTTTAAGCGCTTAACTGTACACGTTCGTTAATACAATCTGTTCGGAAATACAATCCTTGACTATAACATTTTCCCTTCCTTGTTGGCAGGACCAATTTGTTGAGAGTGGTGGAATACGAACCCTTACCACCCTGCTGCATTCACGCAACAATCGCCTGGTCCAAGAAGCGATCACTGCTCTGTCCTACATCGTGTCCGACTCGGAGGACAACAAGCACGCTGTGATCGCAGACCGTGGTCTGGAGGACCTGGCCCATGCTGCCAAGACTGGATCTGATACCACCCGACGGTACGTTGCAGGGATCTTCCTGGACCTGGCATTCAGTTCAGAGATTAGGAGCCAGATGGCTAGCATGATTACTCCAAGTAAGTTAGAATGATGGCAAATTAAAGAATAATAAAAACCCCACTGGGTTCTGTGTGGCCCCTACTATATGTAAGTGGGTTAACAACGACTCATCTACTCACAAGTTACTTTATGTTTATTGTTATTAGAGATTTTTCGTGTTGTGTTTAATAACAGAAAGATCTCCTCAATTTATTTAATTTCTGTAATCTTTCTGCTATATTTGATTGATAATGCCATTTTATCTCTAACTGCTGTGCTTCCATTTTTCCATTAGCTGGTGCTCTAGTGTCTCTGTGTACCAGTCAAGATAACGAGACTTTGCGGCTTGCTCTTCAGACCTTAGAGCTCATCGCTATAGAGAGCTCTGATGTCATTCTGGAGGAGGTTAGTGCTTTAAAAGATTTCTAAATGGTAGGATCTGAAAGAAACAAGACTTTGAAACCATTTGTATCCATCATGCCAAACTGTTTAGCCGTGTCATCAAATAGTTTTATGTTTATTTAATTAATGTAGACCCTTTTCTGTGTGAAAGGAAATTAATGTTACAGTTCTGATTTATCACTTTTAATGCTACAGTTTTAAGATAAAGATTTTGAAGGGGTGTATAGGAAGTTTTCATGAGATTCCAACAAAAATATATACAATTGACCATCATAAAGTTTTGATGTGCACAACAATTCTAGTTCTTTAATAGGGGGAGGTCAAGTTGTTGCCTCTCATGTTTAATTATACCACTATTATTACTAAAATTTTGTGGTGTAAATACTTTCACACTTTTCAAGGAATTTCTGTGAAAATTTGGTTTTTAGGTTACTTACGAACATGAACTTACTTTCATAGCATCTTCCTTAATATTAGGCATGGAAAACACATGTATCAAGGTAGATCCTTTGCAATACACAAACTTTATATCAGAATAAAACAAGTGTATATGTATAATCATTTCACTGAATTGTAGGAGGACCTGTTACCCAATCTGCTGAACATCACAAGTAACAGCTTGGATGCTGGAATCTACCTCCTAGCAGGGAAGATTCTCCTGTACTTTGCTGAGAATACTGAGGTGAGTTGAAAATGGGAATGTATACTTTTTTAAAAATTATCACCAGTTAGACACCTTTCTAGATTACTATTGAATTACCACTCATTTATCCTGGTTCTGACATTACCATGGTGCCAAAGATGGGAGATCAACATTGTCGACTTGATTTAATGAGGCAATCATGAAAAATAACAGTCATGTTTGTTACATATCTGTATAATTCAAGCCATTACTAGGTATGCATTTTTATAGTAAAAATTAATTCTCCTGAAAATAAGGATATGGCATGATCATTGCAATAGTGACTTTTCATTCATATAATATTAGTATTGATGTGAAATGCTCCAATTTTACATTGTTAAATGTTTAAGGACAGACATGTTTCACATGCATTATGAAACAAGAATCGTTAAATTATTTTTCTACAATTTATTACACAAAATATTTTGCACTATACTATGCACTGAAATGTAGAAAAGCAAGCATTCATGTGAGATGATTTAAACCTCCTCGTTTCTAAAAAAAAAATGGACAGGACTTGAAAAATATTGAATGTAGAATTAATGATATCTTATTAAACATGCTCTTTTATTCTTCTTTTCCCTTTACAGTCTTGTGATAGTCTCCTATCTCAGGAGAGTTTAACCAACACTCTGACCCAGTTCGCACAAACCAAGGAACCCACCCTTCAGAAGGTTGTCACCAAGATCATCATGTCTGCCACAGAAGAGAGAAACTTGGCGTAAGTTGAAATTTCTATTCTTCATTTGTTGAAATAATTCCCAACACTTTAATATGTGGATACAAATCATCACAAAAAATGTGGACCCGATGCTATGTACAGTTTTGCTTACTGTATGATGTCTTCATTAAGGCCAGCATGCACATGTCAATGTAAATCCTACAAAAACTGAACTCTGAGCGTAACTTTTTTGTTATTTTATCTGCAGACTTAAAGCAAAGGACCTTCAGCTAGATGAGATTCTGGTACTGATGCGAGACAGCAGTGGAGACCGCGATGCTTGGAACATGGCTGATCAGGGCATTGCTATCTTCCAGGATCCCAGCTATCCCGACAACGTGATCCATCGGACGGAGCAGGCCACCACGTCTTCAGAGAACAGCGGTTCCAGCATGGATCTGCGTAAGGTGACAGCACCAAACTGGGCCAATCCTCAAGAGCGAAAGGCAGCCTTGGGGTCTCCAGCTCCAGGGTATGATGATGATGATGAAGACATGGATATCCGGAAGGTGACAGCACCTTCATGGGCCAACGAAGAGGAAAGGAAGATGGCTCTTGGGTCTTTGAGTTCGATACAGAAGGGAGGGGCGATGGGCGGAGTAGATGATATGCCTGGATCTGCAGGATCACTCAGGGCTCGCCACAAGGAAAAGATGGGCTCTGCTTCGTCACTAAAGAAATAGGTGTCTACCAAAGCTCTTTCAGTACATACAATCTCATTAAGCATTCCACATGTTCATGTTAAGATTACTACTGCTGAGAACCAGATTGGCATTGATTCACTATTTGGAGAACAAAATCATTTATACTATCTTTTAGATACTCTTCTGTTCTTTTGACATGGTGAGCAAGTCCATTGTATTTTCCCACACACAATGTAACATAACAGCATAGATCTGCCCAAAGTTATTGATATTGTATTTTTCTATCAATCTATGTTCAGTTAAAATCTATTCATTTTTTTATTTCACTTGGCAGCATAAAAACAACCGAAAAAAATTAAGTGTTACAAAAATACAAAGTAGTGAAATTGAACACTAAACAGATACATGAAATACTGGAATAGGTAGCAGCCAAAAAGGAAAAGGCCCTTATGAGAGGCTGAACCAGAAAAGTATCATATATAATATATTATATTTCACAATACAGTTTTAATTGAATTTAAAAAAATAGTAATTAAAACAACTAAAAGAACAAATCAAGACAAGACAAAACAAAACAAAAACAAGACAAACTACTCTGTTATTTACACCTGGGAATCGCTCTGGTATTGATAATCTTTAGTTTTTATTTGAAACCTAACAAAAGGAACCTAATACTTTTGTGCCAAGGGGCAGTATTTCTCAAAACTCTGTAAAGACCATTCCAGAAGTAGTTATATTTCTATTTTTTGTAAAGTTGCTAAAATGAGTGACAGACATTCTGGTTTCCAGCTCATGATTTATTAAGTCTCTTTGGAAACTACAAATGCTAGAGCAGTTACAAAAGGGGGATGTTTGCCTTCAGGATCTCAGCTATATAGACAATCTCCAGGATACATGAAAGCTTCAAGTGACATACAGGTTATCTTCTTTGTGTCCTTATAAATGTGCTTGTTCTTTTGCATGAGGTACAATAAGTCATACCTTTCCTTCAGGTAAAGTATTTATTTCATCAGATAGATGATTTCATCAAGCTTTTTTTTTCTTATCTGCCTACATCAGGATCAAGATGTTGTGCCTTACTTTTAGATAATGTATTGTAGATTTCATCAACAGCTAGATGCCGAAAAATATTGTTTCCTTCTATTATATTTCATTCAACAGTTTGAATAAATTTACACCAATATCACTGATTAGAAGAAGCATGACATTCTAGGCCAAATTGTGTCTTAGCAGAGAAAAGTAGTGTAAATGTCAGATGAGATGAGTATCAAATCAAAATGTGTTTTGTTTGTTGTGGTGTGTAATGTGTTATGTTCCTGTAACATAGTTTGTCCAACTTATTAGTGTGAAGTTTACATGTACTTTTATCTCTAGAATGTTTTCTGTGATCTATTTCAAGACGGAATTATTCTTGAGAAGAATTCATCTGGGAGATTAATTGACCCCAAATAAAGTATCTAAAAGTGTTAAAGTTTGTAAATATCTATCACATCCTTTCCTTTCAATCCAACAATTGTACAGAATGAAATTATGGTATCGATTGAAATGTACTCTTTTATTTGTGTGGGGTCTTTGTAATGTAACAAAAAAATGTGCAGTTTTATCAAATCAGATGTGATTTTTGTATACATCAATGAATGCTTTTAGAGCTGTATATAGTTGTTATCTTTATATTCAACAATACAATCATGTCTTTCAAGTTTGTTTACTGTAAATAATTCTTGTGTATTGTCTATGAAATGAAAAAAAAAAACAACTCGTGCCCAGTGCACTATATATAATCAAAATATGACCAGATTTAGGAAGAAATTGTGATAGGGTTAGGTCTTGAAATGTATTGAAATATGTAAGGCCATTTGGCTTCCACTTGGGTATTTTCCCAAATAGGAAGTCATATGATGTCACCCGACTTGGATTTTTTTCAACTATTTATGAAAGGCAAATATATGACTTTTTAAATCTTCCTCAATTTGCATCATCTTTCTAACTCTAGTGGCTGTTGGACTGTGTAGTGTGCATGGGCATTTTTTGTATATATATATATATATATATATATTCATGTTTCATTACACCGAAGGTTTGTTAAATACCTATTTTCATTTATTTCTTCTTTGTGTGCCCTTGTAATTTTCTCATTACTGTATTCTTCAAGCCTTGATATATATCTATTCTCCGTCCAGTAATGTTGTACTTGTATATTTAAAATTTTTTAATGATAAATTGAAAAATTTTGACTTTAGTACAAGAGAATTATAACTTAATAAAATCTCAATCTATCTCATTCCAGTTGAATTTCTTGTTGGCTTTATGTGCGTTCTATTTTAACTCAATTATTTTTCACTAATACCTACTACAATATACAACAATCAATACCATGTTGTCTTGTAATCATCTCCTCTTCTTTTTCTTTCTCCTTTTTAGTGTTTTTGCACTAATGTGTAGAATTCTCTTTTCTCTATTGCATTCTCCCCACTTTTTTTTGTACTGAAACTGTTCTGTTTTGTATTATCAGAAAAAAGGAGATGAGAGAGAGAGAGAGAAAGGGGTAGTATCGAAGATGATGATAATACTAGATGTGATAGAAGAATAGAGTGGATGTGAAAAAAGGGGAAGAAGAGAAGGTTTTATTAAAAAAAGATAAGCATTAAAAAGGAAGACGTACAGTCTAATCAGTTTTAGTTTAAAAAAACAAGTTTATGAATGGCAAACGGAAAAGGACCACAGGATTCAAGAGGGTCTTTCAATCAAATACGATATTGTTTTAGTCATTTATTTCAAGGTCAAAGCACAAAAAAAAGCAGTAAATAAATCAATTAAAACAAAGATAAATAAGTCACCATTATAGAATGAAAACATAATACCCCGCCCTCAAGGACTGGATAAACAAAAAATATTCCTGATCATTTCAACAGTCACCAATAAAAACGTGTACACATCTGGGATCGATGTATTGAAATTTAATGATGCCCTTTCAGTGATTTGAATGAGGCATAATGTAAACAAACTGCACACAAGGGGAGGAGGGTCCATAATTTGGATATCTTTCATTGCATGTACACTCGTATTTTATTAATGCTTTCTCTCACGATCTGTATGTCCCTCTTTTCTTACAATTTCTCTCTCTCTCTCTCTCTCTCTCTTTCTTGGTTGTACTATCTAGTTTCCTCATTCAGTCCTCCATCTTTCTATAAACTTTCACCAAAGCATCCAGTCCCCTTCTGCCCACCCCCTCCCTCCTTCCTTTCCTCCTTCCCTCTCGATCTCTACAGCCCCCTCACATTCTCTAACCCAACCTCTTTTTTTAAGCTTATTTGTGAAAGTCCCTCTATTTTCCACCTCCTTAAATAAATTTGTGTTATACTATCTTTTTGTGCCAAACGATAATTCCAACTCCGTCCCACCATCCCTCCATTGGAAACGAGACTGAATGACAATATCAAAACAAATGAACTATTATACGTGGTAATAACTTTATTAATTTCCAGCATCATCATTCACAACTCCTAGAAAGAGAGATTTTAGAGAATTTACAATTTGTCTCATCTCACATAAAATACACATCAAAATACCCTATTGGGTGCGTACAAAATAGCACAGAAATGAGTTAGAAGATGCTTCATCAATAATTTAACTAAGAACTTGTATGTTAGCTAAATCAAACTGATACATACAAAATGTCATCAATCGAATTATTGTACACATACCAAAATAATTCACCCAGCTCGATTACATGCATTATCTGCAATTCTAATAACTGTATCCATGGAAACGAATATTACATCATCTTCATGTATCATACAAATTCTTTTATAGAAAGGCAGAGTGGAATTTCTCAATTCAACTCGGTGGATAAATCAATTATTCACACTGGTTTCAAATATGATACAATGCCTTTTTCAATGGGGTAGAAAGCGCTATTTATTAGCCTGCCTTTAGCAGAGTGCCGATACAGTGGAAACTTGTTATAAAGAGCTCTGGTATAACGAGATTCCTGATATAACAAGGTAATTTTACTCGTCCCAGGTCTTTATGTTCTTTTGGTGTTTTTTTTAACCCTAATATAAGGAGATTCCTGATATAACGAGGTACTTTTCATGGTCCCAAGGTCCTCGTTATAGTGAGTTTCCACTGTACACAACACAAAGCATGCAATGAATTTGCTCACATACTCCACCATGGTCGGCAGAAACAACTGGTGATAAAATGTTTTGTCTAGAAGCATACACACTGTAACGTGGCCAGGATTCAACCTTAAAGGGTGACTAAAATAGAAAATTGCTCATTTTTCGTAGAAAGGAGTCATCAGGAGCCAAAAAATATCTATCACACACTTTTTTATGCATTCAGTCGTATTTCATAATCATTTGAAAAGTAGATTTTTGCTGATTTACACAGTCATAAGCCCTGCCCCTAAAAAAAAAACCCATCGAAGCGACATCATGATCACGTGATCTGTGACGTACGAGAAGTAAGGGAAAATATTCCACCAACCTATATACCGTGCGCGCCCGCAGGCCCTGGCAGGCCCAGCCCGGTGCCGAGCACGACATTCACCGCATCGACCATTTGCATTGAATATTTTTGTGTGTTTAATTCCTCACAATAACTTTGATTTTGGGACACAATTTCATCAATAATGCCAAATCGGTGTATAGTTGCGGGCTGTAGCAAGACCCCTAAAGATGATGTAAGCCTACATCATTTTCCTGAAGATGAAAATCTACGGAAATTGTGGGTCGCAAAGGTATGCTCACGCGGGCAGAGTGGCAAGGGCCAAGTGAGTGGAGTACAATTTGCAGTGATCACTTTTCTTCTCCAGCAGCTGCAGCAGCTTCACCCACGGCCCCTTTCCCCTTCACCATGCCCTGGCACATCTTCTGCGAGGGGTTCAAACATATATGGTCGAATTCCCCTTGCCACTGCACTTGAGCTTCTTCTCTTTCGGGATCTGATAAATCATCTGATAAATCAGAGTTCGTAATCTGGCTCAAAAAAGTCCTCCAAATCGGACTCGCGATCACTATCCATCTCTCTAAGTTACTCAAAGAATTCAGCCAAAAAGCTAAGTCAGTACTACCGTAGTATGTAAAGCGAAGTAGAAAAA
The DNA here is from genome assembly GCA_025618425.1 of Heliocidaris tuberculata. Taxonomy (NCBI): domain Eukaryota; kingdom Metazoa; phylum Echinodermata; class Echinoidea; order Camarodonta; family Echinometridae; genus Heliocidaris; species Heliocidaris tuberculata. The sequence continues at coordinate 51,472,215 of CM046832.1, read as the reverse complement.
AGGCGTGAGTAAAAAAAAAAACCAAACAAAAGCGTTCGCCAGTCGCTTAGTACGAGGGGGGAACATAGTTGCCGTACTAAAGATGTGTAGTACATTGCACAGACGCATAAAACGGCTGTGTACGCGTTTAAGACCAATGCAAAACTATCGTTCGGCAAGCTCAGATGGATGAGAACATTGTTCAAAGAAAAGTTTAAAAAAACAAAACAAGAGCTGTATATTTGGGCAAAAGTGTTCACTGATCTTTTAGAAAATATATTGATAATGATTATTCACTCCTAAGACTATATTGATTAATTTCCCTTTTTCATAAATTGTCCGTTGAACAGAGGGGTCAAATACCGCATTGTGTGTACAATGTTACATTGCTGCAGCCTGCAGATCTTGTGCCTCTTACTCTTCATACGTCACTTGGGGGTGTGACGTCAATTAGCCAATCAGCTCACGAGTTTTAAGGAACGGTCCCAAAACCTATACTTTTCCCCCTTTTCGCCAAAACGAGACATAATTTTGACAATCAATTGCCAGATTCGTGATTAGAATGCAAAAATACATGGAAACAGCACCTTTTTTCTCTCTAATTTAGTCACCCTTTAACATATGATTACAATCAAGGACAAATCACTTTTCAACAGCACCCTAAAATAATATCAGATATTTAAATTAAATCAAACAGAAAAAAAATAGAAGGCTATATACAAACATGTTAAGAGTAAGCATATCCTTAAATTCCCTAACCTCAAATACATGCTTGTCTGTAAAGTTGATCAGAGATTCTTCAACCATGTAAGACTCTCGGGTGGACTTTACTGAAGATTGTTAACCAATTCAAGCTTACGTGAAATTAATTCATCATTTTTATCTGCCTTATGTCTGAAGTTACATGAAATTGAAGTATGTCCTGTTTTTCTTTGGGGAAGGGGGGGGGGGGACAAAAATACCCATATCATAATTCCTACAAAAGTATTTGTTTAAATATATACATTTTCTTTATCTTGCAAATATTTATTTAATGCCGTATCCAAATTGAGAAAATATAATTCAGGGATGTTAAAATGATTTGGAAAATACTTGGTCAACATTAATTCACAAGGTTTTTCTCTAGAATAATTTCACACACACACATAAGACAGGCACATAATTTCTTCGCTCAATCCTGTCTCCCCTACTCACAGCACTACCAGAAAAATCAACAAAAATAGTTCACAGTATATCATTTATTTACACTTGCAAGCTCAATTAAAGGTAACCATGAGTTCTGATAATGAAAAAAAAATACACCAAATGTTCAAAACCACAAATACATTATATCTGCAAAAGGATTTCGGTAGAAAATATATAATACCCCCCAATTAATGAGGAACAAAAGATATTTGCGCTAGTCATCCCAAAACAAGTGCATAATATGTGGTCTCAGACACGTATGTGCAAATGTGATTTGTGCGAAGTTTTTTAAAAATAGTTTGTATTCTGCTAGTCTAAACAACCCACCTATTGCATGAAACACAATCCGTAATTATTCGAAGAAATTTTGTTTACCAAAACTCAAGATTAGCTTTAATTTTAATGCTAAAGAATACAAGAACAGGAATTTGATACTTTCTACAGAAATTCTTGCAGTCGAAAATAGTTTCTGAAAAACACCAACAATATACATGTCTTTAATAAGGTTATCTGATAGGTCTATATGTTTCTTCAAATTCTTATTATTTCTAAAATAATACTACTTATGTAGGAAAGTCGTACCTCCAATTCTAACATTTATAAGTTTGCTTCAATCATATGTATCAAATTAAATTAAATCATAAAGCTAAAATATAAATATTGTTAGTGTGATTGCTCTAAAGAAAGCACAATACTTTGAATTATAGGCAAGCAAACACACAATTCTTTTATTTGTTGTTGAACATTTTTATACAGGATATGATACAAAAGAGCTGTACATCAAAAATATCTATACCATAATCAAATTGAAAATGTTTCAGTCAATAGCAGAAACAAATGACTGCATTTATTGATAAGATAAAATATTTCTTCATTCCCACTCGGTAAACTGCAGAACGAAGTTGTACTACATTAATTTTACTAAACTGAAACAAATTTCTGAATATGAAACAACAATATGGTATCCAAAAATAAAACATATGAAACATGAAGTAATATCGATTCATAACAGTTCATTCCCCTTCCAAATCTGTAGTAGAATGTCATCAAATATAGCATAAATATACGAGTTTTTAGGAGAAAAAAAGTATTCAAGCTCTACATTATGTCATTGAGTATATAAATGATGCCAGAAGTATAATGACTTTCCTGCAAAATCTCAAAATCAAACATTTTTTTAGTGTAATACATTGATTCTTGACATTTTACAAGAAAGGTCTTTGTCAAGAGTCCATACAATACAATATCAATACAATATATCATAGTGTGACATTGAAATCCAGCTATAGCACATCTTATTGTGAATTCAAAAACTGTAACGAAACGTAGAATGATACAAAACTTGTTATCTACAACTGTAACTACAATTAATCGGTTGAACTTCTTTATTTGTTTAAATTTCAAATACTTTCCAGGAAACAACTTCTGTAACGTTCACTGCAAAGAAATTTCTTGTTGATTTGAATGCCACGCTGTTTTAACAGATGTGTATTAATTGCAATACATGAAGCATATCATAAAAGGCATGATATACCCCAACATCGTGTTTGCTAAATGATCTTTGACATCAACTAGCATGAATATCATGGGATTGTGTATATGTTGTAATTTAAACAAAAATACCATAGGTCATTAAAAGCAAATTTACGACAAAGCCTAAAACAAGGCCTCCTTGAATAAATGAGCATGTGGTATAGCTGGATTACAAATGCCAAACAAAAACAGGAGGAAAAAAGGTGAAACTCCAGAATTGGATACATCAAGTCGACCTCGCTCCGCGGTGCAGATTTACAAAGCCGTCCATCATCGTGCTGTGCAGTAACATTGCAACAGCTCCAGGATTCCAAGGAGTTTCAAGAAAAAAATGCGAAGTAACCCCACCACTCGTACGCCTCCATCACCGATCTTATCCGCCTCCAAGAAAATAAGACTTCACACTTGTGTGCACATGGTATTGCTCAAGATTTTTTTTTTTACAAATTTTTTTTTTTCTGCATGATGTCTCTCTCAACACGTCATGACAATTACACAATGAGGAAGACAGGAAATTACTATGATAATTTCTAAACAAATCAATTTGCAAACAAATATCAAATAAATCTTTAAATACACAAAATATGCTTGGGAGAGTAAGATTCCCTTGCCTACCAAATTAACGAGATCAGGAATCATACGAAACTATCTATGTCGGAGGTTACACAGAACGACTAATAGTGCACACAGTTGTCGAGTTTTCTTGCAAAGAGGAATATATCCTACATGTTATCTCTTAGAGGCAGATCGATTTAGTGACAGAAGGGCGTTAGAGCGGTAGGGTTTAACCTCAGCAGCCTGATGGGGTTATATCTTGACCTGAGCTCTTGGTTATTTGCATCGTGGTGAAAAGCTGTTTGAAAAAACAAATAAAGTACATATCATTAAGAATGTTTCACTCCACTTGTACAACACAATACTGATACATGGAATGTTTGCTAGCAATATTACAGGTTTCAAATTGCAGATATATTTTGTTGATAACAAATTACAAATTAAACCATAGGTAGCTCACACTGCTCATACTTTCATGAATCAAATATTTAGGGGCTAAGAAAACTGTTTTTTTCCTTCTTAAAATTTAAAGTGGGTTTACTTTCATTGTCAAGGCTATCATCATGGAACACTCTTTTTATCAAGATGACACTGAAGGATAACTTGTCTAATGACAGCATATTTGAGAGACATATTTGTAATCTTAATGGCACGGTGAAGCTACAGAAAATGGCTTCTATGTGTTGAGCCGGAATAACGACTAGGCCACACATTTTAATTTTGATGGGATTCTAACTTATTGGTGTCATTTCATAAGATACACTCCGACTTCTTGGAAGAAATTTGTTTACACATGGGCCAAACTGAGTGAAATGTGGCCTTCAGGCATCCCAAGGCTTTGGTGTTTGAGCCACAAGCAATTTCGCAATTTGACAGTATGCATTAACCTTGGTATTACCCTTGTCAGGGAGAATTTGCTATTAGTACTGTTTCTGAATTCCTGTAGGTTTGGTATTAACACTAAAGGTGTTATGCACTAGCAAGAAGTTGAACCCTGAATAAAGATTATGATTGTTTATATATAGCCTCCAAACCACAGTTACAAAAAGGGGACTCGTTCCACAAGGCCACTTTAAGCTTTATCATAAGTTTTCGTGTTTCATTTTATCATAATATAATAAAAGTTAATTGATACTCCTATCTAATTTTTTTTTTTTTATGAATGTAAATATGAAATATATGTTTGCCACATACAACTGTTTTGTACATTATAGAAATTCAATAAATAAATGAACTGAACTTACCTCACTGCATGTAGGGTGGATGCCAATGGTTGCATCAAAATGCTCTTTGGTTGCACCTGCCTTCATCGCCACGGCAAAGCCTTGTGTGATCTCCCCAGCATTTGGTCCAAGCACATGGAATCCACGTACTCTCTCCTGTAGAGAATAGCAAAAGATTAACATTTTTATCTTGTTTTGGAGACATACCACCCATTTTTTAACATTGCAATCAAGAAGAGAAATATTTTAATGCCATTATGGAGGGGAAACCAAATGTTCAACTGGTTTAGTGATTTATTTTTCTCAAAACTATTAAAACTTTGAGATAAATTTAGAGTTAATCAGTTTATTTAAATTAAACATTGTTTCTAATGAAAGAATATCATTACTTCTGGGCCCTGTTTCATAAAAATTGTTACCAATAACAAGTTACAATTATTGTTATAAACCACTGAAATCCTTGAATCTGCTTGGCTGAGAGCAAATTTGTCATGGAAATGGGCCAATTGTTATTGACAACAAGTTTAATGAAACAGGGTCCTGATCTTTTAGCACAAAGATGCCATTGTAAAAACTATTTTCATTAATCGCTGATAAATGGACAAATGTTCAAGTTACAGGGAAATCCACATGTTCTACGATCATCTCTAATCATAACAGACAAATGAAAGAAAATAGGCAACTGAATCCTTGATGTCTTGGTTACAAACAGTTCACAGTTGGACACGTCAGCCATATTTTTCTAAAAGATCCCTTTACGTCATAATTACACTTAAGAAGAAAACCTATGAATATTTCTGATCAGACGTGTCAAAAATAAATATAACAAGTCATACTTTGCTAAGTCCTAAAGCAAAATTTTCTTTCTAATGAAGAAAACTAATGAAACCATACCATTTCTTTTTGGTCATACTTAATTGGAAACCCAACAAAGGCATCTATGGTCTCTTCAAGAACTTGTTTGCAACATTTTCTCTCCAACAAGAACAAAGGGGCTTCACTAGACTGTCTTGAATGGGGGGAGGGGGTGGGTGTCCAAATTTGCTGAAAAAGGTAGCTGAAATTTTTTCTAACAGTTCCTCAATGTCATAAAACACTCCATCGCTCTTCAATTTCCAGTATTAGGGGGAAAGAAATAAGGCAAATTCTGGGATTGAGACTTACATTGTCTGTCTTATCACAGATGATCTTAGCATAGCAGGCATTCACTTCTCTATGTGATACCGTGTACTCTAAAGGCTGGAAGTAGGTGTGGTAAACCTGGAAACAGAAACAGAGAAATTGGAGTTTTAGAGGTATAATAAACATTCAGAGCCAGAATCAGGCAAAATTAGTCTTAATGGGATGACAGACCAAAGATTCTGCATTTCCATGGAAACAACCATATAAAAAAAAGTCAATCTGCTTTATGTACAGCATGAAAACTTAATACGTCATTACATAAAATTGAGATGCTTCCTAAACTCCTAAACTACAAGAGTCGACGCTCATGAAAATTGCCACTTCTCACAAGCATCAAAATTACATCCATTTTGCGATATCCTAACTAGATTATTATAAGTGTTGTAGATAGTATTAGCTGATAGCAATCTTCAATCCTATGACAGCTTTTTCTTCAGAAGTAATACATGGCCTTCCCTTAAACATGGTCAGTGAAGTACTTTTTACTTCTGGGGAGCATTTCATCAAGTGTTTTGTCAGTGATTTTTACCGACAACTGTTATAAGCTACTGAAATCCTTGCATCTGATTGGCTGAGAGCAAATTTGTCGGTAAAAATCACTGACAAAATGCTTGATGAAACGCTCCCCAGGCAGTCTGACATTTGCACCGACGACAATTGCTCCGGGATCTATTTTATCAAAGATGCAGGGTCAGGGTGGTGATTGGATTGTAGGTCAGGTTCAGGGTTTGGGTCAAGTAGAGTGTTGGATGAAAGGTTGAAGTTGGGAATTCGACCCGTGAAAGAAACTGACTGCGGAGCAATTGTCACTTCAGCATGTGGCGTACAACTGGGCCCTGCTTCATAAAACTTGTCATCAATGACAAGTATCAATAACTTGTTATAAGCTACTGCAATCCTTGCATCTGATTGGCTGAGAGGAAATTAGTCGGTAAAAATCACCGACAAGGCACTTGATGAAATGCCCCGCTGGTGCTCCTCCAACAAATGTTCTGGTGACAATTCCTCTGGGCTTTATTTTGTTGAAGATATAGGGTCAGGATTAGGACAGCAAGTGGGTTTTAGGTTTAGGGTTAAGGTGAAAGTTAGGTATAATGTTTCGTCCAGGGTTGAAATTACGAAATTAGCTAGTGTAGGAGATGGACCGGGAAGCAATTGCTGCCAGAGCATATGTCATGCAACCCAATGGAGCATATGGCATACGATGCTTACTTCAAGGTTCTCTGCTCCGTACTTTGCAGTAGCGTCCTCTTCAGAGTAGCCGCAGCTTCCGTATTCAAGAGGAGTGAAGACTGTGGTAGGAACATTCACATAGTCACACTGCATTGTGAGAGAGAGAGAGAGAGAAAAAAAAATTAAGTACAACATATACAAATAGGAGAGAAGACGGGGAGAAATCGATAAAGAGGAAGAGAAAAACAGAGAGAGAAAGAGAGAGAGATCGAAAGACAGAGAAAGAGAGAGAATGTAGACAGAGAGAGAATATAGACAGAGAGAGAGACCACAATGACATACAGGGAAAGAGACAGAAGAAAACAAATCAAACAGAGGCAGAGAGACTGAGAATGAGAAAAGCAGAATGAAATAAGAGACAGGGAGGCCTCAATGATATGCAGAATTCCACTATATTTTTAATCTGTCTTTCAATGTTTGTACCAATATCTGTGTCAAGTGCCTTTCATTTTTTAGTGATTTTCACCAAGATTCGGTCAATAAGAAGTGCCAGTAGTTCAATCATTCCTAAACAGCATAATACACGATAAATTGTTCTCATTTACTACATTATGAACCTTTCAGAGTAACTTTTAAACAGCTCCTTTCATGAAGGGAGTAGCACTCACTTGACGGGTGCCGTTGTTGTAGAGTCTCCTGGCCAGTAGCTTCCCTGCTTCAATGGCTACTGGTGTGAGCTCATGGCCGTCCTGCAGGATATCTCCTATAGCATAGACGTGTGGCACATTGGTCTGTTCGTTCGTAGCTGGGATCTTACCATTCCTGAAGGGTAATGAAGGTCAATATCTGTGGTTAAACCCTTTCATAACAGGAATTATTTAAGGGCTAAATTGATCAAAATTTGTTCTTCAAATTGGCAACACTAATATTCTTTTTTTCTAATAAAATGTAATGTCTTTGAAAACAACATACAAGTACATGGTTAGGAACTTTGACGAAATGTTGAAAAATTGCAAATTTTGATGAAAAACAATGATTTTGAACCTCTCAATGCATTGCCAATTTAAGAATTTTAAAGTTTATTCTCCTTATTAAAAATTCCTGGCATCAAACGCAATATGGTCATGCAACAAAAATGTATACAGTGTGTGCAGACATTTTTGCTCTTTCTATTCATGTATCTGGCATACATGTATATTTTTTAAGGGCCTGAATCAAAAGTTCTTGAGCCAAACCACCAAAATGTGGTCTATTGTCTCGAAAGGGTTAAAGAGAAGGCCGAGTTCTGGCAAAGGTGAAAACAAAAATAATTGGAGAACTTTGTCATTCCTATGTGGAAGAACAGCATGGTAGCAGTGTAACATGAAAAGGATTCATTCATCCATTCATAATGATATTTATTTCAAGAGATCATGCATCACAACAAACATTGAATTGTGCACAATTTGAATTGAATAACAAACATTACAGAAAATGCATTCAAAGGAACAATTTACATGATTGGTAAATATAAAATAACAGTGCATAATAAAAATACTGTATGTAGAAACAAACAAAAAACAATGATCATTCGACTACAAACAGGATCAAAACATTGTTCTCAACACAGATGACAGCTGTACAAATAAACTGAATGTGAATGAAGCAAGGTACAGACAGATTGTCAACACTGTTGGCAGTCTTGAATCAGCAAGATTTGATATGATTTGGTTGTTTTAAATCCTTACAAAAAAACAATTACATTGCATACATTCTTCTTCTTTCCTTCCACCTTTCATACCCTAGTGGGTGACATGCTCGCAAACCAAAGGGGGAATTTCCTATTTTCAGGCAAACAGAAAACATCAGGCAAGATCAGGTGCTATTTTTTTCTTGATTACATTTGCTCAAGGCTTCATTACCCATTAGAAGGGAGTCAAACCATTTTGAGATTATCAAGTCGTAAAATGAGAGACGCTATCGAGGTAAACAGTCTTAAATAGACGTATCTGTACATCTTGTCTGGAAAGCATTTAAAAACAGTAAGTAGGTGCTCTACTTTAAGTCAAAGAGATCAGTCCAGACAAGGGTTTAATCTTAATTTTGTACATGTTCGGTGCTGCTGGTATGAAAATTTTAGACCATTTCTTTGGAATTTCGATTTAGGATTTAATCCACTTTAAATGAAATTCAAGAACAGTCATGTTTTCATGGTAAAGATAATATTTGACGACTACAGTCACACCAACCGCAGGGGTATCGCTAATGTTTTCATTGGGAACTTGTTATCAAAATCTGCAGAGAAATTATAAACCAAGTGAAAGAAAATGGAATGAAAGGAAACTTACTTGATATTGGTGACCACTCCAATCTTTTCGAGTCCGATCTCAGTTGTACAGGCATCTCTTCCTATCGCCATCAGTACCTGCAATCAAACAGAGGAGTACATCATGATGACTTCATGTGATTGGTCTGTCCTTATGTATGGCTACGAGAGCAGGGGGGTGTTTCATAAAGCTGTTTGTAAGTTACGAACGACTTTACGCACGACTGGTGATATGTTCTTGTGCTAAATGAGATATCCCAGATTTTCCCTGGTGTTTTAACATGTGGGACTGAATTTCCAATAACCCTAATCAATTTTGACAAATAAAAAACGTTGCATTCGGATGCTTGTTTAACAGCAAGAATTTTAATCCACAAAGATCGGATTTCTAACTTTAGCTGATGGGAATCAAAATGATTGAGAATCTGATTAGCACCCAAGAACAGGTACCAGTCGTGCGTAAAGTCGTTCGTAACTTTACGAACAGCTTTATGAAACACCTCCCAGACACTGAAATAGTCCACGATAGCAGAATTAAAGCTGCAGAAACTTGGTTCTTCAGAAGTATATGTAGAATATCAAAGAATGATAAAGGTATCAAACGAGGAAGTGCTTGACAAGGGATAGTAAGAAGTGAGAACTGAAATGATGTGGTCATGTCACCCAGCTGAATCATCACCCGTCTAATGAGAGGTTCAGTGACCCAAACAATTTATTTATGTCTCTCCTAGTGCTACGATCTTGACTCATCAGTGTCATATCTCCGTATCCTACTCCTCCACAAACTGCAATTAAATCAGCTAAGAACCCTTTAATATAAGGTTTTCCTTTTGACTTCTTTCTGTACAGATGACCTTCCAGAACTCTGATCATCATGCCATGATGTCGCATGATGTGTCCCAGCCATTTCTTCTGTCTTTCTCCGATCGTGTTCTCCTAACATGCTCCTCTTGAACACGATGCAGTAATTTTTCTTTTGAGATTCTATCCCTCCACGACACACCAAGCAATTTGCGCCAGCACATTTTGGTGGCCTCTTATCGTTGCGTCTTTCCTGGTGAGCGTCCACGTCTCTGCCCCATACAAAAGTACCCTCCAGACCAAGGACTTAACAAGACGTTCTCTTACACCAAGATGAAAGGCATTGTAAAAACCATTCTAAAAGACACTACACAGTGAATCCTCGTTATAAAGATCACTGTTATAATAAACTCTCATTATAACAAGGTGATTTTTCTGGTCCCACTGCTTTGTATTCTGTTTTTTAACCCTGATATAACAAGGTTTCAATATAACAACGTAATTTCCTTGGTCCCAAGGAGTTTGTTACAACAAGATACAGTGGAAACTCACTATAATGAGGACCTTGGGACCATGAAAATTACCTTGTTATATCAGGAATCTCGTTATATCAGGGTAAAAAACAAAAGAACATAAAGACCTGACACCAGCAAAATTACCTTGTTATATCAGGAATATTGTTATAACGGAGCTCTTTATAGCAAAAGGGTGGATGTAGTCAGAATACCATAATTGGTGCCCCTAAGACAAGGATGTTACGGGACATGATGATGATGATGATGATGATGATGTGAGTGAGGCTTATAGAAGCAGGTTTAGAGACTTACCGTGTTGCATTCGATCGATGACTCCTCTCCACTCTCGGTCTTTTGGTAGTGAACTCTGAGGGTCGGGGGCTGGCCTTCTTTCAACATCTCAATCTGTAAAAAAAAAAAAAAAAAAATAATCAAAATATCAAATTTTGTTTCATAGGAAGGATATAGGCCATTTAAAATTATTTAAGAATTAAGAGATATAAATATCATGGACTTTTTTAAAGTCTCACCTCTTTACTTTAAATTCTCTGAATTCATTTGGTTTCCATGGAAATCTAGAAGATAATGACAATGTAGTTTCTTAAGAAACTTTTTAAAAGAGAATTCCACTTTAAACATACATGTAAAGGAATTATTTCTCTTTCTTATGTGGTTCTACCCCCAAGCAAGCTTGCAACTTATATAATGTTATCTCAACAGTTTCCTGGTCTTCAGATTACACTCATTCTACTATTAAGACTTTCCAGTTGATCCATGACCTGAATGACCTTTGACATGACTCAGAGGAGCTCCTGAGAGGGTGATCCGACATTTATTGTGTCAATGATGTAGGGTCAGGTATAGTGTTTGTTCCTGGGTTGAAGTTGGAAGTTGGGTGTTAGTGCAGGAAATTGCGACATACGACCCTGAGACACTAACCTTCGTGGGTACTGTTTTCCTCAGGAACTTGACATGGTGCTTCTCCATGTAGGTGCCAATCTTCTCTGCCATGTCCTGGTCGAAGCCACGCAGGAGGATGGACCGGACCATGACGGTGACGTCGTTACCCATGCCTGCCAGGAAGCCAGCACACTCCAGCGAGACGTAGGAGGCTCCTATACACACCGTCTTGCCAGGGTTGTAGGGTAACGAGAAGAGATCATCACTACAACACAGGGTAAGAACCAGAAGTTATAAAAGAGAATAGTATCCAAGGGCAAATTCGTCATGCAAAAGGTTGCTCATGCTCGAGACGTATGTCCCCTAACTAACAGCACTAAAATTTTAATATTGAGATCATTAGGAATGTGATGATTACAATGCTGTATCTGAATTCTAAATAGTGAAATATCAGTGTACTACAGAGACACCTGCTGATGCCATGAAGTTATTTGCACAAGATTTTAATTTCTGACCAACTTGGTGAGCAGGAAAATGAGGCACAAATCCATATCATCTATCAGATTTGTCATTAAAAAATTGTGTATGATCTCAAACTGGAAAAATTCCCAACACAGTATGCGATTTTGGAATGTCATATCAACTTTGATGATTAGGATATTTTCAATTCATCTTTGGACGTGCAAATTGCTAGCAGAGCAAACTGTAAAACCAGAACTTTTCGCATGCATGAAACTTTCACAAATTTCATGAGTGGTCATGATTCGTAAAAGTTTCATGCCACAAAATAACTGCATCGCAACTGGCACAACATGGACTTTTTTGCAATTCCTGAAAATTTCCTCTTTTTTTTTTTGGTTGCAAAAATGGCTGTCATTATCAATTTGCAAAAGTCTTGTGTAGTGACAGTTTCTTGTTTTACAGTACAGCAGCCTGTACAGCTTTTCACCTTGTGACAGCGTGCTCTTTGACGCCTGGAATGTCAGGATAGCGCGGCCTCATCCCAGTCGCTATCAAGAACCTCTCGGCTGTGTGAACCTGCTCCTTACCTCTCCTGTTCACCGTCTACAGATCAATGAATAAACAAAAATGATAAACTCAACATCAACAGCAATACCAATATACAGCAAAGCATGTGTCACTGGATCATGCGAGCAATTAAATAAAATGCCGTTAAATCTGTCTAGGAAGAACAAGTAAAGGAAACAGAAAAAATTGGCCATGACACTGTAGTCACATGGCCTTCCCAGACAGGTTCTACAAATCGATACTTCCAGAGGTAGACAACATAAGTGACCACTGTCGACAGGTGGCCATTAGAGACAGGTTCTACAACACACAATCCTTCCTAGAGGGAGGCAATATAGGTGATTACTGTTGAGAAGTGGCTGTTATAGAGAGGTGGCAATGAAGACAGGCTGTGCCAGGACTAAATAGGGATATGCTTCCTTTATGTGAAAAACTGCACTTTAGTTTAAAGAGAAGGTCGAGTTCTGGGAAAGGTAAAAAATAATTTGTGAGCTTTCTCATTTTTGAAATGTTAGTTATCATAGTAGATATGTCCCCTGAAAAGGATTGCATGCCCTTCAAATGCCCTCACATTCAAAATATGACAAGAAACAGCTGAAATGTTTGAGCCGAACATTTGTGTGTAGTCCCATATACACTTTTCTATGTGCAGTGCAAGTGACTCTCAGCAGGATTCAGTCAATTTCTTATCATTTTGGTGATTCCAAAACCTTACAGCATACACCAATTCTTATGTGCTATATAATCAACCTCTCCCAATTGATTTGAGACAGTTTCTTTCACAATTCAATCTCATGACCAGAACTCAACTTGATCTTTAAAGCCCATGTACAGTGTTGTTATGGAGTAGCAAGAAAAGGAGATGTGACAAGTGATAACTAACATCTGGCATTACTATAAATCATATTTTGCATCTCTTTAACCCCTTCGATACCGTACCATGAGCTGCGAATCCAACCAAAGAATTTGAGAGTTGATTAATGTGGATGAAGAATTTCTTTCTTTTTCTCCCTTAAATTCAAACAGCTACAAATGTACCTTACTTGAGAGGCTTAAATATCCACAGAAGATCTTTCATGCCAATTTATAACTAACGCAATATTAAGTAAAAAGTTCATTCTTTAAATTTTGTTTTGGGCAACTGATCAAAAACTTGGAGGCAGAGAGAGGGTTTATCTAGTACCTCTTGTCAAGTTAACAGGATATAAATTTAGGATAAATGCCAGCAAGAAAGGGAGAAGATTTCAACAAAAACAAATAAGCAAGAGAGAAGGGACTAACAATGAGTTACAGAGAATTTTGCCAAAAAGTAAGAGAAATAAGGTTACAAAAAAGTAGAAAAATAGGAGAAAGGGGGGTGAAATAAAGAAATGTTTGTACAGCATCAATCATGGAGAAATCTGCACAAGGAATACAAAAAGAGAAAAAAAAAGAAAGAAAAAGAAAGACATTCTTTCTTCATCCATAGCTACAAGTAATGGGTCATAATGGGAATCAATTAATAACACCTAGCAACCACCAGCTCAGTGACAGGCGACCTTTCACTAAAGCTGATTAATTCATCCAAATCCATCCAACTATTAGACCTGTTAATGTTTAATTCACACAAGCCAGCTGAAAACAGAAAAATGGGGTCATCTCCCCTTTGTACTTCCCGCAAAACTGCTAAACTGTTCAAAATATTTGCTTTTGATGGTCTACATTTCTTGATTAATACCTGGATTTTGGGAGGATGCGTATAAATTCTCCACATCATGTATCTATTTTCTCCTTTGTCTCTCCGACTATGGATTGCATGTAATGGACAAGAACTGCTGATGGTTGTTTTAACCAGACAATATTGGTATGTTTACGAGTGGGTTTTAACCCTTTCAGGACAGGAATTATATAAGACCTAAATTGATCATCATATTTTGTTCTTCAAATTGGCAACAATAATATTTTTATGTCTTTGAAAACAACATACATGCTTACAAATTTTTTGTTGAAAAGTTGAAAAAATTGCCAATTTTGATTAAAAACAATGATTTTGAACTTCTCAATGTGTTGTCAATTTAAAGATTTTAAAGCTTTTTCTCCTTTTAAAAATTCCTGGCATCAAATGCAATATGGTCATGCAACAAAAATGGACATAGTTTGTGCAGAAATTTTTGTTCTTTCTACTCATGCATCTGGTATATTTTTTAGAGCTCTGAATCAAAAGTTTTTGAGCCAAACCACAAAATGTGGTCAGTTGTCTTGAAAGGGTTAATATTTCCAGGGATGCTACTACAAATAGGTTTGTTTAAACTTGTAAAGAGGAAGAAAAAAGTTTCAAAACTGTGGACAATACCGCAAAATGATTGACAGATTGTGTTCAGTTCTTAGAATGAAAGTTGGTTGCACTAAATTTGAGATATTTGAGATTGATAAAGGTGACATCCACTTATCTTTTTTATAATGACTGGATTTTTATCTTTGTGGAATTACTCATGGGACAAAACATTTCAGACTTGGCCTTACTCCGACATCTGCTCTGGCGAGAAATTCTCCATGCTTTATCTCTTCAAAGATATAGATTTAGGCTTACAATTGGGCTTTAGGTCAGGTTTTAGAGTAAGGTATAGTGTTTGTGCATGGGTTGAAGTCAAGAATTCATTTATTGCAGGATACTGACCGCATAGCAATAGTCGCTGGAACACATGTCACACAATCGCCGTTACCTACCTTGATGGTATGTGGATCGGTGAATTCTGCGTAGCCATTGATGTATGTGACATCTTTGTCCCTGAGTGCTACCCTGTAACCCCAGTTGAGAGAACCTATATGAGCCTGGACAGCATCACGTAATTTACTCCAGCTGTGCTCAACTAAGGGGAAGGAAAAGAAAGGAGAAAAAAAAGAGAGAGAGAATGAAATCTATCCTTTAAAGATGCATCTCCATTAGCTGGAACAAGCTCGAGACCGAGACATTACTGTAAAATCAAAACATTTGCGTGCATGAAATGTCCGCAAAAATGGTTCAGATTCTCAAAAGTTTCATGCTATGAAATGATTTCATCACAACTGACACAACACTAAATTTTTGCAATCGCGGAAATTTTCGTGCTGTGAAAATCGCTGTTAACATTTCACAAGAGTTTCATTTCATAAAAGTTTGGGGTTTAACAGTAGCTGCTTCTCAAGAAAATAGAGTTGAAGACCCATGTCTCCATTCGCCCAAGTTGAGCAATCTTTGCTCGCTTGAGAAAAAAGCTTAAGCTACAGAGCATGTCATAGTCTGAGTGCATCTTCACCGGCCAATTAACCGGCTAATTAGCTGGCTAATTGGCCAAATAGGTCCTAGTTTGCTTGGGGTAATAGCTCAAGCTAACATCCCAGGCGCAATGGTGAAATAGCCTCCGAATTAGCTCCAGCTAGTTGTAAACAGGCTTATTTCTCCAAATCAGAAGTGGCAGGCTATTTTGAAAACTTGGGCTAATGAGGATGGTCTTATTTGACTAAAATTCAAGTCTCCATGATTCTTTGCACAATAAAGGGCAATTATTCTGTTTTGAACTTAACAGGACCTGAGAGGAATACAGAGAGAAGAGGAGAAGGAAGGAAGAAATGAGAAGAAGAATGAGAAAACAAAAAGACTGAAAGAAAATTGACAGAAGAGGTGAATAAGATGGAAAAGATGGACAAGAATGAAAGAAGAAAAGAGTGAACAGAAAAAAAAGGAGAAAAGAAACATCAGAAAGAGAAAAGATTGAAAAAATGTCAGTAAAAAAAAAAAGATACAAGAAAGAATAAGGAGATTACAAAGAAGAGGAAGAAGAAAAATGTAACCTTTACTAGCATTCGCACTACAACAAATGAAATGCATAAATTAGGAGCTTAAATTTGTCTTGACTTGCTATCAGCACATTGAAACTTATGGGACCACCAACCTTTCTCAGGAGTTTCCCAGCCATAGTGCCTAGAATCTTGTAATGATTCACCTACAGACGAGAAAAGACAAAACAAAAAACCAACAAGTCAATAAAACAGCACATGAAAACAGGAAAAACAGGCAATGCTCAAAACAAGATACAAGGACATTTTAACACTGTTTTGAAAGAGGGGGGGGGGGGACCTTCATTGTCTCTGCAACATAAAAAGTGACGTTATTCATGCATACTATGGCTGTCTTCCATTTTGCGTAAACATCACTGAAAATGCTCACCCTGGGAACTTGGGACAAAACAGGATATAACATTTTGAAGTCCAATTACAATAAGCATTGAATTCAAAGAAAGCTGAGAGGCATGTACAAAAGAAATTACATTTCTCTAAAATCAACCCCCTTTTTCCCACAAGTTGTCAAAAATGTTGACACTGACTTCTCTGATTTCCTTAACAAAACAGTTTTTTTCCAAGGTCAGTTTTATGAAGGCTTTTTATATAGAAGTAGCAGTCATGTTTCACTCTCAGGGAGATCAGTCTACTTTCGTTTAAGCCATAGCAGTTTGCAGATTTCCTAAGGTCTAAATTAATCAGCTTTCCCTCCTCAAATTGGCACTGATTATTTTCATTTTCCACTCATAGTGGAAAAAATAAAAATGTATATATCAAAATGAACCAGTGTGTAAAAAAATTGCAAAATTTAACAGAAAAACAGTGATTACATATTTCACATTGCATTGCCAATTTAGAGACTTTAATGACTGGTTACAATTCAATTGCTTTTATTCGTGAACAGCACAATGCACTGAATTAGAAAAAGATTCAAAAATTTTCTGTGATTATCTCTCTTTCTGCTCATATATAATGTGTAATTCCTCAAAAAATAATGCAAGAACGTCACTGAAAGGAGGCACTGTACTGCTATGGGTTAAAAGCGAATGTTGATGCTTTTACTTTCAAAAGCCCTGGAAAAAGAAAATAAGGATTTCCCTCAAATCTGGGTCAATTCAATACATGATAATATAAAATTACAAAAAAATACTGAAAACCCCATCCACAGAAAAGCAATCACACGATATATACCATGGAAAAATATTCTATTCATGAAGTTCTTTTGATTTGTTATTAATGATATTTCCACGAAGTCAATCTTATATGAATATATATCTTGTCGTTTTTAACCAGAGCTCTTTTTAGTTTTCCACCTTCCTCTCTCTCTCTCCACTCTAGTGTATTATTTTAACAGGAAGCACTTGTGGAACAAGGTACAGTATTGCAGTCATGACAAACCATATGCTGTTCTATCGACTTCATTTGGAATTGTGGGATATTCTCGTCCTTTCACATCCAGTATATTTGTATTCAATTATAAGAGGAAATACTTATCATGTCAAGAAATCAAGACTACCACTAGACTGTGTATACAGGGATTCAAAGTGATGTGTGGAGGTGGGGTTGCTACTAACTCAAATAGAAAATGATCTGTCGAGATGAGGTTGGTACTTACCTAGAACTGCTGCTTGATGCATAAGTTTCTTAGGAATGCAACCTACATTGACACACGTGCCACCAAGTCCTGAAGATTTATTTTTTTAATGGGGAAAATAGAGGGAGAAAAAAATCTTGAAATTTCTCTGCATTTCTACAACATACAGATTTCTCACAATATCCATCTCTTTATTTACATGTATAAGTAATGAAAACAAAATAACTTTCAGCATATTACAAGTACATTATTTTGTATGAATGTGGAATGGGAGTAGTAATAAATACACAGATTATCCCTAAAACATTTCATGACATGTTGCAATACAAAGATAGCGGAAGGTACAGATTAACAGCACACTATCCTGAAGGTAAGGTGCATATGAGAGAGACAGGATGGTCTCACATGTATTAAGGGCAGATTTAGTTACATATACATTCAATTTCGATGAGGGTAGTGAAGGCAGAAGAAATCGTTCTGCCTGATAGACAGGTCTGAGACAATGAGAAAAAAAACATGTGAAAAACAAAAAGCACAAACAAAAATATTGAGAAGATGAACATAACATAGCTCTTAAGACTTAACAACACAGTAATGTTAATTTTATCTTATTATCATGAAATTTACAACTAAAAAAACAAAACAACAACAATGTCCTTTGGTTATAAAGTACAGGATTTGGAGACAAGTAGGAATTTCTAAATTTCTCGTTTTATCTAAGTACAAGACATTGTCTATTAATAGACGATAACATGGGTGTTATGCAAGCATGACAGTGCAAATATCTGTCCTTTGAAATGACTGTCCTTCTGCTTAATCCCCTGACATAAACGGACACGATTATGCAATCCACATTTATCAACTTCAAATGGTGATCACACTGATACATATCAAAGGGAGGCCCTTCCTTGAATTGATGCATGTCTATTTTCAATAATAACCATTTATTCCCACGCTTTGTGTTTCATAACATGCAGTCAAACCATGTAGTCAAAGCTATGTTATGTATGCACATATCCTGGTCAAACGTTATGCCGGATCTGGACTAGTCAGCGTGTAGGCGACGACATTTGCATGCACATAAGGTCCCAGAACTGTATGATTTGACACCGCCTATGCTGAGGCAATATAGGTTTGGCTCAAATTACCATGAATAAATTCAAAGTATTACCACATGAGGAAAAAAAAAAACCTACAGAAAGGCTATGTCTGCACACCAGGATTCAACATGTGGGTTGGCAATATAAGCTGGGACAAATCCCTCATTGTGTCAAAGTTTGAATGGGATATTTTTCCAGTGATTGGAATAAAAATACCTTCAAATATATGCTTTTTCACTGTTTAATCTTTCAGTATAAGTAGAAATACATATCATTAAGACTTCCTCATCTACAAGTACATGTTTTGCTTATTTCATTTAAAAACCCATTTCCTCTTCTCTTTCCTCTTTCATATCAGGACTCCCTTCCTACTCTTACCAACTTTGCCCCTCCCACCCTAAGCCTCTCCTCTTCTCTCCTGTACTGCCTGTTTTTTCTGCCCCCTCCTCCCTCATCCATTCTTTTCTCTTTCCCCTCTCCACCCCTCCCTCATCCAAATCCTCCGGCTCATTTCTTCTACAATATCCCTTTCCTTGTCCCAAGTGCATTTTTGTTCACCCTCAATTCCTTCCCTACATCACCCCCCCCCTCCTCCCTCCCCCTCCTCCCTCCCCCCTCCTCCCTCCCCCCTCCTCCCTCCCCCCTCCTCCCTCCCCCCTCCTCCTCCCTCCCCCCCCCCTCCACTTTCATCTCAAAGGGGGCCAATCACACATAAAGAAATAATTTCTTTATAGCAAATATATCCAAAAATTAACAAACAAAAAACCCTTTCCAAGCATTCTAATGATTCTATGGATTAACAGTTAAGAACCATGTGGAAAATAAAGAATAACAATAAAACCTCATGCATGCAACCAGAGTCAGATATGGGTTCCACTGGTGCCCTTTCTCTGCAAGCACTTAATGGTGCGTCGACTAGTCTACTAGTCTACAAGTTGCTTTTATGTTTATTGAGAGTGTATCTAAACTCGCAATATCTTTACAGAAGTAACATTAGGAAGCTATATTTTGAATATAGTATAGCTGCATGGAAACCCCAACATACAAATCAAAATATTGTTTGGTGAATAGTCCTCTATAAATGGAAAGTCCACCCTGATATTAAGTTGATTTTAAAAGAAGTAGAAATTTTTTTTAAACAGATCAATGAAAGCGTGAGCAAATCTGATAAGAAATAAGGAAGTTACAAATTTTTGAAGTTGTAATCAATCAAACACAAATTGGCAACTCCATGACGTATCTTGCGAGCTCCTCTCCCATTTGCTTTGTACACAAAAATTCATATATTTTCATTTTCTTTGTTTTTGATGAGGGAATAGATTTGTATTCTACAGGTTTTTGTGTAATAGCAAGTGAGAGGGTGCATGTATGATAAAATATTTTCTTTAGAGAAAATAGAAATTTATGATATTTTTTCAGTGCAGGGCAAATTGGAGAGGAGCTCACAAGATAAGTCATGAAGTTGCCAATTTGTGTTTGATTGATTACAATTTCTAAAATTCATAATTTTCTTATTTCTTATCGGATTTTGCTCAAACTTTTATTGATCCGTTTCTTCAATTTTTCTACTTATCTTAAAATCAAGTTGATATCCGGTCGGACTTTCACTTCATTAAAATCATTTTATAATCATTCTATACATACCCCATGATGTTCCTTTGGGTGTAGGCTTCACAAAGTCACACACGGCTACTTTCTTCCCTAAGGCAGCTGCTTCCTGTATCAAAGCAAGCAACAGGAAAGCCCATGATGGATGAAAAAGAAAGCATATATCGTTAAACAATGTCCTAACATCGTAACAGGGCGACAGCTGACTGCTACAACTGTGCACCACTTTTAACCCTTTCAAGACAGTTGCCCACATTTTGTGGTTTGGCTCAATAACTTTTGATTCAGAGATCTGAAAAATTTACAAGATACATGAGTAGAAAGAGCAAAAATTTCTATACACACTATGTTCATTTTCATTACGTAACCATATTGCATTTGATGCCAGGAATTTTAGAAACGAGAATAAGCTTTAAAATCCCTAAATTGGCAACACATTGAAAGGTTCAAAATCATTATTTTTCATAAAAATTAGCAATTTTTTCAACTTTCCAACAAAATTTATAACCATGTATATCGTTTTCAAAGACAGTACACCTTATTCGAATTATGTAGCACTAAAAGAAAAATATTATTGTTGCCAATTTGAAGCATAAACTGTGATCAATTTAGCCCTTTAACAATTCCTGTTCTGAAAGGGTTAATTACCCACTTTCTCCATTCTAATGCTATACACATGTGCATCAGATATCTACATCTTAGCTCTTTCAATATTCACACTTTATTCTCTTGCTTTTTATCTATTGATATTTCCTTTCAAATTGCCATACATGTATGTCCTCATTCTAACTGCCTGTTTCCTGATGTCATCTAAGGTAACTGCTACTGCTTCGGAGGTATGCAGGCTTTCTGGGCAGAAAACTGTTTACCCTTGGGGCAAACTGAGTGAAATATGGTCTTGCAGGGGGTGATTATTTTGGAGGATCAAAGTAATTTTTCAGGTTGAAAGCATGCATTTACATATTTATTACCCTTGTGGATACCCCTGTTAGGAATAATTAGCATTTGGTATTATTTCTTTTCTGAAGTCCCACAATGCTTGGTATTAGCATCTACATGTAGCACCATGGGTGTTATGCACCAGCACAAACTATGGATATACTAAGACAGCATGGACCATGAAAAAGAATTGTAGAAAAATTTGTAGTTCCAAAACACAGATTGTTGAGGGCAACCCTTAATATAATATGCAAATAGAAAAACTTCAGCATATTATATCTGGCATGATCAAATGGTCATTAACTTCACATGAAAATAAGACAAATACATGCAAGCATTAGCAAAGCAGGAATACATTAAACAAGGGAAATGCCCAGGGCAGTCTCGCCTACATCACGCAATTTTCGGGGCAAAATTTTCGCTTGGTGAAAAATCAAAGGTTGGAACACATAAGGGGTGCTGCCCCTGAGCCTTCCCCCCCCCCCCCCCCCCCTTGTGGGCCAGGTACCCCATCTGTATAACTTAAATCCCTTCAAGTAAGATTTATTGGATGGTGAAGTTCATTTGAAATCAAAGTGTGTGTTTTAAAGTAGCAGAATATGTGTACATGAAATAATTGCCATTGGGACACTTTTGGGGTGCTGGTGGTGCCCCTCCATCAGACCCCTTGAAGATAATGGTCTACAATACTTGAACAACTTGAAGTCTCCTTCCCCTAACAATGATTCCTTCCTAGTTTGCTTACAATCTTCATGTACATGTGGCAATACATTCTTACAGAAGAAAGAAAAATGTCAATTTGGTGTCACAGGATCTTTGGTGGGGGGGGGGGGGGGGGGGCTTTTGATCTCCCTCCCCACCCCTCCATCCCTCTTTAAGGGATAGGTACCCTATTTGCATGCATTTAGATCCTCTTTGCCTAAGGATAATTCTTACCTAGTTTGGTTAGAACTCAGCCATGCATTTAACAAATATCTCATTTTCACAACAGGGGCACTTTAAGGGCTGCTGCACCTGAGCCCCCTTGGAGGCAAGGTACCCTGTTTCAGAAATTGAGGTCTCCTTCCTTTAAGGATGATACCTACCAACTTTGCTAACAATCTTGCATCAGGGCTTAAAGAAGAAGCAAATATGAATCTAATTACTGTCATTATTGGTGATCTTGGGGGTGGTGCCCCCAAGACTCCCCCCCCCCCCCCCCCCCCCGGTAGGTACCCCCATCTATATTAACTTTGATCCTCCTTGGCTAAGGATGATCCCTGCCAATTTTGGTTGAAATCCACTAACAGCAAAGAAGTCAAATGCATGTGTACAATACATGCACATACTACATGTACATGTACATACATGTACTGTATGTAGAGACAAAATTGAAATTTACCCAAAACTTAACCAAGTTAAACTGTCAGTAGGTGACCTTTAATGTGATGAAAATGTAAGATTTGGGTATTCATTTGAAAGAGGGTGACATGAAGACAATCTCTACCAAGAATGATGCCAAGTTTCAAAGAATTTGAACAAATACTTTTGAAACAAAGTAAAAATTCAAAAACTTAACCTCAGGTTAAGTTTTTGGAACACAATTTAACTCAATTGACCTTAATTGACCTTTGACCTTGACTTTTGTCTTGAAATTTGTTCCACATTATCTGTGATACTCTACAACACTTATGTTCAAGTTTCATGGAAATCGGACATATACTTTTGAAATGAGAGCATTTCCAAAATTGTTGACGCCGTCACCACCGCCGCCGTCGGAAAAGCGGCGCCTATGTCTCGCTTTTTGCTTACGCAGGCGAGACAACGAGACAACAAATGCACCAAATAGGCCCATTTCTGCAAGTTAAGAATTCACAGGAAAAAATAAGGAGTTACCTTTGAAGCAGCAAGGCCTCCAGAGCCCCCACCTATGACGATAAGATCGTAGTCAAAGGATGAAGGGGGGCTAAGAAGGCGGGCTAATGTGCCATCTGACCAGGCCTGGGTGGTGGTATCACAACCCCCTAAGTGTTTTCCCTTGATGTAGACGTTGGGTACTGTCTTCTGACCTGACAGTTCTTGGAGGGTCTCCTGGATTTCTTTGCCATCCTCTGTTGGAAGAAACAAGGTAAATTGGATGAGGACAGTGATAAATACAAACAGTAAAAAAAAAAATCTGCCATATTTCTGGATTTCTGATAAAAAAAGAGCGATATTGCGGGAAATTTTTTCCCTTAAATTTGTCATCAAAACTTTATCTTACTTTAAGCTTTCCTAAACGAAACCATTATCCACTTCCATTTTTACTATTTTTTGAGGGGGGAAAAGGCTGATTAAAATGTGCTTAAATGGAGCCACGACATAACTAAAAATCCAGTAACCTTTTCTTCCTACATGTTAGAAGCAAGTAACTACATGTATGCTATTTGCAACTCACACTTTCCATTTGTCTGTTTTGCAAGGGCAGCTGCAATCAATACGGTAATACCTCTTTTCATATTTGAAGGGAGTCAACATAACACAACATTGCACAATGCGGTGGGTTTTCATTGAATCTGACAACATAATGGATTGGAATATACTTCAAACTGTTCCCTTTCAATCTCAATAACAGGACAAGAATACACTTGCTGGTATCTGAGCATGCAGATGAAAAATACATAAAATAGAGCAAAGATAACATTTCTACTAAGATTGAAGTCTACATGTACATATTTGAAAAGGAATTTGGCAAGATACCATTTCAAGACACTTTATAGCACAATTGTAAAAATACGCTTGACTTCCATTAGTATTCAATAAATTCCTCACAGTACATTGTTAATAACATACCTATAGGCCAGAATTCACAAAGGTGGTTTCAATTCAGACCATGGTTTATGCAGATTTCGTGGTATAAATACGCTTGATTTAGCGCATACACTTAAAAAGATCCAATAATGAACGCGTGCCAGTCGCGCGTGATTGGCGAAAGAGTTGAATTCACAATAGTTGCCATAGTTCAGACCATGGTTTATTTAAATTAATTTAAATAAACCATGGTCTGAATTTACATAAACCATGGTCTAAACCATGACAACTAGCATGAATTTAGCACTTTTGCCAATCACTGGCGTGCGTTCATTATTGGATCTTTTTAAGTGTATGCGCTAAAGCAAGCGTATTCATACCACGAAATCTGCATAAACCATGGTCTCAATTGAAACCACCTTTGTGAATTCTGGCCAAAAAGTCATAAAGTGTAAAGTGGGGGGGGGGGGGGGGGGGAGGAAAGACCTTAAAAAAAAAAAAAAAAACGAACAAGGAAGACTGAATGAGGGGATGTTATGGTGTCAATTATTTAGCAATGTAACCATCCTCATCTCTACAACTGCACTTTATGAACTATAAACATGTCACTCTGAAAATTATGTGTGTCTTTATTGTCTGGTAGGATGGATAGGGAGAACTGCAGTGACAATGAAAGGGTGTATATTAGTTTAGCACATTACAACCCAGAGTCGCAAGTAATATTATGCAAGGCGACAAGCCCGGAGACTGGCCTTTCATCGATATCCAATATACCGGGGTGAGCATTCCCTCGTCATGAAAGCCATCCAATAAAAGAGCTATAATTACATTGACTTCACTCGCTGAACACATCTCATCTCCAAACAAAAAAAAAAAATCTGTATGCAATGAATTCAGCAAAAGAACCTTTTGCACAGTCCACAATCCTCCCAATATTGCTGTTTGGAAGAAAGCTATCTAGTGCATTCGTGATTCATAACAGGGCAACATGTAAAGAAGCAATTATTTCATAATTATCTGCCATTCAACAAACTGACAAACCTGAGAATTTGAAATTTATGTCTGAGTTTGAAGCACTAAATTTTGATGTGAATTAAAATAAGCATTATTATTATTATAAAGAAATATGCATTCAACCATGTTTAAAAAAAACGTTTTCAAACAAAAACGTCAACTCGTACTGATACTCTCATTACACTTGAAAACAGATGTTTCTGTTTCTCACCTCATAAATTAGTGAAACTGCATATTTATCTTTGTTCAATAGCATCATAATGCTGCCAATTTGGGAAGTAAATTCTGTAGACTAGTGATGTGTTTCTTTACAAAAATTTCAGTTTCTTTTCAAATGAATACAGGTTTGAAAAAAGCTGGGACTTCAGTACATGAAGGGAGGGGCTTTCTTCCTTAAATGACACTTGCTTTTGCTTCTAATCGTTTCATAAGCGGTTCCTCCCAAAGCCTAATACATACATCGACACAGTAAACTGGTTGGAAAAAAAAGACAACGTCCAAGCAAAATATACAGATGATGTAAGTCTCATCAACATAGTGAATGTCAAAAATCTGTATATAATGCACAGAAGCTATTAAATTTTTGACCCCCACTTTCCACTCAAAATGGCATTACTATGCCGCAGGGTTTTTTTTTTTTTTTTTTTTTTTTTTTACTGTATCATACGTGAATGAGGCCTAAAAGTGAGAACTAGGATAAAACATCCTGTAAGAGGAAATGTTGGCAATACCTACATGTACATTTTTTTCTATCTATGATGATTCTCTTTCCTAATAATTCACTTTCCAACATATACCTGGGAGTATTTTCTATAAAAAAATTCTATACTTTCTTCCAGACAAAAAGAGCAAGAAGTACATATACAGCATACCGGTAATGACAAAAATGTACAAGTAGTATTTACTCCAATTGACAATATGTCAAAATATGAAATAAATTTCTTAAAAATCAATCAACAGTCTTACATTATCTTAAATGTACAAGTATCTTTTAAAAACTTTTTTTTTTTTAAATTCAAATCTCATATTTACTTTTTGTTTATAGACATTTTACCTTTTGAAATTCTAATGAAACACTGCACTTCATACAAAACAACACACACTGAAGTTAAGGAATAAGAAAACATTAATAGTCTAAAATACATGTATATATTTCATATGATATGAATATCATGCAGAAGAGGTAACTTATTGAAATAATCTACATTGTACCTATTATGTTTCACACCTCAGTTCGTCAAAAAACGTGAAACCCTGCTCACTTTAATACCAGACTTAATCTCGTTCTCATCACGTCCCCTTTAAGCCCCCCTGACTGCACACATCCCAGAACCGTTATTATTTATCAAAATGCCTGTTTGGATCACCCGCGAGCATCCACCGGGTGAGATAATTGAGAGCAGTTCACTCCGATGACTCGGCAAAACACCAGTCCAATCGCATCATCCTCTCCTCCTAACTGACCTTGTATGCCAGGTATTCACTTTGTAATACACACATGGAAGAGCTTATTAAATTGCAATGGTCTTATACTCAGTCACACCACCAAATCTACGCCAAACTACAAACCGACCAATTTTTGGCCATTTGTGGTAATGTAATTTTTTGTTCGGTCTGGTGTTCGGACTGGTTGGTGTGAATGGGGTCTTAGAGCACAGGCCACTGCATTTTGTTTACTCCAGTAAAATCTACAAAGGCAGCATCTAAAGACTCATACAACAAGTGAATGAGTAAATTACGCAATGCGTAATAAATGTCCCCGCCGGAAGTGCAGATCTGTGGAAATTAACTAGCCTGAACCTTAAAACTTCAGTGAAAAACTTTAGTGAATAAAATAATAATGTTACTGCATGCAAAAGAAGAGAATACCAACAATGCACGTATACAACTGAAATATAAAACATGAAAACATTATGAACCTTCAGCCATTTTGAATAAATTTGCAAAAATTTGCATGAATAATGAATTTCAAAATTTGTGTAGAAGTTTGGAAGCCCCCACCCAGCCCTATCAGATAAAACAATCGGAATCAAAATCCGATGTGAAATAGAGAAGTAGCATTTTTCGTCAATTTTGAATAAATTTGCATAAATTTGCATAATTAATGAATTTCAAAATTCTGTGTAGAAGTTTGGAAGCCCCCACCCAGCCCTATCAGATAAAAAACAATCGGAATCAAAATCCGATGTGAAATAGAGGAGAAGTAGCATTTTTCGTCAATTTTTTATAAATTTGCATAAATTTGTATAATTAATGAATTTCAAAATTCTGTGTAGAAGTTTGGAAGCCCCCACCAGCCCTATCAGATAAAAACAATCGGAATCAAAATCCGATGTGAAATAGAGAAGTAGCATTTTTCTTCAATTTTGAATAAATTTGCATAAATTTGCATAATTAATGAATTTCAAAATTCAGTGTAGAAGTTTGGAAGCCCCCACCCAGCCCTATCAGATAAAACAATCGGAATCAAAATCCGATGTGAAATAGAGGAGAAGTAGCATTTTTCATCGATTTTGAATAAATTTGCATAAATTTGCATAATTAATGAATTTCAAAATTCTGTGTAGAAGTTTGGAAGCCCCACCCAGCCCTATCAGATAAAACAATCGGAATCAAAATCGATGTGAAATAGAGGAGAAGTAGCATTTTTCGTCGATTTTGAATAAACTTGCATAAATTTGCATAATTAATGAATTTCAAAATTCTGTGTAGAAGTTTGGAAGCCCCCACCCAGCCCTATCAGATAAAACAATCGGAATCAAAATCGGCCAAGAAATGACGGAGAAGTAGCATTTTCTAACATTTGAGCACACACGGACAGACGGACGGACGGACGGACGGACGGACACACACACACACACACACGCACACACGTACGGAGCCCGTTTCATAGTCCCCTCGCGAACTTCGTTCGGCGGGGACAAAAATAGCCTTACAATAAATCTAAGGGAACCCCTATCTGCAAGCTCTGTCTCCCAGCCTTTATTGTCTTGAAAATATTTTTAAATATCACTCTTTCTTTTCCTAGAGTGGTTAAACTAGAGTAAATTCAATTAAATACAGGCATTATATGGGAGGGTACCTAATGAAATTAATTTCTCACTCTAATCGAAACTGCAGATATTACATGTGAAAGTAGGTTATCAGAACAATAAATTAACAGTTGAAAAAACATGGCATTGTCCCTAATAAATAAAAGTAGTTAGCAACACAGCAACATGAAAACAGTGTAGTAACATGGATTCCAAACTTGTTCTATCATGTATTTCAAACATGATAATGCAAATTTCCATTCTGCCATTTACAGCATTTCAAGGTCTGTGTGTGTGAACTACGGTACATCATTTCACGGTTGTATTGGAATAAAGAGGAATGCAGATTTAGGAGGAGCAGAAGTGGCCCTTGTCCCCCCCCCCCCTTTTTTTTAATCCCAAAGGGATACCTTGGAGCAAAAGCCATAAAGAAATTGACCATTTTCATACTTGTCAGAATTTTTTTTTTTTTTAAATTGTGCCCCTCTCCTTTCATCAAAATCCTGGATCTGCCCCTGCTGTGGAATGCATCACTGTGAATCATCCCTCACATGAGCAATCTACAGGTTTAATACCAAGCCTCATGGGGCCAGAAATCTAACGATCTCAAGATATCAAGGTCTGATAGCATAGACCACGCCATCCTCCAGACTCCAGAGGCTAGAGAGTGGAAATATTGTGGAATTCTGCCAGAGTATTGTGGATGCTCAGGTGGATGTTTTAGGTAACGCATTAACAGCCTGCTTGGAAGAGAACCACCCCCAGTGTGAAAGCATCATGGCTTTGAGATGGAGGTCTCCAGCCGCTAAGTTGCAACAATCCAGTTATATGGAGCAACAGCAATCATATTATCTGTAATAACCGGGGCAGATCTAGGGGGTCACAGGGCTCACACCCCCTGTTAATTTTTAATTTGTTTTTAATATTTTTTCTTTCCAGTCTGCAAACTCATCGGCTATTTCAAGCAAAATATCCCCTCCCCCCCCCCCTCCCCCCCCCCCCCCCCCCCCCCCATGCTGTGCCCCTGCAAGAAATTGATCTCCATGATTTCCATTTGTAACAGAATAGCTTTTAGATTTCACTCTGCAAATAATGGACTACTCAAGACAGTCAGATATTCTTATTGTTCTTTGACCCATCCACTTTGTAACTTGACATTTCAAATCCCATTTCTTCTCACAAATATTTGCTAGCTCCTTCAAGCGCTACAAAAAAATATGATGATCTTGCATACCTGGTATTTCTATTTTATATCGTAGCAAATGAGTCAGCTCTTGGTGTGAAAAGGGAAGCCTAATGATTGCTTTTTCAATAGTACCATGTCTCCCTGGTACAACATACACTGAGTGCTGATTTAATAAAAAAAAAAAATTCAATTTGGGTCAAAATATTCCTGCAATGCTTTTAGCAAGATTCCACATGTATAACATTCTACATAATTCTGATTAGAATTGCATGAGAACAGTGAATTTTTCCTGTGCTCACATCTAAATATCTGTATGAAGATATATAAAATTTTAACTAGATTTGACACACTTGTAAATGATTTCCATAAGCAAGTGATTAACAATTCAAATTTGCTGTCATAAAAACCAATTGCGACAATGCTGATGAGAAAAACAGGAAAAAATTATTTTGAATGCTGTGGCAGAGCATTCTCTAACCCACTGAATACCAAGCCTTAGATAACTTAGGCTGAAGTCTATGGAAAAAGTGTACTTTACAACAATCAAGTCACATCCAGTGGGTTAAAAATCAGTACATCTAATTAATACACTCATGAATTTCAAAATATTTCTACTATATATACATAATGCAAAAAAATATATATTTTGAGTGACAAACTTAGGTAATAAATTCAGTTCTCTGACAAACATATTTAAGGCTAACAACACAGAAAGTGCTGAAGGGCTCAATAAGTTTTAGGAGGTTGAAAGTACAAAGGTTTACTAATAACTCTATAAAACGATTAAACAATTGCAAAAAACAGATACCATATCACTAAACTTACCACGATTGTCAAGTTCTAGTGTTTTGTATTCTACATTCATCCCATCAAAAAGCTCCTTAACCTGTACAGAAAAGAGAGAAATACAAAAGAAATATTCAGTGTAAAGTGACTTTAAAGTAGATATTCATTGATTTTTAAAACTGACTTAAGTTTCATTATTGCGTAGGTGAAGCTTAGACTGGACAAGTTTGTCAAAATTCGACGCTTGCAAACATTCGAAGTAATGATTATTATCAATTACAAATTGCTAAAATACAGCCCCGACATAGCACCTGAACAGCTCTCCGAAAGCCGCTGAAATGTGTGACGTCAAAGGGAGGACGTTAATTGCACAAGCAGACGATGTCCCATAACATCTCACATATTTTCAGTGCCTGTTTTGTCATCTTCTCTTCAGTTATTTCACTTCACTAGCATTAGTCTATTATGTTTAATCCATATATTGCCTCACTCTAAACCCCGTGCATGGGTTTATTTGGATGGAAAATGAAGCGTTACAAGAATAAAGGAATCAGTTGCTTGTAAACAAAATAGACGCCATTGCATTCACAGCTGCATACACCGCTGGACGTTCGGCGTTGAATGAGGGATAAATACCGTCCTTGCGATCATTCAGCGGGCTTTTCAATTTGAAAGTGTGGTTTCTTTGATTGTTCATTAACCCTCATCCTATATATTTACAAACAAAAGATTTCAGTAATCAGAATCTGTTTCATTCCCATTTTAGAATGGTGTGAAATATGGGCACGTTTGAATACACTAAATTCTTTATAATTTGAGAAATAACTGCACTGCACTTATGTTCATTCTTTATGGGACGTCGTCTGCTTGGACAGGATTGTTCCCTTTATTGACGTCATTGAAACATTGTTATTTTTTTGGCGAAGCGCTTGTATATCGCAGATGCTGGGAGGTAGTTTTATTTGTATTATTGTTTAATTACCTGATATGTAGTTGACTTTAAACTGATACGACTGCTATCTGTTAACTTGCCAGTTTCTAGTGATACATTATTTATCATATTTGTGATTTTCTTTGAATGTGTACTTTAAACTCAATAATACTGGAGCATTCCTGTTGCATAAATATTCATGCAGTGTAAGTTTACAATAGCAATACATGTCCCAATATGTAAATCATATGATGTACCAGTATAATTCTCATCCATTACCTTGCCACAGGTTATCAGTAATATCACATATGCATTTCTATTTAATAGGAGCACACTTTGTGAAAAGAAAATTCACACTATAGCACTTTGTGGTCATGAAAGATAGCAGTGCAGTGTGTCTCCTTTTCGTGATGTTTTTTTCATTATCTTTTGATCCAGAAGGCTAGGAACTACACATTATAGCAGAACGAGCAAAAATCACAGACAGAGAGAAAAAAAAAAAATCCTCTTTAAATCAGAAAAATATAATGCCTTTAATATGATTGTACAGAAAATAATCAAAAGTAATAAAAGAGATATGAGATGGAAACAGATGAAGAAGTTGATTGATGTACATGTATGTTATAAAGCATGGATTAAGAACAGGGTTCATATTCATTAACCCTTTCGAGACAATTGGCCACATTTTGTGGTTTGGCTTAATAACTTTTGATTAAGAGCTCTAAAAACTATACCAGATGCATGAGTAGAAAGAGCAAAAAATTCTGCACTCACTGCATCCATTTTTGTTAGTCAGTGATGACCATATAGCGTTTGATGCCAGGAATTTTAAAAAGGAGACTAAGCTTTAAAATCCTTAAATTGGCAACACATTGAGAGATTCAAAATCATTGTTTTTTATCAAAATTGGCCATTTTTGCACCTTTTCAACAAAGTTTCTAATGGAACCATGTAGCACTAAAAGAAAAATATTGTTGCCAATTTGAAGAACAAAATGTGAACAATTTAGCCCCTGAATAATTGCTGTCCTGAAAGGGTTAAAACCTTACTAAGCTACCTGTTCCTAACTAACTTCATACGTGTACACTCAGCCTCAGGAATAGCATGATTTATGAATTAAGACCAAGGCAACATGCACACTAACAAACTGGCCATTT